>CM060381.1:68635075-69235075 GCA_030545235.1 Helianthus tuberosus | reverse complement strand
TTGTAAGAAGTGTAAGAAGAACTTATAGAGTAACAAGTGTCTAATAACCTAAAACCCACTAGACCACCACCCAAAACCTAAACAGCCACCCCCACCCAAAAACCTAAACCCTCCCCCCTCGACAAATATATATATATATATATATATATATAGGGTCGGGATTTAGAGAAAACGGTAGAAAGTGTGAGAACGGTGAGAACGCTTAACGATCGTCGGATCAAAACAATCTATGGACTAGATTGGCGCGGTGGCGTTTTCGTAAATAACATCAATTTTATAACGTGGACGCGCTTCATTACGGGTAAAAGGGTCTTTTGACTACTCCACACAAAACGCCATCTCATGAAATAAAACGCCAAAAACAAAAATCACAGACCATTCTAAGTAAAACGCCATTAAATATAAAACGCCAAACTTAATTATAGTAAAATCCCACCTAAAAAAAACCGGAAAAAAAATCCTATATATACAACATCTCAGACCTTCAATTAAAAACACACAAAAAACCAAACGCCATATTTGATGTAACCCATTCGCCTTAGAAACGCCAAAAACCCCAAACATCAAATATCTTCTACCCCAAAACGTTTTATTGAAATTCAGTTTGGCTGTCAGTAAAGATTTCGCTCAATGAAATAGACAAAATCCTTAAGTGAGGATATTGTCCATTTCATTGAGTAAAATCTTATTGACTTATCCTAAACTTCCATCCAATTTATAACGTCAAAACATACAAAAACATTATTGAGGTTTGTTGTCAATAAAGTTTAGCTGTATGGGGTGGACAACATTGTCAGTTATCTTTCTTAACCGAGGATTAACAATGTTGTCCATCTCATACAGCAAAACATTATTGATTTTAGGATGATCAAAATTTGAGGTTTAAGGTGATCTTATTTCGTGGCGTTCTTTTTATTGGTAAAACGCCAAAAAAGTTAAAAAAGCAAACGTCGTTGATTGTAAAAATTCAAGGTTGTTGGCTGAAGGATCTAAACTCAATAACATTTTGCTGCATGAGATGGACAAATCTTCAAGAAAAAGATGTTGATGTCAGACTGTGTGCTTCCAAACAGCAACACAAAAAACTACTTGAAAAACAAAAAAACAAAATAAATCATACGAAAGTCGAAACAGCCAGTTAACATGATTAAAAAAAAAGAGACTGGTGACAGAGAAGATTTGGAAGATCAATTGTTTATGTATTCATTTTTTTTTTATTTTCCTTTTCATTTAATTGTTATATAATAAAAACGCCATATATAATAAAAACGCCAAAACAGCCAAAAATGCTTGTTTAAACGATATCATTCAGTTAAACGCCACCAAAAAACTCCCAAACTATAATAAAATTACTTTGAAAATTATTATAAAAAACCCAAAACAAATAATAATAAAAATTAAAAAGCAAACTTGAAAATGTAACTAGAAACAGTAAATACAAAATCAGTAATACTGAAGAATCTAAAACGTCAAACTTGAAAGATGGGACATGTTACAGACTTCAGAGATAAAGCTTATCAAAAACATTAATTACAAAACAGTAACTGAAAAGACGAATACTTTATTATAATAATGCATCGCCTAATTTAGGCGCCAAAAAGACATTCTATAAAAATGATACGTCACAGCAACTTCCATTTGATCAAACCAAAAAAACAAACGCCAATACTACTAAATACCACCCACTGTAAAACGCTAACAAATAAACTGAATGAATTGTTATCAGAGGGGAGTAACTCAGAAAGATTTTGCTGCGTGAGATGGACAAAATTTCAAGAAAAAGATACCGATGCCAGTCATATGGCATTTTGTATTTTTTGTTCTTGAAAAAGGTTTGGATGAGGAGAAGAGATCAATATCACTGAAGAGTGGGTTCACTATAAAGATGAAGATCCACATAAAGAAAAAGCGAAAAACTCACTCACACGCTATAGATCTATGTCCCCAAACATCCACAAAAAAAGACAGTTCAACAGACGAGCAGGCAAAAATATCAAACCTATGGGTTTGTTAAGTTTTACATAAAACGCCATATATTTGATGACAGTTCTTGTACTATTAAAGAAGAGAGAGACTGATGACAGTGAAGATTTGGAAAAGAGATCCGATTAGGATTTTTAATTTATTTCATTTCCTTGTATTTTTTTTCCTGTGGTTGAAATATAATTTAACAATACTAAAACGCCAAGATACCACAAACGCCAAAATGTTTATAAAAAATAATAGAACAATAGGTCATCTTGTTTAAAACCCCTTGGAAAACGCCATTCAAATAGATTTCCTGCCCCCTGGGTTCCAATGGCATACGATGTGAATAAACGTCATAAACGCCAAAATGTTGATACAATGAAACCATTAAAACACCATTAATTATTGAATTTGGTTAACGCCAAAAATCTTAAAAACCAAAAGTTAAAACAACATTGGGAAAACCGGAACTGGAAAAGCAGAAGATGAAAGGACAAAAAAACCCCTTCCGCCCTTTTCTAAGCGGCGTGACACGTGTTGGGCCAGGAAACGTTCTCACCGTTCTCACACTATATATATATGAAAGATCAAATAAAAAGTTTATTTTGCCTAAGTAGGATGAGAAGTAATCTTAACCATTCATTTTTTAAATCAATGGTTAAGATGAAAGTGTAGGAGAAATGAGGAGTGTAGGGATATCTTGGGAACATTCTATTTATGGATTTTCTCTCTACACATGCATGGCACATGCATATTCCACCCCCATTTTTTAAACGTTCATAATTTTTTTATACGACATTACTTTTTCATAAAAATTTCACCGTAAAATCGAGCGTCTTTTTATCTTTAATTTGAGTATCATATTGCTATATAAAATACGAAGACTAAAAAAACCCACTAAAATGTGTTGTATTTCAATGTTGTATAACATTTTTAGTGCTGTATTTTTGTACTATATTTTTGTGCTAAATTTTTTGTGCTGAATTTTTTTGTCTTAAATTTTTTTTTCTCAAATTTTTATGCTGTATTTTTTTGTACTACATTTTTTTGCTGAATTTTTTCGTGCTATATTTTTTTGTACTAGGTTTTTTTGTGCTATATTTTTTTGTACCTAGATTTTTTGTGCTATATTTTTTTGTACTAGATTTTTTGTGTTGGATTTTTTTGTACTAAATTTTTTTTGTTATATTTTAAAAAAAAATGGGTGTCACATGTCATTTTCACTCCTATTTATAAGGACCAAAATGCCCTTCATTCCTACTTAGTAGGAGTGACACATGTCATTATCACAATCCTTCTTAGGCTACTTAGGCAAAATCCACTTTTTAGTGGATCCTTCCCCTATATATATATATATATATATATATATATATAGGGAGCCGCTAGAATAAGAACCACCTCCAGTTATGAGAACCACTCTCAACTAATAACATTTTGCCAACTAAAAGGTCATTTTGGTCTTTTTATCCCAAATGTCAATTCCTACTATCTCTCTTCATTTATTAATGTCAGGCCACCTTTTGAAAACGTATACCCTCTCTCTCCTCTCACCTCTGGTTATTTTGTTCCTCATTTTTGTGTTACCATCTTCATCTTCAAAAGAGAAAGAAGGGGATCCGGCGATTATTTACCTGCATCCAACCCCCCCCCCCCCACCGTCTCTGCAGTAACCCACCACCGTCTTCATCTCTTCCGACCTACCTCAAACACCCCCTCCCCTCCGGTGAATGCCTGCCAACAACCTAAAACAAATCCGACCACCACCACCGTCTTCATCTCTTCCGATCTACCTCAACCACCGCCCAATCCTGGATCTGAGAAAGATGACGGCGGCGGTGGGATATCGGCGGCGGGGGTGGCCTTTGAAGAGTGTTTCTCTCTCTAGTAAGATATGCTCTCTCTCTCTTATCTCTCTCTCACCGAGAAGAGAGAAAGAGGACGGCGGTGGGGAGGTGTTGGTGGGGAAGACGTTGGTGGGAGGTGGTGGGAGGTGGCGGGGAAGACGGTGATGGGGGTGTGGTGTTCGGAAGTCGGTGCAGGTGGGTTTGTTCTTGTTTGATTTTTGATCAGTGATTTTTGTTTGAATCAGTGAACTATGATTATGTGTTCTTGATGTTTCTGGTGGTTTTGATGTTTGGGGGGTTGATCTGTGTTGATTCGATTTTTGATGTTTGGGGGGTTGATCTGTGTTGATTCCTTTTTTTATGTTTGGGGGGTTGATCTCAGTTGATACAGGTTTGAATCTGTTTTGAATATGTTTGAATGATGTTCTTGTCCCTTTTGAATGTTTAAATCAGTTGAATCTGGTGCCTCATTAAATCGGCAGTGATGATGTAAAAAAAAAACTGACGATGGCGCAGCAAGGACGGCGGAGGGTAGGTTTTTTAACCTGCAACCCCACTTTTGCAGCCTCTGACTATCGGAAAATCTGAGCCAAAACATCGTTTTTTTTAAGATTCCACTTGTTTTTTTTATTTTTGTTTGTTGGGGGTTTTTTTTTGAGGCGTCGCTGATGATAACAATATATCTGAGACACCTCCCAAGTTTGCGATTTCTAGGTGCGTTCGTTTTTGTGTAAAAAAAATTTTGTAAAAAAAAAATTAACCCGTAAACTTTTTAACTTAAACCGTAAAAAGTTTATCGTAAAACGTAAAACGTAAAAAGTAAAAAGTTTTTTCGTAAAACGTAAAAAGCTTTACGTAAAACGTAAAGCGTAAAAAGTTTTACGTAAAACGTAAAAAGTTTTTCGCAAAACGTAAAAATTTTTATGTAAAATGTAAAACGTAAATTTTTTTTAGTAAAACGTAAAAAGTTTTACGTAAAACGTAAAAAACCGGCGCGTAATACATAAAAAAACGTTAACGTAAAAAACCGGCGCGTAAAATGTAAAAACGTAAAAAACGTTAACGTAAAAACTTTTTACGTTCCGTAAAAAAAACGCTCGTAAAAAAAACACTCGTAAAAAAGCGGGGCGTAAAAAAACAGGGCGCAAAACGTTCCGTAAAAAAACGCTCGTAAAAAAAGGGGCGTAAAAAACGTAATATAAAAATATGTTTTTTAATCATTAAAAAAATTATCATTAAAATCTGAATTAAAAATATTATTTTAATATAAAAATCTGTTTTTTTATTAAAAAGTAATAAATGAATGAGACAAAAAAGACATTTAAAAATAATATATATAAAAAGACAAAAAAAACAATTTTACCTAAATCCCCTTAAAAATAAAATATTAAAAACATAATAATAAGACAAAAAACTTTTAATATTAATAGTAACAACTTTTAATCTTATCCATCCATCTAGTTGATCAAAGGGCTAGAAAGTGGTTCCTATAGTTCTTATAACTAGAGGTGGTTTTCATTTTAGCGGTCCCATATATATATATATATATATATATTTGGTGGGTGATGGAGGGTGGGGGTTTTAGGTTTTTGGGTGATGATGGGTTTTTTTTTTTTTTTTTTTTTTTTCTTTCTTTCTTTCTTTCTTTCTTTCTTCAGTGAGGCTTTTTAGAAATCTTTGTACACTTCTTATAATAAGAACTCTTTGTATTTGATTATAATCCACCACTAGATATATACACGTATAAATAAGTACTTTCATATTTTTGTGAATAAAAAAATTGTTATAAATTTCAACATGTGCTCAAGAATTTTAGCAAGTTCGAGGCAAGATACGAAATCCCAAAGAAAAACTCGCACGAGAATAGTCAAATATGACCCAACATGTTCGTTAAATAAGCTAGAGATTTAATATAACACCACCCGTACCTGTATTGGACGTGTTTTTTTTTTAAATTTAGCCTCATTAACGCCCGATTTCACCCTTCGACCGTCCTCTGGACTTATTTGGGCGTGTTTGCTCAAAAAAGTGTTTTGGCGTGTTTTGAATCACGCGGTTGGGGCGAGACTTTGACCAATAACCTTCCATCTTCATATTGTTTATCCAACAAGATTTTTTTGATGGTTTTTTGTTTTATTTAATTATATTACATCTCATTTAACATAATGTCTCACATCCCCACTACACTCATTTTGTAAAAAGACCCAATAATGCCCCATTGCTGACTGTGCTGCCACATGTCGCAAAACGCCCTAAGATGGGGCATTATTCACCCTAACGACTACGCATGGTCTAACAAATCATATCAACAGTGAGTTAAAACTCTATAAAAAATAATTTTCTTGGATGAAGGAATATACCATGCATTATTTCTTCACCTTTAGGTAGGGTTGTCCAAAAAGCTCGTGGCTCGGAGCTCGCTCGTATTTAGCTCGGAAAAAGCTCGCTCGATATGGCTCGGTTTGAAAGTGAGCTGAGCTGGCTCGGCTCGGTTAGAAAATGAGCCTAGCTCGGCTCGGCTCGTGACGAGCCAAATTGGCTTGGTTTGGCTCACTTGGTAGCTCGATCGGCTCGGCTCGAATTATTTTACTGATAATATATTTTATTTTTATATATATAAAATATATTACAAAAAAGTGATTATTATTTACATGTATTTAGGATTGTAGTTTGATATCGATGACATTTAAAGATTGATTGTCATGCTAATGAACAAATATTGTATTTACTTGAAATATAAAACTTATTTTGCGTTGTTGAACGTGATTTTGGCTTGTAATTTATTAGGTTGAATTTATTTTGAATATGTTCTTTTAAAGTATTGAATAATATTTTAGAATTCTGAATTTTGAGAGCTATGTATTAATTTTTATTTTAAAAATCGAGCCAAACAAAGGCGAGCCGAGCCAACTCGGTTTAAAACCAAGCCGAGCTCGAGCTTAGATTTTCAGCTCGGTTTCAAATTCAAGCTGAGCCGAGCTAGCTCGACTTATAATTGAGCCGAGCCCGAGCTTGCCCTAGCTCGGCTCGGTTCAGCTCATGAAGAGCCCACCTACAGGGCTACAGGTATCACCTTCAGGTATTAATCATGAAATATAGAAGCATGCGCATATATATTTTTAGATTTTGTTCTTCTATATAGTTAAAGAATTAGGCAAAAGATCAAATACAAATAAACTTAATGCATGTTTGGCTAAGCTTTTTGAAACAACTTATTGACTTATTGGCTTTTTGGAAAAGTCAGTATGGAGTGACTTATTGACTTATTGGTTTTTTCTCCTCACATACATCCTCATTGCCAAACATCATTTAGGAGCTTATAACTTTTTAAAAAGCCAACAAGTCAATAAGTTGTTTCAAAAAGCTTAGCCAAACATGCCCTTAACATACTAAACATACAAATTGAAGGAAAAGTCAAAAAGACAAGGTGACATTTTTGTAATTACCACCAACTATCAAAGTTACTATACAAATGTGAACTCAACCAAAAATACCTAAAAACACAATTTTTATAATATTTTTTTGTAAAAATCGGTACTTTTAGTAGAAAAAAAAATTATAAAAAATATTTAAATTTTTTTTATTTTGTGTGTTTTTTTATTTTTTTTTTCTAGATTTTTTTAGGTTTTTTGAGGGTTTAGTTTTTAGCATTTTAGCTTGGGGGGGGGGGGGGTAGGTTTTTTTTTTTTGGGGGGGGGGGGGGGGTGGGGGGTTAGGGGGTTAGGTTTTTTTAGGTTTTTGGGGGTGGGGGGGGAGGGGGGTTAGGTTTTTTAGATACATTTGTAGAGTAACTTTGATAGTTATAGATAATTACAAAAATGACACCTTGTCTTTTTAACTTTTCCTTCAATTTGTATGTTTAGTATGTTAAGATTATTTGTACAAGAACTTTCCCCTAAAGAATTAAAGTTTCCAAGTTTTCAAACATGTGCATGGAATGGGTTCTGTGGCCATGCGGTAGAGAGAAACAACTCCAACACTAAAATTGTAAAGCGAGCCCTATCGTCTAAACCACCATTCACTCTTCGTGACATTAAAAAAGCCATACCACCAGACTGTTTTAACCGTTTCCTGCTCAAATCTTCATCTTACCTTTTTGTTGATCTCTTTTTTGCCGTCTTGTTTTACTCTGTTGCATGCCACCCTGTACATCGTTCCCCTTTCGTCCCCGCTTTCCAACATGGCATGGCCAGTTTATTGGATCCTCCAAGGTAGTGTTCAAATGGGTTTGTGGGTCATTGGCCATGAGTGTGGCTACCAATCTTTTAGTGACTACACATGGTTAAATGACACCATTGGGTACATTCTACATGTTGGCAATCGTTTACACTTACAGCGGAGTTAATTGGTATTGATGATTCGATAGTCATCAAAAAACGAATATACAAAAATAGTATGGAAGAAGAGAACCAAAAGGAATAGAAATGGACAATTTGGATAAACTGTAAATTGTCTTGGTGTCAGAATACTTTGCCAGACATTACATATATATATGAGTGTTGTTTGGCGGTTCCATCTTGGCGGGAATAACTACTTATGGCAGTTTGAATATACCCGCTTATCATCACCATCATAAGTTATCATGACTACCGGAAATATAAGTTATAAACTAATGCATACATAATAACATAATTAAGTTTAATTATCAGTCTAATACTTTCCACTAAACTTGATTGTGTTTGGCTGCATACATGAGCACACTCTGATTTGCTTCATCGACGGCCTTCATTGCCTGCTTGAAGTCAAACCTTCGACGTTTCTTATGCATCTTCCAGGCTCCTTCCCAGTCATTCCTTGCATACATGGCATAATGATCCATGGCAGCTTCATCTTGAACAGCATCTGCACTCATCCTTCTCTCATGGCAACCGGCCGATGAGCTTTCACATTCCCTTATCATCTCTTTGTCGATCACCTTCCCTTGCACACTTTTGAACCTGTAATAATACACTAATACATCGAGATACATTGCATAAATGATTCTCATGAACTCACCGTCATGATACTCATATCCCATGTCTTTTGCAATCACCGGCCACATGTTGTTATGGTGACATTCTGGTAGCCACCATCACGTTCAACCACCATATACAAGCCCAGCAGATCCACTCTCTTATTATCAGCCGCGTAGGGAGGAATAGGCCTTGTGGAAATTCCCAGTTTGACGGTAATGAACCACGTCAACATCTCTTCGAATTTTCTTTCCAATTCGTGTTTATATTTAAACACAAATTTGCTAACTTCCATCATTTCCAGTAACGACTTGCAGCCGGTGAAATCGTGAAATTCCATTGCACGTATGATCAACAAACTCCAATCCGGTTCTTGAGATGATATGTTTAAATCCTCAAAATAAGAATCAAGATAATTTTCTTTGTATTTTTCATTCACATCATTTAATTCCATCACCCTCTGTTTTTCTTTTAATCCTAGTTCCTCCTCTTTAGACAGACCATTCATGTCATTTACCGTATTCATCACCGGTTCTAAAAACATCGGAAAGATCTTGCAAGTATCACCGGTTTTATTAACTGTATATCCTTGCAAGGTTAGTTGATTCATACTCAACACGTTTCGGTCTATTTCCGGCATATAGAAAACGCTTTGAATTCTTAACCGTTCATTATTTGATTTTATTTCCACTGCCCCTATGCCCCGAATGAACAAGAAATCGATTTCCCCTAATGTGGTTTCCACCCCAACCAAATGTTTTATACGCTTAAATACATTTAAATTTCCGGCATAGTGATGAGAAAATGCAGAACTTACGTACCATATATCGCCCCACTGATCGCCCTCTGTTCCGGTGACAATCATTTCTTCACGGCAAACCCCTTCACGCTCTTGATTCTGAATTCCGGTGTTAACCGCTTGATTTATCAATTGAGTGGCTTCGTCATTTTCTTTCGATTTGCATGAATATATTTGATGGCCGGGCTGGTGGCAATAATAACATAGCCTCACACGGGGAAGTCTCCTTTCTTTTTCATATTTCTCATCGAGACAATGTTGACAGGGCATTGTCGTCGATGTTGGTTGAACATCTCCATTCCTTGAGAACTTGGCTCTGATACCACTTTGTTGGCAATCGTTTACGCTTGCAGCGGAAATAATTGGTATTGATGATTCGATAGTCATGATGATCAAAAAACGAATATACAGAAATAGTATTGAACAAGAGAACCGAAAGGAATAGAAATGGCCAACTTGGATAAACTGTAAATTGTCTTGGTACTGGAATACTTTGCCGGACATTACATATATATATGAGTGATGTTTGGCGGTTCCATCTTGGCGGGAATAACTTCTTATGGCAGTTTGAATATACCCGCTTATCATCACCATCATAAGTTTTCATGACTACCGGAAATATAAGTTATAAACTAATACATACATAATAACATAATTAAGTTTAATTATCAGTCTAATACTACACACGAGCATTCTTGCACCATATTTCTCTTAGAAATATAGGTGTTGTTTGTTTTTTCAGAGGTAAAACGTCTGCAGTCTGCGGACCACATCTGCAAACATCTGTAGCTGAAGAGGTAGACCAAAGCTCTGCAGTCTGCAAGAAGAAGAGTGTTTGTTTTTTAACTTCTGCAAGCTGAACAACAATTATACCCAACAACAATTATCAAACAATTTATCAAGATAAACAACAACATTACAATCAACAGTGACAAAATGCACGAATAAGCAGCAGTTTAATTTATTAAAACAACAAATAAATTAGCACATATAACAAGGAGCTATGGGGAAAGATTATAAACAAAAAGACAATACTAGTTAAGGGAACCTGATACAGCAAGTATTTAATCTATTGATTTTTGACTAACTTGACTTTATCACACCTCCTAGATATCCAACAAAATAATACCCGGTCTATGGAGAGTGGAGATGGCAGCAGGCGGGTCGGCGTGGAGGAGGTAGCAGCAGGCGGGTCGGCGGTGGCGTGGAGGAGGTAGCAGCAGGTGGCGGCGGTCTGTGGAGAGCGTTGATGTCTCGGCGGGAGGTGGGGAAGTGACGGGGGGACTGTGGAGGTGGGGGAGGTGACGGGCGACGGTGGAGGTGGAGGTGGGGGAGGTGACGGCGGAGATGTGGAGGTGGCGGTTGGAGGAGGAAGCGACGGAGGAGAATAGAAGATGGTGGGGTTGATGATCTGTGTTTTGAAAATAAGGCAGAGGAGAGGAAAAGAGGTTAGAAGAGGAGAGTCCACATCTTCCCCAAGAAGAGGTCGCGCAGACCTTTTTTAATGAAAGGTCTTCGAGAAAACAAACACTGCAGACTCAAACGTCTGCGCGTGGTCTGCGTGGGGCAGACATAAGAGGTCCTGAAGAGCTTTTCACAAAAAACAAACACCCCCATAGTCATCACCGTTACCATTTTAACATCGGTTCACTAGAGCACAACGAATCATTTCTCCCCAAAAAGAAGTCTAGTCTAAATTATTTTTCCGAACTACTCAACACCCCATCAGGGCGTCTCTTAAGGCTTGTTATTTTATGTACCATAGGCTGGATCTTGTAACTTTGTTTCAATGTATCTGGCCGAAAGTATGAGAAGTTTGCTAACCATTTTGATCCAAAGAGTCCGGTTTATAACGATCGTGAGTGCTCACAAATACTTGTGACTGACGTCGGACTTATTGTAACAAGTTATGGGCTTTATAAGCTGGCCTTGTCACAAGGGTTCACCTGGCTAGTGATGGTATACTTTGCTCCTTTGATGCTTATGGGTTCCTCGTGGTCATCACTTGGTTACACCACATTCACCGATCACTACCGCACTATGACAGCACATAGTGGAACTGGTTGAGAGGAGCTTTGGCAACAATCGATAGAGATTACTGTGTATTCAACAGAGTTCTTCATCACATCAACGACACACATGTTGCCCATCATTTTTTGTTCACCATTCCACATTGTCACGCCATGGAAGCAATCAAACCCATTTTAGGAAAATACTATCAATTTGACGACACCCTAATAATCAAAGCAATGTGGAGAAAAACTACGGAGTGCTTCTTTGTAGAGGGTGATGAAGCTGAAGACAAAAGCAAGGGTATTTATTGGTTCAACTATAAGATGTAAGAGTTGCAATATGGTTAATGACAAAAAAATAATGTTCTATCATGCAAACTTGCTACCCCCGATATTAATTCATTCCAGGGTTGTTGGGATAATGGCATAAAGGCATGCCCCATTATCATTTGGTCAATGTGTTAACTTTAAAGATCATGTGTGACCATAGCATTCATTAACTTTAGATGTTGTTAACATTGTATACATGATGGAACCAATATCTAAAACGTATGGAATGGCTTCCATTTCCTTCATTTTCTCGTTTGATTGAGGGCACTGTGTTTTATTCAATATTGTTCCATGAACCATTCGTACAGATCCCTTCATAAAGTCAACCATTGAGAAATGTTTAAGAACTTCGTCGATGTATGTGCTTAGACTTAAACCAATGTGTTGCCTCGATCTATCTCTATAGATCTTTATTCCCACAATATAAGCGGCTTCACCAATATCGTTCATTGTGAAACATTTTCCAAGCCAAAACTTTACGTCTTTCGGCAAAGGAATATTGTTTCCATTGATCAGTATGTCATCTACATACAAGATTGATAAAGTTACAAAGTTTCCACTTAATTTCATGTAAACACACGACTCACTATCATTCTTGACAAAACTAAACTCTTTGATATTCTGATCAATACGAAGATTCCAGCTTCTAGATACTTGTTTTAATCCATAAATGGATTTATTTAGCTTGCAAACTATGTCAGGATTATTTGGATCCTCAAAACCCTCTGGTTGCACCATATAAACATCTTCAGTAATATGTCCATTTAACAATGGAGTATTGACATCCATTTGCAATATTTCATGGTCATAAAATGCAACAATAGCAATTAAGATCCTAATAGACTTAAGCATGGCAACAGGCGAGAAGGTTTCCTGATAATGAATTCCTTAAATTTGAGTACATCCTTTTTCCATGAGCCTTACTTTAAAACTTTGCACTTCCTATCCATGTATGTTTTCTTCTTGAAAACCCATTTGTTTCCTACGAAGGTAGATCAACTAAGTCCCAGACTTAGTTGTCATACATGGGTTGCATCTCAGCATTCATAGCTTCAAGCCACTTCTTAGATTTTGAATCTTTGATTGTAACTTGATAAGTTTTAGGCTCGGTTTGATCAATTGTCAAAATGTCATGAAAACAATATATCTATAAGGTTCATGACGATCCCTAATTCTTCTGTGAATGCTCGGTGTTTTAGCCGTCACTTGTATCCTTTCGGATTTAACAACTCTTTGTTGCTCGGTTGTCTCGGTTTGTGGTTGGGTTACTTGTGACGTGTGGATTTCATCAAAATCCACAATGTTTTCTCCAATCCCACACGCCATGAGTTCTTCTTCCAAGAACGCACCTCTACGTTTCATAAAAAACAGGTTTTATTTGGGACCATAGAAATAGTAACCGATGGTCTTAGGATAACCAACAAAAACAACTCTGTCGCATCGAGGTTAAAGTTTATCCAAAGATTCACTTGTAACAAATGTGGTACATCCCCATACCCTAAGGTAGGATACTTTGGGCTTTGTCCTATGTCATATCTCATAGGTGTCTCACTAACTTTCTTTGTTAGGGCCATGTTAAGATCTTAAAAGCGGCTTCAAGTGCGAATGGCCAAAAAGAGTATGGGAGGTCTGTACGACACATCATAGATCGAACCATATCTAATAGAGTTCGATTCCTTATCTCAGACACACTGTTCAAATAAGGTGTTCCAGGTGGAGTGAGTTGACAAATGATAGCACATTTCTTCAGATGTTCGTCAAACTCTTAACTAAGATATTCTCCTCCTTGATCTGATTGAAACATCTTAATCGTTCTAGTAAGCTAATTTTCTACTTCGTTTTAAATCTATATGAACTTTTCAAAAGTTTCGTGTTTATGTTTCATGAGATAAAAATAACCATATCTACTGATATCATCTGTAAAAGTAACGAAGTCTTGAGATCTAAATGGGGTATATTTAGTTAACATGCACGAGTATTGAAACACGAGATAATAAGGAATGTGTTGTACATGTGTATCCTATTACACAATATGATTTTAAAGGATGACATGAACGCTATTTCATCGGTATAAGTAATGGACCCATCTAGCGGTGGAGTCGTTCCCGGTGATATCGCATTCACACCATCCTATTGGATGGCTTCCAATATGGGCAACCCCTCTCTTTAGGGTTGAAGTGAGTTCAAATAAGAGGACATCAAACTATTGGGCATTCAAGGGTTTAAGTGGGTTTCAAGATCCCTAGTGGGATACCTACTTACCACATCACCCAATAACTATGTCAAACACCATTACTTGATAAAGGGGGAGCCAAAGCCCTTTTCGTTGGGTAGTGGGGCGTGAAGGGCATGCCAACTCACCCTTCATGCTCCCAACATTGCTACATAACCGAAAGGGGGAACCAAAGCCCTTTTCGTTGGCCCACTAAGTGATGTGAGTGAGGAATAGAGGGGAGATGACTAATCACATATTTTTGTTTTGTTTTTTAGATTTTAGTTAAAACTACTATACTCTTGTGAGAAAATATAGTTAAAACCTAAGTGGCAATTCAATAGTAACATGTTAAAAGCAGCATTATAGATAGTCTTTTTTTAAAGGAAAATTTCATTAACACAGGCACAGCCCGAAACACGGGCGGTCAAACCGACAACACAAAACTATACAAATTTACACCACTCGTCCCAAGTTACATCTTTGAACTTGGACCTATTTTTAAACCAAAGAAAACCTGTAGATTTGATAGCACTAAACACCTCCTCCGCCTTCGGCGATCTTCCTGAGAACACAAGCTTGATCCTGGCCTTCCAAATTTGCCAACAAGTAATGATACCAATACCTTTGTAAGCTAATTGAGCCTTACCTATTAGCCCAAAAAAATTGTGCTCCTCCAAAATGTCTCTGAACGAAAAAGCTACCAACGAAGGCACCTTACACCACCGGCTAACCCTCATCCAGACCATCGACCTGAAGTGACAGGCAGTAAAAATATGCATCGCCGACTCCCTATCAGACTCACACATCGGACAAATATCATCCGAGAGAGGGGTATTACGCTTACTAAGTTCCACCTTGGTAGGCAATCTTTACATCTCGGCTCTCCAAGCAAACAAATTACACTTCATAGGAATCCAATTACACCACTCCCAAACATATCTTGAACTGAAATCCTTGTTTTTGTCGAAGAGACGCTTAACAGAGCCCACACTAAATTCACCCGATTCATCTCCCAACCAAGTCCACCTGTCTTTGTTGTCTGATAAACCGACTTCACGCAGCTTCAAGTTTAAAGCCATCCATTCTGCCAATTCTTCATTTGAAGACGGAACTTGCTTCCAATCCCATCTCGCTTCCAGGTTCGAAACGAGTCGCACGATCCTTTCACGGACGTAACAGTTCTTAACCTATTCCAACCTAAAAAGATTCGGAAAGCAAACCTTTAACGGTTCATTGTTCAGCCATGGGTCAAGCCAGAAAGCAATTCCCGAACCATTACCGACGCTCCCGCACATAAAATTCCAGAACCTGTCGCCAACCACAATAGGACACGACACCACTTTAGCTATTTTACCCCAAACCCCACCCAACGAAGCCTTAACTGGAAGAAACTCCCAAGTCCTCCTATTATGATGAATCGCGGAAATAACTTTAACCTATATATTGTCCTTTTCGGTTTTGAACCTCCATGCCTATTTGATGAGAAGAGACTTGTTTATGGAATCAAGACTCCTAATACCAAGACCACCACAATCAATGGGAGATGCCACACAGTCCCAAGCAACCCAGTTCAGCTTCTTATCTCCACCCGCACCACCTCACAGAAACTTTCTAATAATCGCCTCCAACTTTTCCAACCGACGCTTTATAAAGAAAGAAAAAATAGTTGAGGAGACACTCCAAAACCGACTTGATAAGAGTAACTCTACCCCCAGTCGATAAAACCGTGGCCTTCCAAAGCGATAATCTAGATTCGAAAATATCGAAAACCAGTCTCCAATTCGCAACACGATTCAAATTGGCCCCAACCGTAAGCCCGAGATACACGAACAAGATCCGATCCACCTTACAACCCACCACCGAAGCCAAGTCATCAATGTCAGACTCGGGGATACCAATACCATAAATATTAGACTTAGCCAAGTTAATTCTGAGCCCTGAGCAAATATAAAAAGATCTAAGGATTCTGACCACATTAATAACGTTCTCCCTCGACTAATCCCCAATAACTAAAGCGTCATCCCCATAAAAGAGATGGGAAAGGTTCGGCCCATAATTGGGAAGCTAAACCCCAGAAACCGCCCGATACCAACCGCTTTATCGAAACAACACGAAAGGACCTCCATGACAATGAGAAAAAGGAAAGGAGATAGAGGATCGCCTTGCCTCATTCCTTTCTGGCATTGAAAATCAAAAGTTGGAGCTCCATTTACCAGAACCGCAGCTCTGGCTGACGAAAGAATCCCAAAAACCCAGTTACATCAAAGAGGAGGGAAACCCATCTGACACAAGGCCGAAATAACAAAACCCCAGTTAACATTATCATAAGCTTTTTCAAAATCCAGTTTCAACAGAAAAGCCTTCTTCTTTTTTTTTCTTGATCCAATTGATAACCTCGTTAATAATAAGCGGCCCATCTAAAATAAACTTCTCTTTCAAAAATGTGGATTGATTGAACAATATAACCGAATCGAGAACTGTCTTGAGACGATTAGCCAGCACCTAGGAAATAACTTTATTTATAGCACCTACCAAGCTAATGGGACGAAAATCGTTTAGTCACAAAGGATCTATAACCATCGGGACGAGCGTAATAAAAGCAGAAGCACAACCTCTGTTAACCACCCCACTAGCATGGAACTCGTTTAACACCCTTAAGAAGTCATCATCAAAAACATCCCAAAAATGTTTGATAAACTTAAAATTCAAACCATCAGGCCCTGGCGCTCGGTCGCTCCCACACTCCGAAATAGCGGTTTTAATTTCATCTCTACTGAAATCAACAATAAGGTTAGCAGCCTCCGTTGAACTCAGCCTTTTAATGTTCTCACACATCACCGGCGGACGATAACCCAGATCCTCTTTAAACTTTTCCCGAAAGAATTCAAAAACCGACTTCTTAACAATCGACGGTTTGGAACACCAAGCCCCATTTATCAGAAGACCATGAATTCGATTGCTAGCCTTCCGACAATTAACCATGGAATGGAAGAACTTAGAATTCTTGTCCCCGTCTTTGGCCCATTTAACCCGAGATCTCTGTCCAATATCTTTTGATTTATTTTCTTCAATTTCCTTTACAAGTTTAGAATTTTCTGCTAAAATCCGTTCTTTCTCTTCCGTTAAACCTATGTTTTCCAATAAGATTTCCATCTTCTCAAGCTCCAATCTAGCCCTAGTTTCCCGTTCCCCTTCCTTTTTCAGCAAATCGTCTCTCCATTTTTTCACCCGATTTCTTATTAACTCGAACTTTCTTTAAAGAAAAAGATCAGCCGGACCCTCATAAACAAATGAACTAGCAGCTTCTCTAACAGTTTCATCATATCCGGCACGCCCAATCCATGAATCAAAAACTCTTAACGGTTTAGGGCCGAAATTACAATCCTTCGAGACTAACACGATAGGGCAATGATCGGACAAATACTTTGGTAGAGCCCTCAGACAAGCTTCAGGCCATAAAGCGAAAAAATCCAGGCACACTAAGAACCTGTCTATCTTACTGAGTATTTTACCATTGCTAGCCTGCCACGTATCTAACAATTCAAATAAAACCATAATGAAATAACCTTATAACTTCCCACTTTAGGCACACATGCCGTTTCCTTTCTTGACTCTTTTTGGGTTTCAAAGAAACCTTGTTCCTATGACTATAATACAAGACTTGACGTTATTGGTACAAAAGGTTATAAGGAATTATTTGAGAAAAAGAAAATCACAAATAAAGAGCGACATGTACAATAGTCGATAAAGATAATAATTCTTGCTGAGTAATTTTTATGAAAAAAACAATTAAATCTAACAATTGATCATGCTCCACATATTTTGATGCGGGATATACTTTATGAGAAGATCAACATGAACTTAAATTTTATAAAAAATGGTAATCTTTTGTTGAAAATACTACTTAATAATTTAATACCAATGAGGTGGTGGCTCATTGATAAAGTAAAAGCCTTTAAACACCTAAGTTTAGAAGGAGAAAGTCTTGGTTTCAAGTCTCTTAGATTTGCCGTTCAAAAAAGAAAACTAGAGAATATAACGTATCAACGAACACCCGACCCAGATATAACAACACCTAGTTAATAAATGCAATTTACCATAAAATTAATAAGCTACTTAAGAAAAATAAAATTAATTGTCCTTTAAAATTTAAATTACAGTTAAATAAAATTTTAGCAAGTTCTAAGCAATAACTTAGAGTCCACACTATCCAGCAACTCGCAACTCTCTCGTGTGGCGAGTCAAATTGAGACTATTATATTATAGTCATTATTTTGTTACAAATTAATTAATATGCTGTAACTACCATCAGCATTATTTATCACTATAAATACCAAACCCAACTCACCATTGTAGATCATCAGAACCTACACACTCTCTGATAATACTTTATACAGTTTGGTTCTTACAAAACTAAACTGTAAAAGTTGTCCGATAAGTTAAAAAATGGGTTCCGGCGGCCGTGCTACCGAGAGAAACAACTCCGGTACCGAAGTTGTTAAGCGAGCCCCATCCTCCAAACCACCATTCACTCTTGGTGACATCAAAAAAGTTATACCTCCACACTGTTTTAACCGATCCCTGATCAAATCTTCATACTACCTTTTCGTTGACCTCTTTTTTTCCTTCTTGTTTTACTATGTTGCAGCCACATACATCATCCCCCTTTCGGCCCCTTATTCCTATGTAGCATGGCCAGTTTACTGGATCCTGCAAGGTAGTGTTCAAATGGGTTTGTGGGTTATTGGTCATGAGTGTGGTCATCAAGCTTTTAGTGACTACCCATGGTTAAACGACACCATCGGCTACTTTCTTCACACGGGTATGCTTGCTCCTTATTTCTCTTGGAAGTATAGTCATCGTCGTCACCATTCAAACACTGCTTCACTTGAGAATGATGAATCTTTTGTCCCGAAAAAGAAGTCTAGCCTTAACTCCTTTTCTAGAGTTCTCAACACCCCACCTGGACGTCTCTTCAGGCTTGTGGTCTTGTGCTCCATCGGCTGGCTCTTGTACGTTTGTTTCAATGTTTCCGGTCGAAAGTATGAGAAATTCGCTAACCATTTTGATCCAAAAAGTCCCATTTACAGTGACCGCGAGCGGTTCCAAATTCTCCTAACCGATGTGGGACTTCTTGTTGCAAGCTATGGGGTGTACAAAGTGGGTATGTCACAAGGACTCACTTGGCTAGTGTTGGTCTACTTTGCTCCTTTGGTTATTGTTTATGGGTTCCTTGTGGTCATCACTTGGTTGCACCACACACACCGTTCGTTGCCACACTACGACTCAACCGAATGGAACTGGCTTAGAGGAGCTTTGTCAACCATTGACAGAGATTACGGTATTTTGAACACGGTTCTACACCACATCACTGATACTCATGTGGCTCATCATTTGTTCTTCACCATTCCTCATTACAATGCTATGGAGGCAACAAAAGCAATCAAACCCTTTTTGGGAGAATACTATCAGTTTGATGATACTCCAATAGTCAAAGCGATGTGGAGAGAGGCTACTGAGTGCTTCTTTGTTGAGGCTGATGAAGGTGATAGCGACAGCAAAGGTGTATACTGGTTCAACAATAAGATCTGAGATTAATATTGCAATGTGTTTGTGTATTGTTTCAGTTCTGGTATATGTATCATGTTTTTAAGTGTATTAATTATTCCAATAATATTGGTGCAACTCTGATGTACGATTTACCAACAAGAAATCATTGGCGATGAACTCTGTGCTTGGAATTTAAGCGACGATTTACTAAGAGTTATTTCGGATTTGCAGTTTGTGTATTTGTCAGTTTTTAATTAAGAATTGTTTTGTGTGATGCTTTTAAACATGGGTACTTTTTAATTCTTGTTTTTCTTTCTCTCAGGCTCTCACTGCATGTGCACATAAGGGAATATAATAATATAGTGAAAAGTAGTTGAATTGGTCACCTTTTTGATGTTATAATATAAAAGTTAAATAAATTAAAAAAGGTATAGTTGATCTCTAAATTTTGTTTTATCTCCGGTATCTCAAATCTTAATTTATGAAAAATTATATGTCCCAAAATTAATCTCTAATTTTGTTTTATCCAAGGTTAGAGAACTCACTAGTCGCTAGTTGGCCGGTAAGGTTGAGACTAGCGACTACTCGGGATTACTCGAGATTAATCGGATCTGGTTTTTAATATGTAACTTTCAGTTTTATATATACATATACACATTTTTATAGGTTAGTGTTTTAAGTAGCTAGGTTTTAACTCCTACTCAACTCATTAATTTTAAGTATACAAGATTAATTGTTGGAATTTACCCTGTTCGAGCTTAAAAAAATGTGCCCTTCCGTTATGTTTTGTTATTATTTAAAAAAAAATCAAATTAGTATCGGGTTCAATAAACCTAATTCCAAATTTGCTAAATTCTAAACCATAAAAATGATTTGTAAATGGGCCTATATTGGAAGTGGTATGTGTTTACTATTTAAAAAAATAACATATACGTATCGGATTTTTTTTTAAATCGCATGCCCTCAAAATCACGGATCTTGTGCGGAGGTCCTCCCCGTATACCATCAAAGCCTCCCATGAAGGCGAGAAATTAATTTGGATCCATATGTCTGTCTTATTATACAAACTACAAAAGAATGGTTAGTAACACCCTTCATTTCTCTCTCTCTCTCTCTCTCTGTCTCTGCTTATAATATATATCCTACTACATCCTCTCCAATAACGCATCCTTCAACCTCTTCTCCAACAGCGCATCTCTATTCGTTTCATTTTTTATGGTGAAACATATGCAGGATTGTTGAGACTTGGTCGGTATTGCGTTGCGGAAAACAATTGGCTTCGATGCACTCGATACACCAATCGGTTTCGATGCACCGGATATAACATGAATTGGAGATGATACGATGGTTTCGATTGATCAATAGTTAATCATGTTCTGAATCAAGACAGTAACAATCAATAGTTAAATGTATACAAACGGTATAAAACTTAAATAAAAGATCCACTAATTGTGAAAATAAACATATTATTAATATCACACGTAATAAAAGCATTTAAGATAAATATGATTTTAAATAAATACACGTAATAAAAGCTTTCAAGATGAATATGATTTTGAATGAATAAATGATATGAAAATGGAGGATGAATATTGCCATAGGTGTGGTGGTGCACGTCTTCGGTGTTGGATGCGGCCACCATTTTTCGGATCTAGAACCATTACCACCACGGAATTTCCATAAAATGGCGTCTGTTGCTTTGACGGTTACGCAACGGTTTATTTTGTGACGGTTACGTAATCGACGTAAAATGGAGTTTGTTTGAACATGGTTGCCTATGAATTTTTTTCTTTAACGTGGAATGTGGTTAATTTATTTAAGTTACTTTTTAACCCTTCTGATAGACGTGACATTTGAAGGAAAGAGACGTAACCCAAGTTACTTTTTGTAGTTATACGAGTTGACGATACTCGTGCGTTGCTGCGGGATGTTAATTATAAATGTTTATTATTACTATGTCAGATAGAAGCGAAATTTTTTTTGATTTTGTTCTCTAAGCAAGATGATATTTGAAGACGATGCCATCTGTGGTTTAGATTAGAGTTTGCGACTTTCATTCTAAATAGTCGCGAATCATGTTAGTCGATTGCAAAAAAAAAAAAAAAAAAAGTGACGCACCGTTTGAAGAAAGTGTTGGTGAATTAATTATCATATACATCATTTATTATGCATATCGGTTGCAAAGAAAATATAACAATAAGTGATGCACCATTGAAAGTGTTGGTAATTTAATTAGTATACACATTCTTTCATTCTAAATATGTCGGTCGCAAAAAAGTTATGCACCGTTTGAAGAAAGTATTGTTACATCATTTGCTGTGCATGTCGGTTGAAAAAAAAAATTCGCAGCTTTTGATTAAATTGATGCATCAACAAAAATAAGAATGTGCCCATGGCTTTATAGCCTAGTGACATCTTGGGGGTGAAATAAGGCTTTGGGACCAATAGGTCATGGATTCGATTCCCACAAGGGGGTTTTTCCAATATATATTAGGCTTCCTCCTTAATTGGTGTGTAAGCATTATAGCCTAGTGGAGATGAATATGATTGGGTGGTTCCGCTGGTGTCACGATGATACTCCAGCGGTCCGTCAGTGATCCGAATTTGACGTTAAAAAAAATAAGAATGTGGTGTATTAAATTATGTATTTGATAGACAATTGCATTGTAGTTATAATATTATAATGTATCATATTTAATTAAAATTTACTACTAAACATCCTTTCGGTAAAGAATATAATGGTTTGGATAGGTGCACGGTAACTTATATATACATAGTCGCTCATTTCATTGGAAATCTTAATGCATTTTTGTGTGTGCGTGTGCGTGTGTATATATAACATGAAGGGTTGCGACTTTTGTAAGGGGCGTGATATATTTAAAAGTAGTTTAAATGTTTGCGACTTTTTGAAGGAGTGTGATATATTTAAGAGTTGTGACTTTTTTGTAAGAGGTGTGATATATTTAAAATTAATTTGAAGTGTTGTGACTTTTCGTATGTATATACAAGAGGGGTTTTTTTTATTGTAAGGGACGTGATATATTTAAAAATAGTTTAAAGGGGTGTGACTTTGTGAAAGGGTATAATATATTTAAAAGTTGTGACTTTTTGTAACGGGTGTGATATATTTAAAACTTATGACTTGTTGTAAGGGCTATGATATATTTAAAAGTGGTTTGAAAGGTTGTGAATTTTTTGAAGGGGTGTGATATATTTAAAACCTTTCATCAAAACCATTGTGTCTATATCCAAACCATTAGGTATATGTGTGGTTTTTTAAGAGTCACAATTTTTCATTCTAAAGAGGGAACCCATGTTGTTTTTGTAGGGTTATATAATATAATATAATGAGGCTTGCATTAAAAAAATGATTTAGAATTGTTTTCTCCTTCGTTCTCACAGTTTTCGCAATATTTAACGTTCTCAAGATAACTCTCTCTCTCACACACACACACACACACACACATATATATATATATATATATATATATATATATATATATATATATAGAGAGAGAGAGAGAGAGAGAAAGAGAGAGAGAGAGAGAGTGGGGATCCTACGGAAAGTGTGTTTTTCCTAGAAAGTCTAGGAAGCGATCTGGGCCATCCAATAGGTGTGTTTAATGGTTGAGATCATCTTAGTGGCATTTTGGTAGTATGTGTTTCTTAAAAATTTGATTATTTAATTAATGAGGGGTAGATATGTCATTTAGCTTGTTTTAAATATGGAAATAATTGTCATTCCATAACCACCCCACATTTCTTGCGATTTTTTCTCCCTCTCTCTCTCTCCCTTTCTCTCTCTCTCTCTCTCCCTCTCTCTCTCTCTTCCTTTTATCCTTCATGAAGAAACACATCAAGAAAACACATCGTATTAATCTGCTTGCTGTTAAAACACAGCGTCAAGAAATCCTCCAGCATTACCAGCATGGATGGTAAAACACAGCGTATGAATCCGCTTGCTGTTAAAACACAACTGTATGAATCTGAATGCTAAAACACAACTGTATGAATCTGCTTGCTGTTAAAACACAACTGTATGAATCTGAATGCTAAAACACAACTGTATGAATCTGCTTGCTGTTAGAACACAACTGTATGAATCTGCTTGCTGTTAAAACACAACTGTATGAATCTGCTTGCTGTTAAAACACAGTTGTATGAACCTGAATGCTAAAACACAACTGAATGAATCTGCTTGCTGTTAAAACACAACTGTATGAATCTGAATGCTAAAACACAACTGTATGAATCTGTTTGCTGTTAAAACACAACTGTATGAATCTGAATGCTAAAACACAACTGTATGAATCTGTTTGCTGTTAAAACACAACTGTATGAATTTGAATGCTAAAACACAACTGTATGAATCTGCTTGCTGTTAAAACACAACGTCAAGAACATTCTGGTGGTTTCCAGACATAATTAAAAATCGATACAGACCAGATAATAGTAAACAGAAAAAGAAGTGTATTTGCCATATCCGCAATCAAGAATTGTGTTTGAAGCCATAACTATCTCTCACGTAAAAAATGATTACGAATAAAGTTGATCAAGATTGTGAAAGGAACGAATGAGAATTTGATTTATATTTACATCTGGTAGTAATTCGCAAATCATGGAGAATAAGTTACCATAAAATCGTGCATAGTTAGTTAATGAGATATAAATTCCAAAATTAAAATAAAATGTCAAATTACACAATTTCCCTTTTAGTTAAAATCCTTCAATGCCACATGTCATGTTCTGATTGCTTCCAAGACTTTCTAGGAAAATAAAGCTTTCTACCCAACTCCTACTCTCTCTATATATATATATATATATAGATTAAAGATCCTATACATTAATTCAAAAGTGTGAGAAATATTATGGAGATGACATGTGTCCTCAATCTAAATTAATTCAAAAGGGTAAACAAGTAATTTTCTCATTGATTCAATTAATTGATAACCTTCCATAACAGTTACCCTTTATTATAAGAATACGAATTAATCTACGAATTTGTTTCTTTTTTTATCGTTCATCAATTATAATTTCTTAAGATCACAGAATGAATTTTTTATAGAGTGTTATATAGTGATAGATGCAGAATGAAGGTTTTTATACTGTGTTATACTGTTATATAGTGTTATATTTTTCGGGTAGCCGTCTATGATGGATGTGTAGTGTTATATATCAATTATAATTTCTGAAGATCACAGAATGAAGTTTTTATAGAGTGCTATATAGTGATCGATGCAGAATGAAGGTTTTTATACAGTGTTATATAGTGTTATATTTTTCTAGTAGTAGTCTATGATGGATGTATAGTGTTATAGTGTTATATTTTCTGGTAGCAGTTCTATGATGGATGTATAGTTTTATATAGTGTTATAGTGTTATATTTTTCTGGTAGCAGGTCTATGATGGATGTATAGTGTTATATAGTGTTACATAGTGTTATATGGTGTTATATATATATAGTGTTATATATTTCTGGTAGCAGTTACATGTTTCCGGATTTTTAGAATGTCCGGATTTTTAGGATAAGTTTAAAAATGGATCGCTGGAATTTAGGAGAAGTTACATTATTTGAAACATATAAAAACACACTATTACCCCTACAATTTTCAAATCAGTCAAAATAATTAAAACACATTTTACAATTTGCTCCCTATTGATCTCAACCATTAGATCAAAGATCTAATTGTTTAAAACAATTCTTACACTTCTCACACTTTAGGCCCTTTTTACACTATCCCTACCCTATGTATATATATATATATATATAGGGTTGAGTTCATTTCAGAACTCAAAACAACTATAGAACTTTCAGAACTCCTAATAAACAATCATTTTATATATAAGTTTTTGTATTTAGGATCTTTTTATCATCTATTATATGTATTTCTATGATTACATACATGTTAAAAGTAGTTTACATATGTTTAATTACCAAAATTATATATATGTGTTATAACTAATTACATATATGTAAAAAAACTAGTTTACATATGTGTAATTATAAAATTACATATAAAAATGATATAATTACTCTTAACATGTATGTAATCGTAAAACTACACATAATAAATGATAAAATTATCCTAAACATAAAAATATATAAATAAAAAGATTGTTTATTAGTAGTTCTGCGAGTTCTGTAAATATTTATGGTTCTGAAATGATCCTGGCACTATATATATATATATATATAGGGGACTGCTAAAATGAGAACCACATCCAGTTGTAAGAACCGCGAGAACCACTTTCTAGCCATTAGATCAAGTAGATGGATGGATGAGATTAAAAGTATTTAAAAATAATATTAAGTATTTTTTGTCTTATTATGTCTTTAATATTATAATCCAAAAGGGTATTTAAGTAAAATCACTCTATTTTGTCTTTTTGAGTTTATTGTTTTTTATTACTTTATTGTATTATTATATTATTTTTTATTTTTTAAACATAATTTTTTTATTAAAAACATTTTTAAATTCAGATTTTTTTAAAAGATTTTTTATACTTTTTACAATTTAAGTTTTACGTTAAACTTTTTACGTTTTACGTTTTATTGACGCGCCGTTTTTACGCCGGGTTTTTTCAAGCGTCGCTTTTTTAACACGCTGTTTTTTTAACGCGCCGTTTTTACGCCGGGTTTTTTCAAGCGTCGCTTTTTTAACACGCTGTTTTTTTAACGCGCCGTTTTTAACGCCGTTTTTTACGCGCCGTTTTTTTTACGCGCCGTTTTTTACGCGCCGTTTTTTAACGCCGTTTTTTTACGTTTTACGCGCCGGTTTTTTACGTTAACGTTTTTTTTTACGTTTTACGCGCCGGTTTTTTACGTTTTGCGTAAAACTTTTTAAGTTTTACGAAAAACTTTTTACGTTTTACGTTTTTACGTTTTACGAAAAACTTTTTACGTTTTACGTTTTTACGTTTTACGTTAAAGTTTACGGTTTAACTTTTTTTTTACAAAAACGTTTTTACGGAAAACCGAACGCACCCAGAAAATCGCACACTCGGGGGGTGTCTCAGATAGTTTGCTATCATCATCGAAGCCTCAAAAACAAATAACCCAACAAACAAAAATCAAAAGAACGAGTGGATTCTTGAAAAAAAACGAAGTTTTGGCTCAGATTTTCCGATAATCTAGAGGCTGCAAAAGTGGGGTTGCAGGTTCAAAAAACCTACCCTCCGCCGTCCTTGCCGCGCCATCGACATCAAAATCTACGTTTTTTTTCTTCTTCTTTTTTTGCATCATCGCCACCCAATCGATCGTATTAAAACCCACAGACTCAAAGATCACAAATCAAAACCCTCAACATATCAAAACCCACTTCAACCACTATTTTTTACAAACCCACCAAAATAATCAAAACCCACCAAACTTCAAGCAGAAAAAAAAACCCAAACTTTTTGAATCAAAGAACCCTAATCAAAACAGAAACAAATTTGGACCTTTGGGCCAATCATCAAGAATCACAAAGACCCAAAATTCAAGAACACCAATCGTCAGTATCACAGTCGCACCACCATCATTTGCCGCCACCACCGCCGACCAACCACCTCCCACCACCGTCTTCCGCCACCGACCAACCACCCCCTAATGGCCGATCAAACATTGAGGCTCACTTTATGCAAACACAAAAACCACCAGAATCACCATATGCAAAACATGGACACTTTATGCAACAGAAAACCACCTAAATAAAAAAAAACAAATAAAGAATCACAAACCAACATAATCAGAATCAAAAGAAACCCCAAACCCAATCAACCCCCAACATACCAAAAAAAACCCAGCAAGGTCGCAAAAGGGTGCTGAAAGGTAGCGGAGGAGACGGTGACGGTGGCGGAGGAGACGGCGGCGGCGACCAAGGTTTTATCACCACCATTCTGTCATCGCCTACCGTTTGATGATGATGTGTGTGGCCGGAATCGTCGCTGGAGAAGGATTTCAAAGAGAGAGATGAGAGAGATGAGAGGTTGGGTTTTTTTGTCTACTACAAAATACAAAGATGGTTTGAATTTTAAAGAAAAGAAAGATGAGAGATAAAAGGACTGACACAATTAATGAAGAGAGAGATAGAGAGATTAGACATATGGGGTAAATGACCATAATACCCTTTGGGTTGTCAAATTCTGATTGGTTGAAAGTGGTTCTCGCGGTTCTTACAACTGGAGGTGGTTCTTATTTTAGCGGCTCCCTATATATATATATATATATATATATATATATATATAGTGGAATGTTCAAATGAGAAGAAAAATTTTGTAAGAATAAAAAGAATAACTTTTAAACCAACAGAAATGCTCCATTTTACTTTATTTAATATGTGTATTTAATGTTATTAATAAGGGCATATAGGTAAATTTGTAATTGTAATTAATTAGCTAACTAATTAAAAACTTGTAACTCACTTTTAAATATACTCTTTGAAAATAAAATAATTTAGGGTGAAGGACAATTTTCGACATGTATAGGATAAATTTTAGTATGTGTAGGATAAATTCTTAAATGTGTATGATAAATTTAGATATGCGTAGGGTACATTTCGGTAAGTGTAAGATATATGTAGGATAAATTTTGAAATGTGTAGGATAAAATGTTTTTTGCTTTATTAATGAGAGATAACATAACTAATGGGAGGAGTTATAAACTATTTAATGTTTTACCATTATGCTCTTTCTTCTTTTTCTTCTCACATTAAATTTCTTCTCAAATGAACCTTCCCCTATATATATATATATATATATATATATATACAGGGGACCGCTAAATTGAGAACCACCTCCAGTTGTAAGAACCGTGAGAACTACACCGTACGGGGCGAGGTGGACCAATTTTTTTTTCATAAACGTAGATGCATGTATTATAAACACATTTGTAAAAAAAATTCAAAAAAAAAAATGTCGGGTGTGTAGTTTTGAGCACCCAAAGTTTGCGTTTACGGGACCCGTAAATTTTATTTAAAATTTACGGTACCCGTAAACACAAACTTGTGGTGTTCAAAACTACACACACGACATTTTTTTTTTTGATTTTTTTTTTTTACAAATGTGTTTATAATACAAGCATCTACGTTTATAAAAAAATTTTGGTCCAACTCTCCCCGGATCAAAAAGTTCTCACGGTTCTTACAACTGGAGGTGGTTCTCATTTTAGCGGTCCCCTATATATATATATATAGGACAAAGATCTGTTAGGAACCACCCTTTATTGCGAGAACCGCGAGAACCAATGTGAACACAACCAAAAATGCCTAAAAATAGCTAAAAAACACACAATTTTTTTAATATTTTTTATAAAAAAAATCGCTACTTTTAGTAGCAAAAAAAAATTAAAAATTTTTTTGCTACTAAAAGTAGCGATTTTGACATAAAAAATATTAAAAAAAAAAATTAGATTTTTTTTTATTTTTTAGATTTTTTAATGTTTTTTGGGGGTTTAGTTTTTAGCATTTTAGCTTGGGGGGGGGGGGTTTAGGTTTTTGGGGGGTGGGGGAGGGGGGTTTAGGTTTTTTTTTGGGTGGGGGGGGGGTTAGGTTTTTTTTAGGTTTTTGAGGGTTTTAGTTTTTAGCATTTAGCTTGGGGGGGGGGGGGTTAGGTTTTTTTAGCTATTTTAGGTTGTGTTCACATTGGTTCTCGCGGTTCTCGCATGAACCTTACCCTATATATATATATATATATAGGGTTCAATTAAAAACCAATAATTAAAGTGAAAACTTGAAAACTAACTAAAAAAGCCATAAAAGCATGCCAATTTTTTTTGTACAAATTTTCGCTACTTTTTATATATATAAAAAAACTTTTTTTCAAAAAAAAAAAAAAAAAAAAACTTGTACTTCACATGTGCACTACAATTTTTTTTTGAAATTTTTTTATATATAAAAAGTAGCAAAAATTTATAAAAAAAAATGTAAAAAAAATTGGTATGTCTTTTAGGATTTTTTAGTTACTTTTTAAGTTTCCACAATAAAAGGGATTTTCGCTTGAATCCTCCCCATACATACATACATACATACATACATACATATATATATATATATAGGGGACCGCTAGAATGAGAACCACCTCGAGTTATGAGAACCGCGAGAACCACACCATCGGGGGCGAGGTGGACCAAATTTTTTTTTTACAACTAGATGTGTGTATTACAAACACATATGTAAAAAAATTCAAAAAAAAATGTCGTGTGGGTAGTTTTTTACACCACAAGTTTGGTGTAAAAAAAAAAAAACAAAAAAAAAACACCAAACTTGTGGTGTAAAAAACTACCCACACGGCATTTTTTTAAAATTTTTTTTTACGAATGTATTTATAATACACACATCTAGTTGTAAAAAAAAAATTTGGTCCACCTCGCCCCGGATGGGGTGGTTCTCGCGGTTCTCATAACTCGGGGTGGTTCTCATTCTAGCGGCCCCCTATATATATATATATATAGGGCAAGGATAAATCGAAAACCCGGTTGAGTTGACTAAACCCTGAAAACCCATTAACCACCATTGATTAAGCTTGATGGATGGCTGAGATTCATTTTGGGCCATTAATGGATTTTGAATCCCTGTGTCTATTTTTTAATATACTTTATGTACGTAAAGGGCAATATGGGAATGTTTAATATAATCTGTTAGAGGAGACAAAACTCTGCATGGGTGTAAGAAACTTTACATCAGCTGCATCATTACCCCTAATCCTAAAACCCTAATCCTAAAACCCTACATCAGTCTACAAAATTTCAAAAAACACAAAAATCACCAGAGACTCACAGACCCTCATAGTCTTCAAAATTTCCTAAAACTCTCTCATAGTCTTCAATAACCCCTCTCAAATTAACCCCAAAATCACCGGAGAGTCACTCTCTCTCATCATCTTCATCAAACGGATAACTTCAACAACCACCGAAACACTGACTCTCTCTCGTAATGTTCATCGGCTGATCCTGATTCAACAAGCACCGAACTCTCACTCTCTCATAATCTTCATCAAAATCCCCTCAATATGCAGACAAAAAGCATAAATCGAGTGAAAAAGCTGTTAAGATATTGAACAATCGACGCAGATATTCAACAATCACCGGAGAATTTCAACGGTCACCACCGAAAAAAAAACAGGCTAAAAACGAGAGGGTTTCAGGTGCGTCGCTACTTTGTTGTCTAAAATCATCAACTTTGTTTTAGCTATTCAGAATTAGGGAGTTTTATAATAGAGATTATAAGGTTTTTTAAGACTTTTCAAAATGCTGGATTGCTTTATACCCATTTGGGTTTTCTTAATGACAGGTACCGTTAGGGTTTTTTGTTTGTTTTAAATAATCTTACTTGTTAAAAAGAAAGTTGAAAATTTTAGCTAGTTATGAATTTTCTTTTAGAGATACAGATTTGGGATGTGTGAAAATAAAGACTATAAACTTTTAAAGAGTTTTCAAAGTGCTCGGTTTCTTCATACATCTGGCTTTTTGTTAATGACAGGGTAGCATTAGGGGTTTTTGGGATGAACACATGATCAATTGGGGGTGGGGGGGTCTGATTTGTGGGTAAATTTAGATTGAGAAAAAAAATTACACGGATAGTGTGTACTTGTTTATCTATACACAATGAGAAATGGTAAAAAAAATAAAAAGTTTGGGGATAATAAAAAATAGAATCATAAAAATGTGGGAAGAATGTTCATTCTGAGAAAAAAAAAAACACTGCTTGCTATAAATTGATTTGGGCCATAGTGATCTACTGGTGATTAGGATCCTATATTTGTTATCTACTGGTCATTTGTGTCTGTTATAAAAGTCATGTGGACCATATATTGACTGCCTCTTTATCTCATACTTTGCAGTAATCCGTTGTAACAGCTAAGGATAGCAAAAACAAATCCAACCAAAAAAAAATGACCACAGGTGCTTATAAATTACAAAACTTGTGATCAACTATGCTTACTGATTAAAATCCATTTTGTCTTTATTGATGTTGATTACAAATAAAAAATGCAGCTAAAAATGTTCGTGATACCCCGGTGCTTGAGAAGCGCAAAAACAGGCAACGAATATGTACGTAACTACTTTGAATTCATTACATGTTTGTTGTTATGTTATTGTCTAATTTCCATAAACTTTCTAAAAACAGTAACACCGGATACTAATACATGCGGACCAGCAATGCGGACAAGGGGAGCTAAAAAAGGTTTAAATTTAGTCTTTTTTTTTGTTGTTAAGAAATATTTTGTAAAGGTTGTTAGTAGTTCGTGATCTATATAAAACTTGTACAAATGTAGTTAAGGAAGCACATTGTGACGAGAAGGTACACAGAAGAAAGCTAATAAGTACGTAAAAAACATTTTTTTTCTTTTGATTGTCTTATAGTTATGTTTTATATAAATAATAAAACAAATATGGTGCCTCAGTTTTACCAGATAGTGACTTGGACACCCCCATGGAAAACATTGAGAAAAGAAAAAAAGGTACATTTTTTAATGTATGGAACTTTTGGTTACATCTTTCTTGAATCTAATATTTGTGTACATGAATTTGTAAAACATTTGTAAGGCGACGACGATCAGGACGGGCCGGCAACACGTACGAGAGGAGGTACAAAACTGTACTAGACATGATCCTTGGGAATCTAAATAAATATATGTTTCGATACTTGGTGTAATGCCCATAAATCTAAAATCATTATTCTAGAAATAAAAAGAATAATAATAATTTATAAAGTACCCACTAAAAAACCCTAATTAAGACACCCAAGTAATTCTGTACAAACCCTAGAATTTTCAGAATTTTCAGAATCAGGATTAGGGCCCCTAAAACTCAGGGGGGGTATTCCCTACTTGATGATTATCTTCATAACTTGCGGACGAAGTTGAAATTTAAAAATCTGTCGACTCAGCTAGGCTAGTCCCACACGTGGCAACCCTATACATAAAATAAGTTGTCTCGCGGGCCGCGTAAGAATAGGTTATATGTCACGCGGGCCGCGACAAGTTCAAAATTTCAGTATAAATAGAGGATGTTGGGACTTGAATCTGGGCACAAAAACGACGAAGAAACTCAGAATACACTCTGAAATATCGTCCAATTACTCAATAAACACACACGAAACACAAATTAAGTATAGCGGGGTGCTGCAGAATATGGTAATAACTCGATCGCTATTACGATTCATTGTCCGATCGATCAATGTACTCAATGGATGTTTAAGTGCTGCCCACATTAGGGTGATGCTTTGTCATTAATTATGATTCCGACTGGATGTTGAGTGCCACCCAAATTCGGGGAATACTCTGTCCTTCGTTGTGAATCCGATAGATGTTTAAGCATAGCACTTTGTCATTCGTTGTGAGGGTTGATCTCGTGAGTTATCGTAAATGTTGTATTAAGTTACTAACCTAGTTGTGTGCATGTTATTCAAATTAGGTTAAAAGACTAATCAGTAGTCTAAACTCTGCCCGTATAAATCTGAAATATTATCATAAGGTAGCATCACTTTGGAATTTTTAAGGTACGGATCCTTACCCCACTCTTTATTGCTTCATAAGTCAAATTGTTATAAACCACTAAATTACTATATCTTTTAAAAAACTCCTTACGTCTTTGATTATCGATTCATTTGACAGTCCGTTCGATTCCTATTCAAATCATTTGATTTAGCTTTCATGTCATGCGATAGTATTATGTTGTTATACTCATTATCGCATGTTCCAATATATGTTCTGTTTTGTTATGAAAATAAGTTTTATAAGTTATGTGAATAAAACCATTTGTACTCTGATACCCTGAGTATCGCTTCTCGTGGAGTGTCCCACGAGCATGTTGTTGCGGCATCGACATCATGTGCTCCATTCGTGACGGAGAGATCAGTTCACGGCGTCTCTTAAGTACAAGTGTGGTACATATAAGCTATTAGGAGGCGTATGGATCGATCCTAGGATTTAAGTATAAGGAGGTGGATAACGGGTATGCCAATTCGCCATCTCATGTGATAATTATGCAGGAGTAGCTACCTGTGTATTGTCATGTTTTAAGTTGCTCATGGGTACATCCGTAAGATATGATTATGAAATTATGTTTTTGCATTGTATCATTTTAAGTTCCATTCGGATAACATTTCTATAAAGCGTTAATTGTTATTTGAGCCTATTATTTCGTACTGAGCATTCGGCTCATTCCGTAAATTTTTGTATATACAGGTCTGCATGTTACTTTGGGCGGGGAAAAGAGAGAAGAATAAAGACTAGGAATAAATCTGAAGATATTAGTTAATGAAGTCGAATGTTTCCGCTTGTATATTAATCTTAAGTTTCGTTGTTATGTGGTTGTATCCTTGTTAAATAAATAAATGGAATTATGACTTTTGTTTATGATACTATTGTTATTGTGACACGTCAGCCCTTCCGGGTTGGGGTGTTACAGCTATGGTATCAGAGCAAAGGCTCTTTCCTGTAGAAAACTTGAAGATAGTAATTAAAACCTGTGAGGAATGGGTAGATATCTATGATAGGATTCAACTTGATCTCTTATTTGGTTTAACTCCTATGTCTATTCGTATAGATGCCTCCTCGTCGTCCGCTACGTAAGAGTACTCGTACTAACCATGTATGTAACAACACTTCTTCGAATGAGACTCCAGTTGATCCAAACATCATTAATGCTATCAACCAGGCTGTTGCCGGGTTGCTTCCACACCTTGTTACTCAAACAGCTGAGGCCGTTATTCAACAAACTCGTCATCCAGAAGGCACTAACACTAATCCAACCTCTGGTGGTGAAACTCGTGAGAATACCACGAATAATACTACTTATAGTATAGACATATGGATTAGTAAATTCCAAAAACAAAAGCCGAAATCCTTTAGTCACGCTACTAATCCAGTCGAAGCAAGAAACTGGATAGCTCATGTTGAAAAGATCTTCGGAGTTCTGGGAGTTCCGGAGCAATACAAAGTTAGATTGGCTACCTACAAATTTGAAGATGACGCACAAACTTGGTGGGAAGGATATAAGCATGTCAAAGGAGGGGATGATTTCGACGCTAATCTTTCATGGGTCGACTTTCGTAATATCTTTTACGACAAGTATTTTTCTACTACTGATAAAGAAGCTTATATAAGGGAGTATGCAGTGATTCGACAGGGGAGTGATGAACCAGCCTCTGAGTTCATTACTCGATTTTCAAGGTTGGCTAGTATTGTAGGAGACGTTGCAGGATCAGCAGAAGTCCAGGTAGAAAAATGCAAGTGGGCAGTTAATGATCGAATTCGGAAGTCGATCATGTACATGAAATTTAAGGATATCACCGAAGTTGCTGATGTAATCAAAACTTTTGAATTCGAAAGGAAAGAATTCTTATCTCGAACTGGGGATAATAAGAAGAGAAATATGGAAGGACAATTTAAGCAGGAAAATGGCCAATCATCCACTACACCACAGCATCAAGATCGCAAAGTGCAAGGAAATCAAAACTCTGGAAATCAGGCACGTCCATGGCAACCTAGACTGCAAAACCCGAGACCTGCTCAAAACCAGATTCAGTTGTATGCAGAACCTATTAGAACTCAACCACTGAATCAGATTACATAATACTTGTGGTAAGAGACATCAGGGCGTATGTCACCGAAGTACAGGAGCATGCTTTAGATGTGGCCAAACTGGACACATGATTAAGGAGTGTACCAAGAAAGACACTAAGAAGAATAATCGACCAAACGTTGCACCACCCAATGTTGGAGGAAGGGTTTTCGCACTTTCTGCTACTGATGCTGCTAATGTTCCAGGTACTGTATCTGGAACCCTTCAGATTGGTGAACGTAGTATCTATGTGTTATTCGATACAGGAGCGACCCATTCTTTAGTATCCCATTCGTTTACTAAGTACCTTCCGATAAGACCAACTCTCTTAAATCATACCTTAACCATTTCTACTCCCATGGAAAATTCATCCGTAATCACTTACGTATATAAGGATTGTCCGATCCGTATTGAATCTATTGTGTGTAAGGCAGACCTATTTCCAAAACATATGTGTGACTTTGATGTTATTCTAGGGATAGATTGGTTGTCTCGACATCGCGTAACTATAGATTGTCATTCTCGCCGTGTTATTTTCGGTGATCTTCATCATCCTGATATTATATATCAGGGAACTCAAGCTCATAAATCTCTTAAGATTATTTCTGCACTCAAAGCTCGAAAATTCATATCAAACGGCTGTGCTGGATTCCTAGCATCGGTTAAGGATACTTCTGCTAGTGTTAAGAGTATCGATAGCCATTCCGTTGTTCGTGAATATCCTGATGTATTTCCGGATGAACTACCGGGATTACCACCTGACCGTCAGGTAGAATTCACCATCGACTTGATCCCTGGTGCCGAACCTATTTCTAAAGCTCCATATCGTATGGCTCCAATGGAACTGAAGGAGTTGAAGGAACAATTGCAAGAATTGTTAGATCTAGGATTCATAAGACCCAGTGTTTCACCTTGGGGTGCTCCGGTTTTATTTGTGAAAAAGAAAGACGGTAGTATGCGTTTATGTATTGACTACCGAGAGCTGAACAAGATTACTATTCGTAATCAGTATCCTCTGCCTCGCATTGATGATCTCTTTGATCAACTTCAGGGGGCTCAGTTCTTTTCAAAAATCGACCTGAGGTCCGGGTACCATCAGCTAAAGATTAAGAATGATGATGTTCCCAAGACCGCCTTTCGTACTCGATATGGTCATTACGAATTTTTAGTTATGCCCTTTGGACTAACTAATGCACCCGCAGTCTTCATGGATTTGATGAATCGCGTATTTCACAAATTCCTAGACAAATTCGTTATTGTCTTTATCGATGACATTCTGGTGTATTCTAAGAGTCACGAAGAGCATGAAGCACATCTACATGCAGTACTTAGAACCTTGCGGCATGAGAAGTTGTACGCTAAGTTTTCTAAATGTGACTTTTGGCTTAGCCAAGTGGCATTTCTAGGTCATGTCATATCAGCCGAAGGAATTATGGTAGACCCAACAAAGGTTGAAGCTATTACAAAATGGCCAAGACCCACTTCTGTTACCGAAATACGAAGTTTCTTGGGTTTTGCTGGCTATTACCGAAGATTTGTTGAAAGATTCTCAGTAATTGCTTTACCACTCACAAAACTCCTAAGGAAAGGGGTGATGTACTCATGGAATGAGGAACAAGAGAAAAGCTTTGAAGAATTGAAGAAACGACTCGTATCCTCTCCAATACTCGCTCTCCCTTCTGGATCAGGAGGTTACCAAGTCTATAGTGATGCCTCAAAGAAAGGATTAGGTTGTGTGCTAATGCAACATGGGAAGGTTATCGCTTATGCCTCCCGTCAGTTAAAGCCTTATGAAGTTAACTACCCTACACATGATTTAGAATTAGCCGCAGTCGTCTTTGCACTTAAGATTTGGCGACACTATCTGTATGGTGAGAGTTGTGACATTTTTACCGACCACAAGAGCCTCAAGTACATATTTACGTAGAAGGAGCTAAATATGAGGCAAAGAAGGTGGTTAGAACTTTTAAAAGATTACGACGCAAATATTCAATATCATCCAGGCAAAGCCAATGTTGTAGCTGACGCGTTGAGCCGAAAGAATTCCGGGACTATATCTTGCTTACAAATTCAGCCTCGTATTAGGAGGGATCTCGAAAGAATGAACATTTGGCTTCAGGTTAATAAATCTGATGGATATCTAGCTAGAATGCAAATTGAACCCGATCTCATATCACGGATTAAAGATGCACAGAAGCAAGATGGAGAACTTTGGGCAATTGTGCAAAATCTTGAGGTGGGTAAGCAATCTGAATTTCGTATAGACCATCATGGGGTGATTTGGTGCGGTAAGAGACTTTGTGTACCCGATGACTCCACCCTTCGTGAGTCATTGTTAGCCGAAGCTCACAGCTCACCATTTTCAATTCACCCAGGATCTACCAAGATGTATAGAGATTTAAGACATAACTTTTGGTGGAATGGCATGAAGGAAGACGTTGCTCGCTATGTAAGTAAATGCCTCACTTGCCAACAAGTGAAAATTGAACACAAACGAGCAAGCGGTCTGTTGCAGCCATTAGATATTCCCATATGGAAGTGGGATGAGATCACAATGGATTTTGTTACCGGTTTGCCTAAAACTTTCAAGAAGAATGATGTTATATGGGTTGTTGTCGATAGATTGTCAAAGTCAGCACATTTTCTACCGATTTAGCAAGGATTTTCGGTTAATAAGTTATCCGAAATATTTCTTCAAGAAATTATTAGACTCCATGGCACACCATCTTCCATTGTTTCCGATAGAGACCCACGTTTCACCTCACCATTTTGGAAAGGTTTTCAGGCAGCTTGGGGTACACGACTGAAGTTTAGTACGGCTTTCCATCCACAAACAGATGGGCAGTCGGAACGCACGATTCAGACCTTGGAAGACATGCTCCGAGCATGTGCACTTGAATGGTCTGGAAACTGGGATGAATATTTATGTCTTGTTGAGTTCGCTTACAACAATAGTTAGCAAGCAAGTATTGGCATGGCACCTTTTGAACTTTTGTACGGTCGGAAATGTCGAGCACCGATATGCTGGGATGAAGTTGGAGAAAAGATTATTGAAGGGCCAGAACTAGTTCAGATTACAAATGAAAAAGTCACTATGGCCCGAGAAAAACTGAAAGAAGCTCAGAGCAGACAAAAGAGCTATGCAGATCAAGATAGACGACCACTCGAATTTAAAATTGGCGACCACGTTTTCTTAAAAGTATCACCTTGGCGTGGTGTTCGTAGATTTGGAATTAAAGGAAAGCTTAGTCCCCGTTTCATCGGTCCGTTTGAAATCCTTGAAAGAATTGGAGAAGTGTCATATCGACTGGCTTTACCTCCTCAACTCTCTCACGTTCATAACATTTTTCATGTCTCCTCGTTAAGAGGATATAATTATCATCCACTCCATGTCATTAGTTATCCGTTACTTACAATTCACGAAGATTTGTCCTACGAAGAGGAACCAGAAGCCATCTTAGATCAACAAGAAAGGGTTCTGCGTAGGAAAGTAATTCCGTTTGTTAAAGTCCTTTGGAAAAATCACTCTGAACACGAAGCAACATGGGAATCTGAAGAATCAATTCGCTCTCTATACCCTAATCTATTCTAGTAATAGAATTTTAGTAGAGTAAAGGTCAATCTTGCTCTTTGATATATGTTCATTTGTTTCTGTTTACGGTCATTCATGCTTTACCTTATGTGAATATATCTTAGCTATGATTAAGCATATCTATGTAGGAGATATCAGTACCAATAGTCACGCTATTATCTGTAAGTCTCCATTGACTTTTCGTACGGTAAGATATTTTATTAAGATGCGTTATAGGAGGACCATTAGGGCACATATGTAAGGTAATTGACAATTATAGTCATGACCTTAGTTATGAATTTCAGATACACATGTGTGTTTAGGAGATTCTGGTTATATAAGTTAGTAACTCTGCAATGAAAGTTCCATTTCTGTTACTTATGCGATAGGTTAAATTAGTATTTGAAAAATTTCGAGGACGAAATTTCTTTTAAGGGGGTAATAGTTGTAATGCCCATAAATCTAAAATCATTATTCTAGAAATAAAAAGAATAATAATAATTTATAAAGTACCCACTAAAAAACCCTAATTAAGACACCCAAGTAATTCTGTACAAACCCTAGAATTTTCAGAATTTTCAGAATCTGGATTAGGGCCCCTAAAACTCAGGGGGGGTATTCCCTACTTGATGATTATCTTCATAACTTGCGGACGAAGTTGAAATTTAAAAATCTGTCGACACAGCTAGGCTAGTCCCACACGTGGCAACCCTATACATAAAATAAGTTGTCTCGCGGGCCGCGTAAGAATAGGTTATATGTCACGCGGGCCGCGACAAGTTCAAAATTTCAGTATAAATAGAGGATGTTGGGACTTGAATCTGGGCACAAAAACGACGAAGAAACTCAGAATACACTCTGAAATATCGTCCAATTACTCAATAAACACACACGAAACACAAATTAAGTATAGCGGGGTGCTGCAGAACAGGGTAATAACTCGATCGCTATTACGATTCATTGTCCGATCGATCAATGTACTCAATGGATGTTTAAGTGCTGCCCACATTAGGGTGATGCTTTGTCATTAATTGTGATTCCGACTGGATGTTGAGTGCCACCCAAATTCGGGGAATACTCTGTCCTTCGTTGTGAATCCGATAGATGTTTAAGCATAGCACTTTGTCATTCGTTGTGAGGGTTGATCTCGTGAGTTATCGTAAATGCTGTATTAAGTTACTAACCTAGTTGTGTGCATGTTATTTAAATTAGGTTAAAAGACTAATCAGTAGTCTAAACTCTGCCCGTATAAATCTGAAATATTATCATAAGGTAGCATCACTTTGGAATTTTTAAGGTACGGATCCTTACCCCACTCTTTATTGCTTCATAAGTCAAATTGTTATAAACCACTAAATTACTATATCTTTTAAAAAACTCCTTACGTCTTTGATTATCGATTCATTTGACAGTCCGTTCGATTCCTATTCAAATCATTTGATTTAGCTTTCATGTCATGCGATAGTATTATGTTGTTATACTCATTATCGCATGTTCCAATATATGTTCCGTTTTGTTATGAAAATAAGTTTTATAAGTTATGTGAATAAGACCATTTGTACTCTGATACCCTGAGTATCGCTTCTCGTGGAGTGTCCCACGAGCATGTTGTTGCGGCATCGACATCATGTGCTCCATCCGTGACGGAGAGATCAGTTCACGACGTCTCTTAAGTACAAGTGTGGTACATATAAGCTATTAGGAGGCGTATGGATCGATCCTAGGATTTAAGTATAAGGAGGTGGATAACGGGTATGCCAATTCGCCATCTCATGTGATAATTATGCAGGAGTAGCTACCTGTGTATTGTCACGTTTTAAGTTGCTCATGGGTACATCCGTAAGACATGATTATGAAATTATGTTTTTGCATTGTATCATTTTAAGTTCCATTCGGATAACATTTCTATAAAGCGTTAATTGTTATTTGAGCCTATTATTTCGTACTGAGCATTCGGCTCATTCCGTAAATTTTTGTATATACAGGTCTGCATGTTACTTTGGGCGGGGAAAAGAGAGAAGAATAAAGACTAGGAATAAATCTGAAGATATTAGTTAATGAAGTCGAATGTTTCCGCTTGTATATTAATCTTAAGTTTCGTTGTTATGTAGTTGTATCCTTGTTAAATAAATAAATGGAATTATGACTTTTGCTTATGATACTATTGTTATTGTGACACGTCAGCCCTTCCGGGTTGGGGTGTTACACTTGGCTTCGGTACTTTAATGCTAATTGTTTACAAAAATGTATATTTACAGCTCAGCGATGGCGTGAGGATAGCAAACCAAAGAAAAATGTCAAAAGGAAACTAATAAGTACGTACACACACCCCACTACTACTTTCCTTCTTTATAAAATATGAAAATCGTAACCAAAAGTTGTTATCTTAGTTTCAGCAGATGGTGACTCACAGATGACTGCAGATACAGGTCTGCCAATACAGGATGCAATTGGTGTAAAAAAAACAAAAAAAGTAAAACATGATCGGGTGAAAACCCGAAGTGGCAAACACGCAACAACGACGCATACGTGGACTAAATTAAAAACACGTTCGTCACCTATGCAGTTGTTCAAATGCATCAAGTCTCTAACGAGGAACCAACAAGAAGACGTTAAGAGGATGGGTTTTGGAAAAATGTTGTCATTCAACATCAGTGGGATACCTCTGAAACTTGCACACTATGTTGTGGACCACTTTAACCCAGAAGAAATGGCTATTGAAATGCCATGTGGGTCAATAGATGTTGATGTTGAGTCTGTCCATGACCTTCTAGGGATTCCTAAGAAGGGCATAGACATGCAAACTGTACGAGCATATTCAAAGCTTGATGTTGCTGTTGAAGCATGGAGAAAACGATATCGTAAGCGATTTGTGGCACCGACGAACCTGGCACAATCTATTCTCACAAGTGATGAAGCCAACAGTTTTCATTTCCGACTGGACTTCCTGATGTTATTCTTAACCGTCATGGTTGAGTGTAACAAAAATGGGCGAATGAAAGAGTGGATTTTGAAAACTTTTACTGGAGATACATATTTCAGTAAAATCAATTGGTGTGCCTATCTGATCCAACAAATTAAATCATGTAAAGATGGATGGAAGAGTTGTGATCCTGAATCTCCATTTTCCGGACCACTCACACTTTTGGCTGTAAGTGTTTGGTGTAACAAAACTTACTAACAATATAGGCATACAACATTTATCTTACCACTTGTTGTTTTTTTTGGTTTTTTTTTTTTTTTTTTTGCCATTACACAGCTGCTATATGTCGACAGAGTTAAATGCACAGGATTTCCAGTTGACCGGACAATATACCCAATCGTATTCTGGAACAAATACGAACTGAAAAAAAGAGAACGACTGGAGATAAAAAGAGGTGGCTTTGGTGGAGAGGATTTGCATGAAGTTGGTGTGGTTCGACGGAATCCAAGAAAAACTGAGTTACATGCTATTGATGAAGTTCTGAGTGTAAGATTAATAATTATAACCGGTTACAAAATAATTATGTTCTTTCAAAAATTAGTTAAAAAAAGGTATTTTATAACTTTGTTTGTAGAATGAGATTGCATCGATAGAAAAACATTTGGATGTGATGGAAGCGAAAAGAGTTACGGTGGAAACAAAATTGGATGTGGTGTTCAATGCTCATCCACACAACGAGCCAGTTAAAAAATTGATACAACGATTTGAGAAAATTGTACACTCAACAAAAACAAGGATATGGCTGTCGCCTGATTCCCCAAGGAAAAAAATTGTTGGGGTCCTCATGTCTCTTAACAAGACAGTCCAAAACCCAGATAATGATTACACAGAAGGTACAACGGATAACGGATTGAATATGTATTAAGTTTTTCTACAAACGGTAACTAATTTGATTTTTTTTAAATGCAGACCCTGAAGATGATGTGGCAAACGCGGCTGAAGTGGCAAACATCAATGGTATGACCTTTTTTACAAACATATTTAGCTTTTTTTGTTTCCAATAATCGTTTACACGAAAAAAGTATTCATATGTATTTGTAGCTCAAAATATAGAGTGCGAGATAACTTTTTTGGTAAGACTTACTGGAACAAGAATGTACTTATCGTACTTCGTTCAGATTCGTTGAGCCATAAACTGTTTTTTACGTTCTTCATATTCAATCAATTTACTCCTACACATTAACATTTAATTTAAAAGATGGATTAACAAGCTCCATTTTGATTACATTTCCCCGAAAAATAACAATACCATTAAAAAGGCCTATGTATAGTAGTTCAAAACCTTAGTGTACATTTAATAGATCATGATCATGTACCGACTCTTTAAAACCAATCATTTCTAACACAAAATAATGATAATTGACAGATTCGAATAAACACAGTCATGGGAAAGTGCGAAATAAAAAACGCAGTGCGGCGACTGATAATTTACTGAAAAAAGGTAAGGTGCAAAAAAATATCATACACGCACGTGTGATAATAAGCTGTATAAAAAGTTCATTTGGGTTGATTGGCACATCTAAATCTTTTTAATACTATTTTTTTTAAACGTATATAGCATCTGGCAATGATCGGGGGAATGGCGATGGCAAGCGAAGGAAGAAAGATGGGTCAGCAAAAGGTAACTTTAGTGATGGCAATCCTAACAAAAACGTTATGTGAGGAAAAGCTAACTTTAATTTCTTTATTTGAAATAGAAACTCCACTATAGAAACATACACGACAACATACACGTGCACTAATTGTAGATACAAAAAAAAAAAAAAAAAAAAATAATGACATCAATCTTACATTTCTCTAGAGATAAAAAAATGTAAAATGTTTAACTAACAATAAAGTAAACCACCTTATGTATGTCCTAAATTACAAACTAAACGTAACATGTGTGTATGTGACCACATTTAACTAAATAGATGGGGGTAAGGCTGACAAAACACAAGAGATGATGCATGGAGAAAGATGCGGAGATGCCACTACAGAAAAAAGTGCTACATGTGGAGTCATAGGCGATGAAAAAAATGAGGCAGAACATCAAGAAACGATAACTACAACAACAAATAAGTTTTACATCTTACATATAACCCGTCACATGTGTACAAAAATCAAGAAAACCCGATCATGCACAAACAAACTAACAGGTATGTGTGTGTGTACATGTGAATGAATATAAATAGACAAGAACAACGAAACACAAAACATGCAAGGATTGTTTGATGCGCCTACCTTTCACCTGCTCACACAAGACACCGAATTAGGTAACTCATGATTCCCAAAAAAAAAATGCACGTCTTATTTCTGTACACAACAGATAATCCGACTTATCAAAACCAAAAAAAATTGCAGGTGATGATGTCGATGATACGTATAATACGGAAGCTTCCGTACCAACTATGATACAAAAAAGTGATGACAAAAATCAAGAAGGTAAGTTCTACATGTTTTTTACTTCGTTCAAAAATTATAATAAACTTGGCATTTTTTTATTAAATACTAACGAACAAAAACTAAAATTGAGCAGGGAAGGGAACGACTGAAAATGATATCACACGTAATGCTTGGGTAAAGGAACTTGAATCAAGGCGAAGAAAACCAGTTGGTAGGTTCAACCGCTCATGTGATGACCATGAACACGAAATGGAAATCGACATTACAACGGAAGAACAGCGTATTTGGGATTTTCTATTCGATGTGAAGTACTCAATGTAAGCTTCAGTTTAAAATATTAAAAATACTAGTTATTACATTATGCAAAGCTTTGGTCCTCTGATAGATTAGGGAATGTTTTGCTCCAAATAGTATGTTTTTTTAAAAAAAAAATAGTCTATTATGTTTTAAATGTATAACAGCATATGATGATTTTTCACAAAACAGGACACGGGAAATGGTCATCTCCTTGTCTAGCGGGGTAACAACAAAATTTGGTCAATCTGCTGGGTAAGTTCAGCTATAAAAGATATACGTAAAACATAATGGTCCTAGTTTCTTGATATCCAGAATCTAATTTACATATCTAACATTGTCTTACGCAGAGATGTTATCTTCGAGAGTATATACGGCTTGGAACTCACAAAAACGCTGATGCGCACGTTGAGGGAGGAAGTGAAGGTCTGCTCTGATGTGGTTAATGCTTGGGTAGATGTGATGAATTATGAAGAACTTGATAGAACCAACGGCTGCCCGACACGAATTTATTTTAGCACAACTGTGATAGTAAGTATTCATACTATATTACTTGATCTTTGGCTGTGATTTTGGATTTATTAAGTCTTTTGGAGCGTTGTAAGTTTGCCTATGTAAATGCATCTTTTGAATTATTGTAATTCGGGGCTTGCACCACCTTATTGACACATCTTATTTGAAAAAAAAAACAGGACAGCTGGTTATTGACGGATTCTACTTGTGATGATGATGAACGTATGAAAACGTTCGGCGAAAGGATGGTCGTAGGCGGCGCATATGAATTCATTGGGATGAAAATGGTTTTCTTTCCAATCATGGAGAATGATGAATATTACATGATTGTTTTCGATCTGGAAAACGCCGAAATAACCGTCATAGATCACAAGCCTGATCGCACACCCTTAGCTGGCATTAGGGATAATCAAGACTACTACAAAAAAGATACACCATACAAAGTGGTTAGTCATTTTCTTTTCCCATACAAAGTGGTTAGTCATTTTCTTTTCTGATTAGTTTATCATTTTTTAACAGAAGCATATGCTGGACGCTTATTTGAAGCATTCCGAACATCCGTCAAAGGATAAAATTGCGCCAGCCAAGATTAAGAGGTGTGATATCCATTGGGCGACAACTGCACATCCAATGGATAGTGCAGTATTCCTTATGCACCACATGCAGAATTTTAACGGCATTAGTAAACACTTTGAATGTGGTTTTAGTAGCAACTGGAAGAACAAGCAAAAACAGATTCTTACCCTCCGAAAAAAATTCGCTACACGCATACTACTCTCTGATGTGAATGTAATGAAGGGAAAGGTTCGCGATGCTGCATTATCGGTGTAAGTTGATGCTCCGTATGGTAATATTATGTTTTTTTGTGGATGGGCCTATTGTGGACAATTTAAACTCGTACTTTGTCAGTTGCCTGTATGTATCTAACTATTAATGTCTGTCGTTGATCTGGACAACTTAAACAATTTATGTGTACGTTTAGTGTTACATTTTGGTGAACCAAAAGTAAACTACTGGGAAGTTTGACTAAGATAAATATTTTCTTTTGACAAGCATACAATAAGATGATGTAAAAAAAGGTGTTACAAAGCAATATTTCCGTTTGATAACTTTTTTAATCAATATGTGTGTTCTTTGCTGTAATAATTAGCGTTAGTCAAGGGGCCATAACTATCATTACAAACTACTTTGTTACAAAAAAAAATATACCTTTCTTGGTACACTAAACAGTACCAAAAAAAAATGTAACAACATATATTAAATTGAGTTATCTCCTATGCAAAGCTAACTACTCCTAGTTATAATATATTTTCATAAAGAAAAACAACTACAGTCTTACAAAAAAAAAAATGCTGCCAGCTTTGAATTGTCTAATCTGCAAAAAAAGTACACGCATGTACCCACACCATATCCAAGAAAATATATCATAGTACCCATTATTATAATAATATATATAAAGTACAATGTCATATAAATACCAGATTATGAGGAATCTAAGATGGACAAAAAGGAATGATAGTTCTCAATTGTACTTGTATCTTATCTCAATTGTAATACTCTTACTTATAGTATTTTTATAAAGAAAAAAAAGTGAAGTCTTACAAATTAATTGTGCCAACTTGGAAGTGTCTAATCTGCATAAGAAGTACATACATATCGAACACCATATCCAAGAAATATATAAAAGTACAGTCTAATTAAACAAAAAGAAAAATACTTAACTTCTATGTTGGTTAGTGTAGTACATTTAATGTTGATGTAACTGATGTAAACAATCTAATATATAAAAGTACAGTCTAATTAAACAAAAAGAAAAATCCACCTAACATCATTTGTTTGTCTATAAATTAAGGTGAAATGTAAAACATTAGTTTCATCACTTGTTCACCATAAAGAACTAAAAAAACAACCTTATTATGTCTACTCCAACATCACCAGCTAACTCAAAACGGGTTACCAAACGATTGCGGAGAACTCTTTCATTCGAACTCCAAACTCCAAAATCGGATTGCAACCCAGAGTGTTCTCAAATCACAAACACCCGTTCTATTCCGTCAACGCCGCAAACTGTTGAAGAAAATCTGGCTATGGATGCTAAGCTTATAAGTGACCTCCTTACTAACACTAAACCTGAAGTAACAACACATGATGAGATGTCGCTAGATGAGGCACTTTTTGATGTTGACTGGGGATCATTTTACTTTACTACACAAGTTACCCCTGTAAAAAACTCTTCATCTGTGGTGCTCGCAGACCAAGCAAAACCAGTCAACGCCACCCAGGAGACCTCCCCGGCAGTTGATCCAAAGACTATCGATGATCCTGAAGATGATCCTATAGATGATGATTACTCTTGTTACTCTCCAAACACCCTTATCTCGTGGGCCAACCACAACCCGTGGGAGAGTGAGCTTAGCCCAGAACCACTTAGCGCTGAAATTGAGTATGGCACTCCAAGATCGTTTCTTGACTAAATAGTGGTGTTTATGTGAACTTACTAGTATGTGTGTGAAAAAGAAAGTACCCCCATTTTCCCTCTCATATATAAGGGCTACTTTCCTTATCCTATGTTATCCTATGTACTTTACCATATCTAGTGTTAAAGTTATTATGTACTCAACTAGGGCTGCTGAACTATTCTGTTAAATCTATGTTTTCAATCTATGTTATTAAAAAAATCGTGTCATTATTATATGATTTCAACAAATACTGACTTCTAAACATAAAAAAAAAACTTACATAAGTTACACCCTTTAGGAAAAAAATAATAATTGAAAAAGAATAACATGATCAAATCTAAAAAAGAGATTCAAGCAACCGTCAACAAAAAAACATAATCAAAAACACACATACAGCAAAAATGTACAAAAACCTTAGAGAAAAAAAAATGTAACACGGTACGTAAGCACGTGCACACATACAACAAAAAATGTACAAAAATCTCAGAGAAAAAAAAAATGTAACACGGTACGTAAGCACATGATCTCACACACGTACAGCAAAAATGTACAAAAAACTCAGAGAAAAACAAAATGTAACATGGTCAAAACATAACCAAATTATTTCTCAGATTCAACACAGGAAAAATCTACAAAAATCTAAGAGAAAAAAACAATGTAACATGGTAAACCCAAAACCAACAAATCCATAACGTAGAAAATTCTCATGTTCAACCAAACATCAATAAGTACATACTACCCAGGATAATCAAACTAAGTACCACATATTTCTTAGTCTCAACAAACAATGGCAAAACCCTCAACAAACAATGCTAACAAGTAAGCTCCCAATCACTAACGCTAATATCAGTAACCATATAATCCTCTTCTTCTTCCGGATTTCTTGCTCACGGGCAAGGAGTTCAGCTTGTAGGTTATTGATGTTCCTCAAAAGACCTGGTATGATCCTAGTTGACCTTGGGCACATCGGTGGGTCGACCCAACCAATGAAAGGGCAGTTGCTAGGCTACATTAAAAATAATGGGCATAAAACCCGATTAGAACATACATTTACTTATTAAAACAGGGTTTGAATTTTTTTTACCTTAAACATACATGAATAGAACCTTCTTCCTAGGTTGTCATCTGTCCATGATGTCCGGATGGTAGCAATCCTCCCACATGAACACCTTTTCATGTTTTTTTGAGGGGGGGTAGATGAGGCTCAGATAGATGAATTGTAAAGAAAATAGAGAGATAAGAAAATATATTTGAATATAGTTGGAGTAGTTGTATATGGAGATAGTTGGAGTTGGAAGCCTATAGTTGGAATGATGATCTATGACATCCGTCTACAACAAAAGATATGTACCAAAGATTTGTGGGCCCTAGTATAAACATATTCTTTTGTCATTACCTACATCCACACACTTCTTTTTTTTTCTATTTTTTATTACTTTTTTCTTTTGTTAGCATGGGGCCTACCCATAGAAAGAGTTTTACTACCACATTTGTACTTGTATAACCAACAGAAAAAAAATTCATCCAAATCAAGAAGTAACAACACACAAACTAGAGAGTTTTTTTTTTTTTAATTATATATTACACCACAAAAAATTACAAAATCATTAGAAACATAAATTACTCCTTAGTTAATGTTCATAACCTGATACTTCACCTAATTTCTAATTAACCTAAAAACACACATCTTCAAAAACAAACATAATTAGAAAAACACAACAACAACACCTTATTTCTACTTGAGCTCCTTCATGTGAACCACTTTTTGCACTTGCATGGGTTTGGTGGCACGGGGGAAACTGATATGTTTATTGGGAAATATGAATCCCACTCAATTTCACTCATCCACGAGACATCATCAACCCAATCGCTGTTTTTGGAATCATCAACATGTCTCTTTGTTGGGTATATTGTAGGCTCATCGTTAGGCATCACATCAACGGTAGTGTATGTATCAAAGCCAAAGGGTTCACCCTTGGGCACTACATTTGGCTCCAACTTAACTGTAGGGTTAACACTACGCATGTTTTTCGGTATTGCTCGCGCCATAGGCTTCACATCGGGTTCCACCTTTGGGGTCGAACAAAAGCTACTCCTCTTTCCGCGGGGGTGCCCATCAATGGTAAAAATCTTCCTAAGCGTGTCTGTAGGCATAGGGGTTAAAGGGGTTGCATGCATATCGCCAACACTCACTGGAGTTGATGCAAACTTTCGAAGTCTCTTCCCGACATTAATGAACTCATTTTTTCCAAGATTGAGATCGATCACCTCAGCATCCGGGACTTTGGATCCCGCGGATGGCCTCTTGTGCATTGTTATGCTTTGGGTGTGATTAGTAGTTAACAATGGTTTGTGGATGTACATATTATGTATGCTGAAACTATTTATAATGAAAAAGTATACTTTTGGGGGTGGATGGTGGTGATTAGATATGAAAATAAATGACAAATTAAATGCATCACCAGATAAAAAGGAGAAAGTAACAAAAAGATACATCTTGTTGGGGCAGCCCATCTTGTGGTATGTATTTTATATAAAATTTGTATCTACAACTTGACCATATAAAAAGTTGTTACTTTATGTATAATATATAAAATTTGTTACAATAACAAGTAAGGCCCTAACAAGTAATATTCATCCAGCCTTCATCCAGATATATTATCTCTTTAAGAAAAAAACGGCTTGTGTTTTATAAAATAAAAAATACAAAAAACAAAAAAAAACTACAAAATACTATATGTGTTTAAATTTTTTTATTTGATTACTATTTTTTGTAACGAAATGGGTCATTTTCTGACTAATAATATACATTACTTGGAATAAAAACAAAACCAGAAAATCCATAAGATAGAAAAAATCTCAGATTCAACACAGCAAAAATCTACAAAAATCTCAGGGAAAAAAAAAATGTAACATGGTGAAAACAAAACCAAAAAAACCATAACATAGAAAATTCTCAGCTTCAACCAAACATCAACAAGTACATACTAACAAAAATGTCGACAAAAAATGGCAAAAACCTGAACAAACAACGTTTAGTTTTCACACCAACATTGTGCATATCATTTCGTAATGCAACTGATCAATTAAACCATAGTCATTAAACTGAAAACCATCCTACATACCAAACCCACATACATCCTAACATGCAAACATATGCATGTGCATCCATTTTCCGATAATCTACACATGCAAACATGTGCATCTACAAAAAGGAAGCCCAAAAAAAAAAAACAAAAGGGATGATCAAAGTTTAGTTCCGCTCCACTAAAATGGAGACCAAAAAGCTGGCGTCATACAAGTTTTCAAAACACGCACAGCACACACATCAAAATAAATACCAAATCAAGTGGACTCCTGACTCGCAGAGCTTGAGTCCTCGTCCTCGTTACCCGATTTATTCTTCTTCTTTTTCTTGCAATTTCTTGAATCATGCCCAGTCACGTACTTCATACATGTTCGGCAAAGCCTTGGTGTTTTGGGAGGTTTGACAGCAGAGTTGCTCGTTCCATCGTGCGATGCTCTAGACAATCGTCGACGTTTGTCGCATCCTTTGTTCCCGATCCCGTCTGGATTGTTGAGAGTTACGTCCCCATCTAAAGAAACACCAAGCAATTCTTCAACAGCAGCATAGTTATCATTCCTGGCTTCGTCATCAACTGGTCCTCCATTTAGTAACTTGCATTTCAGTTCCTTTATCTGCTCAGCGAAAGTAGAAAGTCCTCCAACATCACTTCTTAATGCGTCTACACATTCGGTTACAATCTCAAGAATCTGACTTCTCGCAGCAGCTTGTGGACGGGTGTCAACGCCGTATCGACGCTCAATAGAAAATATACTTTTGGGAAGCACGTCCCTAGTCCAACGCTTAACAACAAACTGGGCAGGGATTTTTTCAATATTGTTTACCCGGTAAACACAAAAGATGTGCCTACACAGATATCCAATACGGATGAAGTTGTTGCATGAACAAGAGACCGACTGATTTCTCAACTCAAGTTTAACCTACAAAAACACCAAAACACATTATTAAGTTTCTGTGAAAAAAAGCATAATGAAAGCTTAAACAAAAGATGTCATCATAAGGATACAGCACAGTTACCGTGAATGTGTTGGTTGCATTGCTTCGCTTGTCCAACTGATTCACATAGTAAACACGAACATCATAACAATCCTCTGTGTTTAGAATGTAACAAAACAACTTCCCCTTGTATATCTCTTTTCTTACCTCTGTGAAAATTGCATGTGTGTACAGCTCAAAAGCATGCTTCTCGATAGCTAAATCAGTAGTGTCCATGAATACACTAGATGAGGTTTTAAACTCTGCAACACGTTGCCTGTAACGCTGATTGTCTATCCTAGTTTCATAACATAGCATGAACTGAACTAGTGTGTTAGCACTAGTAGAGTTGACCTTGAAGCTTGAGTTAGAGCTTTCACATCTTGATGTAGTCTTCATCAGACAGCACATTGGGATATCACGGAAGTAGGCAGGTACCCATTGGTCCCTAATTGAGTACATATCATTCAACCAGTCGTGATCTTGTAACCCATATTCCTCCATCAAAAGTTGCCAACGCGTCTCAAATGTAGATGGTTTCATGTGAATACTCCACACCAAACGATGTATCAATGCCCTTAACTCAGAGTTTTGTAATAGGTCTCCAGCAATCTATAAATAACAGGACCCCAAGCTGTTAAAAGAGGTAACAAAATAAAAACTTCTCAAACAAGATTGGTAAATTAATAAAACCTTGGTTGGAAGTTTTTTCATAATATGCCACATGCAAAGGCGGTGCCGAGCGTCTGTGAAAACCTCTGAAATGGCAGCTTTCATTGAAGGGTCCTGGTCCGTCAGAACTAACTTTGGTTGCTTCTTGTGTGCCTTCAGAAATGACTCAAGTAACCACTTGTAAGACTCGGTGGTTTCATTGAATAGCAAGCCAACACCAAATGTCACACATTGTTTATGATTATCAACACCAGTGAAAGGAACAAAAATCATGTTGTACCTGCGTGACAACGAAAAAAAACAAAAGGTAATAATATGTTAAAGGTGAAAAAAAGTGCCAGATTGCAAAACCCTACTTGTTAGTGTGATAAGTCGCATCAAAAGCTAACACATCACCAAACACCTCATAGTTTATCTTGGAAATTTCATCTGCCCAAAAAATCGACCTCAATTGCCCTTTCTCAACCACAAACTCATAGTAAAAGTCTGGTAAGCTCTCCAATCTTTCTTTCAAACGATCTATAACAAGTTGCGCATCACGGTCACCAATATAAAGCCTAACCGACTGGCTCCAGTTCTTAAAATCAGTTGGCGTCCCACGTACGTTGTGATGTCCACTCATCAGGGACACTAAAACTCTGTGAGAAACAATTGGACCAATTCTGTTCAAACTCGTGTTATGGATAAACTGTTTGGATGTGAAGGGTAGTTTCCTTGAAATCCTACTTAGGTCACGATTAAAACGCTCAACAAAGGGATGATTATGGTGCTCATGGAACCCTACCACTGTGCACATAGAGCTGCCCTCAGAAAACTTAACCAGTATACTAGCCTTGCAATCTGTCACTGTGAAATTACTTTGCCTAATAGTCAAGGTTGACTGCTCCAAGGTATCAGTTTTACGCCTAATCTGTGGTTTTGAATATTTAGTACACCTTATGTACTGGTGAGTGACAAAACCCTTCCATCTCTTGGTTTGTCCCTTACGAATAGAAAACCCAGAATACACAGCATAGTCATTGTACATACTGAACACGTCGTTCCACGTTTCATATACAGAACCAACAACAGGCTTTAAAACAATAGGAACATTAGGACACCACATTCTAGTGCCATTGGGTGTGTGGTGAACATAAAACTCCTCGTTCGCATGAATACCTACAAAAAAGGTCACGAAGTCTTATAAAACATTGTATTTTATTCTCAAAAACAAGTTTAACACATTTCACTAAAATGCAAAAAAAAAAAAAAACATGGTAGTACATTTTTTTATGTCACCAAAAAGTGTAGATGCTGGTGGAATTTTTTATGTAACCCAAAAATGTAATCTCGAATGTTTTCCCCAGCCTGTTTTCCCCTTCCAAAAAAATATAAAAACTTAATACAAGTCCAACCACACATGTTTTTACCTCCTACAAAATATATAAGCTTGTTTCATAAAAACTTAATACAAGTGTAGCCACACATTTTTCACCTTCTACAAAATATAAAAGCTTGTTTCATAAAAAATAAAAATACCAGTCTAACCACACATTTCCTCCTCTACCAACAAAAGAAATAAAATAAATAATAATAATAACAAACTACGAAGCATAAAACTAAGGGTATGTTACAATAACCCTATAGAAAAAAAATCATGGTTTCACATAACCAAAAATGACCTGTTGATAGCAATTGTGTAAAAGTACAATTCTGAACACCATCTTCATCATCATTTGTGGCATTTTGATTCAGAACTGATGCTACACATAATAAATAAAAAACAAAGAAAATGAATCAAGAACAATCCAATGAAAAACTAAACAAGAAATCCTTAATTTACAAAAGTACTCGTATGCATTTAAAGCTGTACATTTAATAAAACAGATAAAAAAAAAACTCACCTGGAAACTCTGAAGAAATAGGTTCAGGTTCTTCAACAACCCTACTCTCAAACAATGCATCTTCATCTTCATTAAATGAAAAAACAGGTGAAAGATTATGTGGAACAACATTTAAGGGTGAACCAGGATGATCAATGAGTGTCTCCGTACCACCGGCAACGGTCCGATGGTGTTGGCTGTTCGAATCAGCCATGTTAAATGCAAATACCCTTCAATGGTGAGTATGGTTTCTTTCTCTCACTACACTCTCTGGTTCGAAATAAATGAGATGTGAGATTATTATATCCATGAATATGTAAAAAGAACAAAAAGAGAAGATATTAGAAACTTTTTTTAATATACACAAGTACAAATGTAATTAATGAAACCCATGACAAGAACAAGCAATGTTGAAAGGTCTTGAAAGGTCTGCGTGTGTGCAGACTTACACATGAAAAAGGGTCACACAAATCTCAAAAGGTAAAGAAAGAAAAAGACGGTTATGCCCTTGCCTACTCTCAATCTAAAATCAAACGTAGATCAATCCTAGCCACATGTGTGAGTTTTCAGGGTTTAGTCAACTGGAGTGGGTTTTCTCCTTATAATTAGCCTATATATATATATATATATATATATATATATATATATATATATATATATATATATATATATATATGGATTGGGTAAAATGAGAACCAAGTTGAGTTGTGAGAACCGTATGAACCAATATAGGCCATTGATCTAATGTGTGTTAATGGTTGAGATTAAAAGACAAAAAAATGTGTAATTATTTCACCTTCATTAATGAGTTTTTGTTTTCTATTGAACAAAGGGCTTGTTGGTAATCTACTGTGGGGAGAATTTCACATCGTCATTAATCTTGCCTGCATGAATATCAGATGTCAAATCTTCACTTCCCTCCCTCACACTCCCTTCTAGGGCTGTAAACGAACCGAACAAACACGAACAAGACCTTGTTCGTGTTCGTTTGTTAAGAAATATATGTGTTCACGAACACTTATCGAACGAGATTTTATGTTCGTATTCGTTTGTTAAGGAAATGAACTTGTTCGTGTTTGTTTGTTAATTTTAGGCAACGAACAAAAACGAGTGTTGATGAACATAAATGAGCACAAACTAATGTTCATGAACACAAATGGAAACAAACGAACACAAACAATAGTTCATGAACAAAATATATAATACACTGACACTTATTAGATATTAATTTGTCGGAATTTTGATGTATTTAAATAAATATAAAAACTAAAAACACTAATTAATTATCAAACACAAACGAACACGTTACGTTACCAAACGTTCACGAACATAAACGAACGAACACGACCTCTGTTCATGTTTGTTCATTTAACTAAACGCACAAAATTTCTTGTTCGTGTTCGTTTGTTTAATAAACGAACGAACACAAACAAATTTTCCGCCGAACATTCACGAACTATTCATCGAACGTTTGGTTCGTTTGCAGCCCTACTCCCTCCCCTCTTCCGGTGAATTCCATGTCATCTGGAACAAAAAATTCCTTTTGTTTCCTTATCAACCGAGACAAAAATCGAAGGGGACAGAGCAACCCTGTTCACAAATTCGTTGGCACCTACATCACGTATTATGTCCTAGTACCAAAGTAACGTACTCAGAACTACAAAATTGTCCGTGACGACTGATCGACGGAAAACGGATCATCATTTTCGGAAAAAGTCGCTGCACTAAGTTCAACCGGGAGAAAAACGTTAAGTGTTATTATTGCTATAGTTTCTTTTGTGTTTGTATTTCTTTGTGGTTGATAATGTTGCTAACAGGGTGGGTGTTGTGGGTGAATATAAGGGTCTAGGGTTTCACATGGCATTCTATGATTGGTGCAAAGTGGTTTTTACGGTTCTTGCAGCCCGGCTTGGTTCTCGATTGAACCGGATCCTATATATATATATATAGGGGACCGCTAAAATGAAAACCACATACAGTTGTAAGAACCATGAGAACTTTTTGATCCGGGGCGAGTTGGACCAAATTTTTTTTTCATAAACGTAGATGCTTGTATTATAAACACATTTGTAAAAAAAAAAAAAATGTCGTGTGTGTAGCTTGTGTGTAGCTTTGAGCATCACAAGTTTGTGTTTACGGGTACCGTAAAAAAATTACGGTACCCGTAAACACAAACTTGTGGTGCTCAAAGCTACACACACGACATTTTTTATAAATTTTTTTTTACAAATGTGTTTATAATACACGCATCTACGTTTATGAAAAAAAAATTGGTCCAACTCGCCCCGTACGGTGTAGTTCTCATGGTTCTTACAACTAGAGGTGGTTTTTTTTAAGCGGTCCCCTATATATATATAAGGTGAGGTTCGGATACAAAGTCCATTTTTCCTACAAAATGTACAAAGTCATAAAACAACACAATTTCAGCCATAAAACACACTCAAAACCCACAAATAACATACTGAAGATCACTAAAGCACAGTATCGAAACCTTAATAGTCCATAAAAACTTCAAACATATCATCAAACTTTGAATATAAAACACAACATGATAATCAACATAAAACACGCTAATGGTAGTCATTCGATAATCAAAGCCTTATCATCCAAAATATAATACCAAACCCACAAATATGGTGTTTTAGTAATTTTCACTTTGTTATTTGTGGGTTTTAAGTGTGTTTTATGGTTGACATTATGGTGTTTTATGACTTTTTACCCACTTTATAGGAAAAATGGACTTTGTAGCCAATTCCCACCATATATATACATATACACACAATCAAATACAAATAAGTTTTATGATGTTAAATGTATGAAATGTGGTGGCATTTTCGTAAATAGTATAATTACTTTACAACAAAATTAAACTAAACTAATAATTATTACAATATTTGAAAACTCTAACATAATAACTATTAGTGTAATTTAACTTTTAAAGCATAGTTACTCTAGTTTTTCGCACACTTCACTAAAATTTATTTGTATCACATCCCACTTATGTATATTGCATATTATCCTATAGCTAATAACTTGATAAAACATTACGTAAGAGATTGAGTAAATGCATCCTGTTCTCTGTATAATGTTATTTTTTGAATTACAAAAGTTATTCACTCCTAAATTACATCAAATTATTCATAATCTGCCACGTTTGGGATTGAATTCAAAGCCTCTCACTAAAAGACAAAAGTCTATACCAAGTGAGTCAGCCACACATTAACATATAATCTTATTTGAGTAAGTTTTTGCATTTATCTAGTTATTTATATAATTTATTGAAAACAAAAATTACAAGGTTTTTTGAGCTGTAAGTGTATTTAGAATGGGACGACTAAGGATTTACATACCCAAAACCTGAAGGTAAGCAAAAATCTTAGAGTCAAATCAAAAAATTTAGATCCACCCGGAAAACTAATATGACAGGTTTTTTATATCCTAACAACTATTTATATACCATTAATTTGAAACATTTGTGTGCATGATTGGTTGTAAGTTGTGTTTAAATACTTGTACCATAATCAAATATAGGTTGTAAGTTGTGCTTACGTGGTTGTACCTTAATCTAATAATAATCGTTTCATTACCTTACCAAATTCAATATGTTTTGTATGCATGTATGGTTGTAAATTGTGCTTAAGTGGTTGTACCCTAATCAAATAATGGTTTCATTACCTTACCAAATTCAATATGTTTCATTATCTTACCATATTCAATCGGTTTGATCCATTTAAAGTTGTGTTGTTTTATTTGTAAATTATTATTATTTATAATAATTTAATTAATTTAGCCAAAATCTTGTATAGATATAATTTGCAACATACTGATGCAATGGTTGTTGTAATGCATGCATTATGGTTTGTATAGTGGTAATGATATATATTATATATAGTTTACGATGAACCTGTCAAACGGGAAAAAATAGACGCGGGTTCATCGTAACGTGCGAATCCTAGATCAACTTAGTTATTTTATTCTATGTTTTACGTTTCGGTTTAATTTCTTCGCATTAACACCGCAACTTCAGTGTCCGTGGTCGCTGACAGTAGTGTAGCATTAGTGCTCGCCCCCGCCGCAACACGGGAGATGCTTAATACTAGTTATAATTATATGAAAGAAGAATATAAGCTAGATGTTAGGCTTTATTTAATTTTAATTCGGCATGTTTGTGGAAACCATCCCAACTACTTTTTTCCAACTACACTAGAGTTGTCTCTCATGTCATTGTTATTTTCCTCAACAGCTCACAATTTGTTTTATTGGGTTCCCATGTTTTGACGCAAATTAATGATCAACCTTTAGTTTCAATAATAAAGATCTTTCGTGTTTTGTGGCACGTTTCTATATTGAATAATGGGAAGAAAACACAGAACATATTTATATACATTACAATTTCCATGAGGGAGAATAGTGTAAGGCTGATGCCTGACACTACCCTATTGGCCCGAATAAAATACGATTTTACCCCTATTTAAAAATTATGAGTATGCCCCTGTTAAAAGTTACGATTTTGCCCCCAGTAAAAAGTTATAATATTGTCATCGTTTTAGCTTTTGACAAATTACGATTTTACCCCAGTTCAAAATTACGCTTTTGCCACCGGTTCTAAGTTAGAGTCTTGCCATCGTTTTAGTTCTTTTTTTTTTTTGCAAAACTATGGAAGTTTTTTTAATTGGTCGACTTGATGTACTTTTTATTCGTGTTAGGCAGCTGCTTAGCACTCGCTCATTGGTCTGATAAATTTAGTTTTGCCCCAGCTCAAAATTATAGTCTTGCTAACGTTTTAGTTTTTTTCCTAGCAAAACTATGGTAGTGTGTTTTAATTGGTTGATAAATATTTGGCCTAACGCCCCGCAACGCGGGCAGACATAAAACTAGTATTGCAACAAATAGTAGTCAAATACACAATAGTTAAAAACAGGAAGAAGTAAATGTTGATATGTAACACGTATGAGCACTTTGAGTTACATATCAATATTTTATTTCTTATTGTTTTTAGCTTAGGAGTAGTTTATCGGAACTATTACTACCATATACACATATATTTATATAGAGAGAGGAGATAATGATAAAACTACTTGAATTTAAGAAAACTTAAAAAACTTCTAAAAAAGCTTAAATACACACAATTTTTTTTTTCTTTTTTATTAACATTTTTTGGCTATAAATCTAACATTTTTAGATTTTCGGTTTAGTTTAGCTTTTAGGGTTAGGTTTTTTGAGAGTGTATGTTTAGGGTATAGTTTTTTTGTTGGGGGTGGTTTTTTTTTTTTTTTTTTGGAGGGGGAGAGTTAGGGGGTTTAGGGATTTTCGTAGTGTTATACATGTTTGATACTAATTTTTTTTCAAATTTTTTTGTATTTTAAAAATGTAGATGTACAACCAAAATATGTTTAAAAAAATTAATGTATTTTTTAATTTTTTTTTATGTTTTTAAATTTTCTCATTTAAATAAACACTACTAGAAAGCTAGGCAATAGCAACCAGAATTTTTATCATAAAAAAAAAAACGGTAGCAAACTAGATAGCGATTTCCACCTAAATCTAATGTAAGCGTAATAATGGAAGATGATAGAAAAACTGTGATTGGTTGGTTTTCAAAATATTATATATATGTGAGAAAAAAAGATAAAAGACGTATTTTTCGGGATGTATTGGTAGGCCTAGCCGATTTAGAAGGTTACCTAGATTGTTTAAGAATATTTTAAATGTTAAATAATTAAATCTTGTGGGTTCTCATCTTAGGGGATATAGAGAAACTGAAACTGCTGAGGGTATAAAAGGAACCATTATAAATAAATAACCTACAAGTATTTTTAATTAAATTGCACACCTTATCCTTTTTATGAGAATAAATCCGGATTCTGATGGCGCCTAAAAAAATTCCATCATCCATCTATAAGAGCTATTTTAAATATATAAACTGAAGCCTATGGTATTAACCACTGGGATGGTGACTCAGGTGGGGTATACCCGCTAGGCGAAAGTTAAAAAAAATGTAAGGCTTATGGTGTTTTCCACTTGGATTGCGACTTGGTGATAATGCCCCCTGCGTTGTTCATGAAAAAAAAAATGTTAAAGGTCATCATTATCTGTTATTCCATCCAAAATTTAATTTGAAAATACATAAGGGTTATTTATATAAGATGGTAGATTTTTAATCTTTCCCTTATAAGCCTGAGATGGGAGTAGGTGGATCTGTGGATTCCGAAGTATGAGACCTTTTAAATGAAATGATAACTTGAACCTAATAATTACATGAAAGGGGCCTGATGAGTCGGTGGTTGGGTTTAAGCGGAAAATTATACTGGTAATCATGGTTAAACGTTTGGAGTCTTTTAAATAAGTAACTTACAGTTTTTGAAGCCAGTGATCCTAGTTCTGATTCCATTTGCATAAGTCTTTTTAGGGACGAAAAAAGTTAAGTGTGGAGATATTTGATGTGTGGTAAAATATACATATTTGTCCCGTGTAAAGTGTATAATTTTTGTATAGTTTTTATTTGTTTTTTTTTTAGTTTTAGTGTTATACTATATTATTTTGTGTTTTGCCAAGTCATCTTACAAACGGAGCGAAAAAAAAGTAATAAGGAAATAATCAACTAGTTGAGTAGAGTAGACCGCCAGTGACCGAAGTAAAATTGTCGCTATTTTCTGTGAGTGGGTCGATGTCACTATCTCTATTTTATAAGTTAGTGGGCTAAATTTAAATATAGTTAATTAGGCTATATGGATTGGAGTTGGAGGCTGCCACATACAAATAAAAAAAGGAGTTCTCATAATATATATATATTATATTGTGGAGGCGGCTAAGAATGATTAGAGAAATAAGGCATATATATGTTAATGTTGTGAAACTAACCTATTTGCAAAACAATATAAGAGAACAATAGAGAGGAAAAGATTGATATTATTGATTAAGGTGTGTATTTTATAAAGAAATACAATGAACATATATAGGAAAAGAAGTCTTGGAGAAGAAGCCAATCTATTTAAGGAGTTGATAACTACATAATAAAATATATTTATAACACTCCCCCTTGGTTATCAACTTCATACGCTTTGAGATGTTGCCTCGTTAAAAACCTTGCCAGGAAAACCCAGTGGGACAGAACCTCAGCTAAGGGAAAAAGAGTGCAGCGCGTAATTTCTTCTCCTAATACTTCTGGATTATGTATCTTGCCTCATTAAAAACCTTACTAAGAAAACCCAATGTTATATTATCTTGGTCAAGGGAAAAAGAGTGCATCTTGTATAATACTCCCCCTCATTTGGATATGTAGCCTTTTAGTGACGTGACTAGATCTTCCTTGAAAGTTGCTCAAAGGTTTTGTATCAAATGTAATGTCGCTTGATCCCTTGAAGTATAATCCTTTATGTTGAGCAAGGTTGTATGATTTTCATATGAGCCTTCTAGTTCATCTTCTTGTAAACAAATATCATAAGATCCGCAATTGTATTTTGTTACATTCCCTTAAGGGTATAGAAAATATATGTTTTACCCATTACATTGTCTCCTCACTATAGACTATAGACGAGTTATATCTGGTCAACGAATTTAATGATATATACAGTCATGTATAATTAGCAAGATATATAAATACAATTCGTATTTAAGTATTGTATAGACGAGTTATATTTGGTCAATGAATTTAATGATATATACAGTCATGTATAATTAGCAAGATATATAAATACAATTCGTATTTAATTATTGTATATTGGACCAATGATCTTTGCTTCTTTGATATAAAAGTCATTGTCAATATCTACTAACTGGAAAACATTATATGTACTTACAACATAAGCTTTATCCGTACGAAAATGTCCAACATCTTCTAGATGTATTATGACTGATGGATAATTATACAAATGCTTGTTCTACATATCAAGTCATAAAGTTGCATTACCATCTTTAATTTGCAAATCCTTGCTTTAATAATTGAGCTCATCATTTCTTTTTATCTTTTCAAAAGATTTAATGATATCATCAACATATATTATAATACTTATAAACCTCACATTGTTCTTTTAATGAAAACAGATGGAGTAATTACAACATATGTATTTCTCTCCTTTATGAGCTCATCAGCAAGTCAGTAAGTCGATTAAACAGTAATTATGATCCATAAACTTCTAGTTTATGATCGTATATGTATTACTTGCGCTTATGTAATACAAAATGTTAGATACGAAAGAATGTCTTGTAACTTTAAAGTTCAACCATGATGTTATATAACTAGTCCTTAGTTTGCCACTTTTAGTGGTCCATCTCATCATTAACATGTCTATCATTACAATTCTAAATGGTCGATCTCATCGTTAGAACTTTCTCCATGATCACTACCTTTACAATGATCAATATGTAATCACATTCACTTTAGAGAATGAGATAGAATCTGGAAAATTTCATGGATATTCATCCTTTACTCAGTCCCAAACTATCATACTCCCCGAATGATATTGCTACTTCAGTAGCATATCTTAGGTGTGACAACTTGAAATCTTTTATCAAGTTTTTCATTATAAACAATCATCTTTCCATATAATATAAATTGAGATATATCTCGTTACATGACAGAGCCATATGACATTTAATGGTCTAAAATCTTATGACATTTTATAAACTAATAATGAGATTCAGGAAGTATGACACTTCATGTGTCATATCTAAGTATATTTATACTTGTTATGAGTGGTTTTCTGAACATATATCCTAGATTATATTCTGACTCTATTACTTTTGATTGTGATCAGGATACCGGATCAGGATATTGGTAACATCCTGATGCAGTATCCTGGTAATGACTAATTGTTCACGTGCAGATTAGCAAGGCATGCTTATAACGGTCAAGAGGACTGGTTCTCCTGAAGACTCATACTAGATGGTTGAGAAGAGAACGTTGAAGACGCAAAGAAGGGGTCTCCAACGTTCTAAAGGGAATATTCGGAGCATCCCCCATTCTTAGGATAGTTTGTTATTTCCTTTTACTATATAAAGGAATGTACGGATCATAGGCACAAACAACTTTTTACGCACACTTTTGCTTTCTACTAGCTTCAATCACTCTCAATCACTAACACCTACACTCGAATTACATTATAACACTTAGTTGATCCGCATCATATCCTGCACTGTATCCTGACATTTGAAGTAATTAGAAGAACAAGGCAACTGCGATTGTCAGCTCCCGAGGTTTTGTGCCGGCGATCTAGATTAATCAAGGGCTTTCCTTGTATATCTCGTGTCACCCTTTACTTTTTTGCTCATTGTTTGATTATAGATATAGCTCGGTATCCTGAGCTATATCCTGAAAACTATTTTTGCAATTAACCAAACCAGGATATTTTCAATACACATTGTTAGCACACTACCTCACAAAACTAATTTGATCACTTAATTGCTTAGGTAATTTTTGACCAAAACAACTTGGCGCCCACCGTGGGGCAAGTGGTGCTATTTCTACTAAAAGCTTTCGTAAAATCATTACTTGGTTTTCTGTTTTCAAAACTTTTTGATACACTATTTTCAATGGCCTCAAAATCAAACATGAGCTCTTCTACCGTGTCTGCTACAACCTCTGCAACAATTGGTTCGGTGCTTCCACCACCTCCAAGGACGCAACCCTCTTCACAGCCTCAAGCTCCTCCAAGAAGGACTGAAACTCATGTGGCTCGGGATATTATCCCCACTCAGAATGTTCAAGGACCTGCTAACTCAGGGAGAACTCCTATTATGGCTTCTAATGATGAAATTCTAACTTTGTTTGATAGTATACAGGATCAGATGAAGCAACAGCAGGAGACCAACCAAATGCTGAAAAGAGAGATACAACTCTTGAAATCCAGCTGAAACAGGCCTGCTGAGGATACTGTCACTCCCTTGCAGCCCAGAGCTTTGAACTTCAGTTCGGCAGTATATACTGAGGACAACAGGGGCAATATTGTGCCTAGTCATTCCCAGAGTCATACTCCTGAGATACCCTCTTCGGTTAGGGTGTCAACTGTGAGAAGTTCCGGATATGCTCCAGGATATGGCCAGAATCCTCAGGCTGGTAATGTGTTTAAATTTAATCATAATACTCTTGCTACTAATGGTATTGGATCTTTGTAGGATGCAGGTATGACGTCAGTATTCTCTAGGGAGCTTCAGAAGTTAAAGGATATGATATCCAGTGTACCTGGGGTGGTCCAGCCAATTCCAGAAGTGTCCCAGGATAGTCACAGGATATCCCAGTTTGCATATCCTATTTGTGATGCTGACATCCCGAAAAGATTTCAAACCCCCAACATGAAGCTCTATGACGGAACCACGGATCCTAAAGAGCATATTGCTCAGTATAGGGAAATGATGGAAATTAACTCTATCCCTCCGGATCTCAAGGAAGCATGCCTCTACAAGGGTTTTGGCTCTACTCTAACAGGATCAGCCTTAAAATGGCTCCTAAACATTCCACCTCATTCAATTACATCATTTGCCTACTTAGTCAATTTATTTAACAGTCAATTTTCTTGTAGTCGAAGTTTTGAGAAGCTAACTAGTGATCTCTACAGGATAACTCAAGGGCCTCAAGAATCCCTAAGGGATTATGTGGAAAACTTTAGCAGGGAATCTCTGGATATCCCACATCTTGATGTTGCAACGGCTGTGTAGGCATTCAAAATGGGGTTCCAAAAGGATTCCCAATTTTATCAGGATCTTGTAATGAATCCTTGCAGGAACCTGGATGAAGCTCGAAACAGGGCCTTGAGATATATTCGACTGGAAGATGATAAAAAGATGCAAGAGAGGATGAATTCATCCTCAACTTATGAATCAACTAATAGGAAGTTAGAATCCTCGTACAAACCATATCGCTCTAAGCCATATGACAGGAATGACAGCAAGAAAGTGAATGTTGTTGAAGACGAGGATCCTGAGGAATATCCTGAATTGTCAGAATATTGTTTTTCTGTTAATATACCTGAACTAATGTATGCTATGCATGGTTTAGGAGACAAAGCGAGCTGGCCTAGGAAAAACCAACAAAAAGCTGATTGGAAGGATAAATCCATGTGGTGTGTCTTCCATGAGGATTTTGGATATGTTAAGGAAGATTGCATAGCCCTGAGGAAGGAAATAAGCTATCTGTTAAGCAAAGGATATCTGAAGGATCTTCTGGGAAGAAAGAAGAATAAGGGTCAGGGTACTGAGAAGGATCCTGAACGAGCAGCATCACCTCCTGGAGATGCCAAGATAATTAACTTTATTTCAGGAGGATCCGACATCTGTGGAACCTCTTATTCTGCAGCAAAAAGACATGCAAAGGAGGCTAAGGCAGAACAGGAAGACAAGCCGATCAGGATGACGACCCTCACAATCGATAAAGTGATAACGTTTGACAGTGTTGACAGGGATACTGTCAAGGATCCCTATCATGATGGTTTGGTAATAACTTTATATGTTACTAATCACTTTGTGCACAAGATACTGGTGGATAATGGCAGCTCCGTCAACATTATTCAGCTAGAAACGCTGAAAAGGATGAATGTTTCCCCGATGGACATCACTTCAAAATCCACTGTACTTGTTGGGTTCGGTGGAGAGGCAAAGAATACTGTGGGAGAAATAAAGCTGCCAGTATATGTTGAAGGAGCCAACTCAATGCAACGCTTCTGTGTCATGGACTCCTTATCCTGCTACAATATTATATTGGGTAGGCCATGGATCCATGATATGAAAGCTGTGCCATCAACCTATCATCAGTGTATCAAGATCCCTACCCTTTGGGGGATTGTCAAGGTGGAAAGTGATCAACAAGAGGCAAAGGAATGTTATTCTTCCTCAATGAAATCTTCAACAAAGCCCAAAGCAGGGTAGCAATTAAAGATACGAGCCTAGGATATTGCGGAGGCTTCAGAGTAGGATGTTAAGAAAATTATCCTGGATCAGGATAATTCGGATGTCTCGGTGCTCGTGGGAACCAATATCCCTCAGGATATTGAAAATTAATTGACTAACTTTTTGAAATACAGGATGTCAGCATTCGCATGGAAGCATGAGGATATGACAGGTATTTCTAAGGATATCATAACTCACGAGCTTGGAATCGACATGTCTTTCAAGCCTGTTCAGCAAAAGAGAAGGAAGTTTGCTCCTGAATGGAACGCAATAATTCAGGAAGAGGTTGAAAGATTATTAAAGTCCAAGATGATTAGGCAAATTTCCCAAATGGCTAGCAAATGTAGTTGTGGTTCAAAAGAAAAATGGGAAATGGAGAGTTTGTGTAGATTACATAGACTTGAACAAAGCATGTCCTAAAGACCCGTTCCCTTTGCCTCATATAGACTCAATGGTGGATGCCACTGCTGGTCATGAAATGTTAACCTTCATGGATGCATCCTCAGGATTCCAGCAGATACAAATGGAACCTTCAGACCAGGAGGATACTGCTTTTATGACACCAACATGTATTTATTGTTATACTGCTATGCCTTTTGGTCTGAAAAATGCAGGTGCAACATATCAAAGATTGGTGAACATGATGTTTAAAGACAAACTGGGGGACACCATGGAGGTGTACATTGATGATATGGTGGTAAAATCCAAGAAGGATGAGGATCATCTCCGGGATATTGAAAGAGCATTTGATATCCTGGACCAGTACAATATGAAACTAAATCCTGCCAAATGCCATTTTGGAGTGGGGGCAGGAAAACTTTTGGGATATATGGTGACTAAAAGGGGGATAAAAGCAAGCCCGGAACAAATTAAAGCTCTACTGGATATCAAGTCACCTTCCAACATGAAAGATGTACAAAGATTAACAGGGCGAGTAGCAGCATTAAACAGGTTTATATCGAGATCCTCGGAGAAATGCAAGGAATTCTACGATATCCTGAAGAAGAATAAGAAATTCGAGTGGGGAGAGAAGCATGAAGCAGCCTTGCAGGAATTGAAGCAATATCTTTCAACTGCACCTCTATTGATGAAGCCCGAGGATGGTGAACCATTATCCCTGTATCTTGCAGTATCAGGGAATGCAGTAAGTGCTGTTCTGGTAAAGGATCATGAAGGTCAGCAGTATCCTGTCTATTATGTTAGTAAAAGTTTATTAGATGCTGAAACTAGATATTCTCATTTAGAAAAATTGATATTGGCCCTAGTTATGGCATTGACTAAGCTTAGACATTATTTCGAGACACATAGGATTCATGTTAAAACTAATTATTCTGTTAAAAATGTGCTTAGGAAACCTGAGATGTCGGGTAGAATGGCTAAGTGGTCAGTAAAATTAAGTGCCTATGATCTAGTATATGAACCTAGAAATGCTATAAAGTCTCAGGCTCTAGCAGACTTTGTGGCTGATTTCAGTAGTGATATTCAAAATGAAGTAGACCTAGAAGTACAACAACTATGAGTAACCTTAGAATCTTGGACGTTATATACTGATGGTGCATCTAATGTGAGAGGTGTAGGATTGGGTATACTACTAAAATTGCCATAGGGTGTTGGTGCATACGTTTGTCGACTTCGTCTTGTATCGAGTCTTGTATGTGTATAGATAGATCAGGGCACGTTATACGAGGAAACTGTCAAAAATAGGTTAGAAGGTAATTTCGCACGAAATAACAGAGTGTAATTTCGCACGAAATAAACTAGTGATTTCACACGAAATCAACTGGTAATTTCGCACGAAATAGGCATTTCGTGTGAAAGTAATTTCGTGTGAACTTGTTCATGCGAAATAGGTAAGCCTATAAATAGGTGCCTTGTGATTTCGTTTGAAGAAGTTCCAACGAATCTGATTCCAGAGCCGAAGTGCTGCTGAAGTGTCAACGTGCTGTAAATCTTTGTCAAATCAATCAAAAAGACAGTTAAAGTGAATATCTAGCTGAATTGAACTCGATACGTCTGTTTCCGCCTTTCGTATTGAGTATAACGCCTCTGAACGACTCGTTTCGGTCGGTAAAACGATCCTACAAGTGGTATCAGAGCCCAGGAGGAGGAGTTCTACCGAATTCAGCTTGATTTCATCAAATTTTCTAACTTCTACACCTTCTTTTCAAACTTGAACAAGATTTTATGGTTAAAATGGTTTGAATTTCACACATTATATGCGAAACAGTGTTTTAACAAAGCCTTGAGAAAATTGGACCTAAAATCGAGCTAAAACCTGATCAATTTGACAAAAGTTTGGCCGACATGATGACATCAACAATATTTCGCATGGAATAGCCTCTTAATTTCGCACGAAATTACATTTTGTGATTAATTTCGTTTGAAATTGCTGATTGATTTCGCACGAAATCAGATTTCGTTTGAGATATTTCATACGAAATCACTATTTCGTTCCAAGGAGGCTATTTTCGTTTGAATCCAAGTTAATTTCGCACGAAATCATATTTCATTTGGGTTGTTCGCACGAAATCACTATTTCGTTTGAAAATTCTGATTTCGTTTGTATTGGTATTTCGTTTGTAAATCTATTGAAAGGTCATTTCGCTTGAGGAGGCTATTTCGTTTGACGTCATTTCGTTTGAACGTTGGTATTTCGCTTGAAGAGATTTCATTTGAAAGGCTGATTTCGTTTGAAAGTGACTGATATTGTAAAACTTGTTACCGAATCATGGAAGAAGAATTCTATAACGCGTTTGCTACAGCTCCGACTACTCCAGCTGCCATTGCTCAAAGCATGAACATGGAAAATGAGACTGGAACTTTGCAAAAACCCCCGAAACTCATGGGCATTGAGGAATATTATGGTTGGAAAGATCGGTTTGAAAACTGGGTTCAAGCTAATCATTTAAGATCTTGGGATTGTATTGAGAAAAAGTATGTTAAGCCGCGTACAGATTTGGGAGTTATCAAAACAATTTCTGAATTTACTGACAAAGAACGAGACATGTATAAAGCGAGAAGATAATGATAAGTTTACTCCAGCAAGCTGTGAAAGAAGACATCTGTCGCAACCCCCGATCCCTTATCTGTCCCGGGAACGGGCGGCAGTGAACTCAGAGTTTCGGTGGTATCAGCTTGTTAATTTGGCAGCGGAAATTACATCAAGACCGTAGTTAGGAAATATTTATCAGAGTAAAACCACCTCATTTAATATTAATAATCACATGGGCAAAACCCAAGTTTCTTATTACAATACATTTATAGGGATAAACCCTATTTTATTGAATTTAAAACATAGTCTTTTAGGTAACTTTTATAGCCACATTTTTCCCAAGCCTTCAGTGCTCTTCAGCTGGCTTTTTACTAATTGGCTGTCACATTGTGTTACCTGAAACGCGTTTTAAAACCATTTGTCAGCGAGAAATACTGGTGAGTGAATCCCAGTTTAATCAAGAAACATTTTATCAATTAAAACAGTATTGAGAGCAATCACATTGTTTATTTCTACACAATTACTCATTCAGTACTGTCAATCCTGACTTGTGGGTCATATTACCCATTGGCTAACTCGTTGTCCAAAGGTAACGTACTGTCATCCCCGACTTACTACTCACAGTGTAGTAAATTTTGTATACAAAACCGTAACATACCGACAGTAATTGAAGAACTACAAAGACTCAATCACCGCTTAATCACATTGTAAAACATTTAAGGTTTTGTAAAATATTACAAAAAGGTTAACAAAAAGAGGATAAACTCACATTGTTATCTTAGACTTCGCGTAAGGGTTACCTGGGAATAATCTATAATTTACACAAATGTACTTAGGTTAGTATCATAACCCTTTGAAAATATTAATGATACCCTCCCCGAGACGGCATTCTAACAACTACGTCGGGCAGAACCATGACAGTTGTTACGGGCTGCGCCACATCTTTGAGCTCACGCGGCCCGCGTTAGCTTAATGGGGGTCTTATGCGGCCCGCCTAAACTTAAGAAATCAAACGAAATCAGATCTACATCTTCATACTGCCCGCGTAAGGTTGGGGTGGGGTCCGACGCGGCCCGCCTCAACTTAAAATTTTTAGATTTAATTATTTTAATTATTATAACGTATTTCGGGCTCGGTTTTTACAGACGGGGTGTATTTAAAGACATATTGGGACATTTTAAAATATAACAGGGTGTCGGTTTATTGAGGGTTGTTACATCCTCCCACCTTGTTTTAGAGCTCGTCCTCGAGATCTACTGGAACAAGTGCGGATATTTCCTTTGCATTTTCAGATTCAAGCTCCCATGTGTACTCAGGTCCTCTTTTGGAGTCCCACTTCACTTTGACTAGAACTAATCTCTTGTGTTTGAGATTTTTGACTTTCATGTCTTCAATTTGTAGAGGCCTTTCTACAAACTTAAGTTGTTCATTTACCTCTATATCCTTAAGAGGTACTATTAGTGATTCATCAGCTAAACATTTCTTGAGATTAGATACATGAAGCACATCATGTATTCCTGCCATTTCCTCTGGCAGTTGTAGCTGATAGGCTACAGGTCCTATTCTTCTAATAATCTCAAAAGGTCCAATATACATGGGACTTAGCTTTCCCCGTTTGATGAATCTTACTACTCCTTTCCAAGGAGAGACTTTCAACAATACTGTATCTCCTACTTGAAATTCCAATGGCTTGCGTCGGTTATCAGCATAACTCTTCTGTCGATCACGTGCTGCTTTCGGTCGTTCCTTAACTTGAATAATCTTATCAGTTGTTTCTTGCACTATCTCAGGTCCAGACAGTTGCTTTTCCCCAATTTCTGCCCAACAGACTTGTATGATAACTATTCGGCAATTTCGTTTGGGGTTCGGCACTTTCGTCCATAAAGTGCTTCGAATGGTGTAGCATTAATACTTGTATGATAACTATTATTATAAGAAAATTCTATTAAAGGTAAGTGATCGTCCCAATTACCTCCGAAATCAATTACACAAGCTCTAAGCATGTCTTCCATCGTTTGAATTGTTCTTTCGCTTTGCCCGTCGGTTTGAGGATGATAAGTTGTGCTTAGATTTAACTTGGTTCCCATTGCCTTTTGGAAACTTGACCAAAAATGAGAGGTAAATCGGCTATCTCTATCAGAAACAATTGATAAAGGTATTCCATGTAAAGAAACAATTTCATTTACATATAACTTAGCTAGCTGTTCCATACTGAAAGTTTCCTTCATTGGTAAGAAATGGGCTGGCTTGGTTAGCCTATCTACAATCACCCAGATTGTATCATTTCCTTTCTTTGTTTTGGGTAATTTGGTAACAAAATCCATTGTTATCAATTCCCATTTCCACACTGGCATTTCTAATTGCTGTAACAAACCTGAGGGTTTCTGGTGTTCAGCTTTGACTTGTGAACAAGTTAAACATTTAGAAACATAGGCTGCTATGTCCTTTTTCATTCCTATCCACCAGAAATTTTTCCTTAAATCCTGGTACATTTTATCATTTCCTGGATGCATTGTATATTTGGACTTATGGGCTTCTTCTAATATACGGTGACGTAGGTTTCCTAATTTAGGTATCCACATTCTCTTTTCATGGAATCTCCAAATTCCATCTGTTCCTTGTTCTAATTCTTTTAGCATACCTTTTAATTTTTCAGTATCATCCTTGATTACTGATTCTTGTGCCTTTCTTATCTGTTTATTTAAATCTACTTGCAGATTTAATTTAAGAGAACGTACCCTTTTTGGCTTTTCATGATACTTTCGGCTTAAAGCATCTGCCACTACATTTGCTTTTCCTTCATGATACTGGATATCACAATCATAATCACTAAGCATCTCCATCCAACGTCTTTGTCTCATATTCAACTCCTTTTGCTTGAAAATATACCTTAAACTCTTATGATCAGTGAATATGGTAAAGTTACTACCATAAAGGTAATGTCTCCAAATCTTAAGAGCAAAAATTATAGCTCCTAACTCTAAATCATGGGTTGGATAATTCTCTTCATGATTCTTAAGTTGTCTAGATGCGTAAGCTATAACCTTTTGTTGTTGCATCAATACACATCCATAACCTAATTTGGAAGCGTCACAATAGATTAATAAATCTTCAGTTCCTTCTGGCAATGCTAATATGGGAGTATTAGTTAATCTTTTCTTATGGATTCTAAATGCTTCTTCTTGTTTTAATCCCCATTCGAACTTAACAGATTTACAGGTTAGCTTAGTTAAAGGAATGACTATTCTAGAAAAATATTGAATAAATCTTCTATAATAACCAGCCAATCCTAAGAAACTTCTAACCTCAGTTGGTGATTCAGGGGTTTTCCATTTAGTAATCGCCTTAATTTTTGTGGGATCCACATGAATTCTTTCATGATTGACTAGATGTCCAAGAAATTGTACCTGTTCTAACCAAAACTCGCACTTTGAAAATTTAGTGTAAAGCTTTTCCTTTCTTAATAGACTTAAAAGTGCGTGCAAATGCTTTGCATGATCCTTCTTATTTTTAGAATAAATGAGAATATCATCTATAAAAACAATTATGAATTTATCCAAATATGGCTTACATATTCGGTTCATCATGTCCATAAATGCGGCTGGGGCATTGGTTAAACCGAATGGCATGACAGTAAATTCATAATGGCCATACCTTGTTCTAAATGCGGTTTTAGGAATGTCCTCTTCCTGTACCTTTAATTGATGATATCCTGACCTTAAATCGATTTTAGAGAAAAATCGAGCTCTTTGCAGTTGATCGAACAGATCATCGATTCTCGGTAATGGGTACCGATTTTTAATCGTGACTTTGTTCAATTCACGGTAGTCAATGCACATACGCATTGATCCATCCTTCTTTTTAACAAACAGTATCGGCGCTCCCCATGGCGACGAACTTGGTTGTATAAATCCTTTCTCCAACAATTCGTCTAATTGTTTCTTCAATTCTTGCATTTCTGCAGGTGCCAAACGGTAAGGTGCTTTGGCAATTGGTACTGTTCCTAGTATTAAATGGATTCTGAATTCAACTTCTCTATCTAGAGGTTGCCCTGGCAATTCTTCTGGAAATACATCTGAAAACTGAGATACTACGGGAATATCTTTCAAATCCTTTCCTTTAGTGTTAGTGATTATAGAAATCAAATACACTAATGACCCTTTTCTTATATAACTTGCAGTTTTCATCACAAAGATGAATTTTGTGGATCTAGATGGGTTATCTACTTTTATTGTGATCATTTTACCTTTTGGTGAATTTACTTGAATTGACTTTTGATCACATAAAATACTGGCTTTATTGGCTATTAGCCAATCCATTCCTAAAACAACATTAAATCCTGCCAGATTCATGGGATAAAGATTTGCAATAAAATTCTGATTTAAAATTTCTATTCTTGCTCCCTGCAAGATTTCAGAAATCCTAACGGTTTCTCTATTAGCTGTCTCTACTAAACATTCTTGTGGTAGTTTAGTTAATGATTGATTAAGAAATTTGCAAAATGATGTATTAATAAAACTTTGGTTCGCACCAGAATCAAATAATACTTTAGCAAAAATATCATTACTAAAAACGTACCAGCTATGACATCTGGAATCATCTTGGCTTCATCTGCAGTTAGAACAAATGCTCTAGCATTTTGAGCATTCTTGTTGTTTGTAGCTGGAGCTAATTTCGGACAATTAAGCTTGATATGACCTTGTTCTCCGTAGTTGTAACATATCTTGTTATTAGCTTTCTTCCTGCAATTTTCCTCATTGTGTCCTGATATTTTGCAAAAGTTACAGTATATGGAGCACCTTCCTGAATGCTTTCTTTTGCAATTCTTACAGTAAGGTGCAGAGGTAGAACCTACATTTTTCCCATGATTAAAATTTCCAGAACGAAATTCTTGTGTGAGCTTTTGGGTTAGGTTCCTCCTTTGATCCTCTTCTCAGGTACGGACTAATTCATCTGTCAAGGTATTTGCTAGTTCTACAGCTTCTTCTATGGTTTGAGGTCTAGCTGCCTTGACTACGTGTCTTATTTCACCGATTAATCCCCAAATATAACGGGAGATTAACACTGGTTCTGGTGAAGCAAGAGTTGGCACTATTCTAGCATATTCGAAGAATAATTTAGTGTATCCCTTACTATCTACACCAGTCATCCTAAGGTTTAGGAATTTGTTAGCTATCTGTTCCTTCTCATTTGGTGGGCATAATTTCCTTTCTACCTTGTTCTTAAATTCTTCCCATTCCATATTGTAAGTTCTATCACTTCCTCTTGATTGGAGGATAGTGTTCCACCATTCTAGCGCTGAATTCTTAAATAGGTTAGACGCAAACAGTATCTTATCTTCTTCAGCACACTTGCTTATTCTTAAGACTGCCTCAGTTTTCTCTATCCAGCGTAGGGTTGCAATGGCTCCTTCGTTGCCCGAGAATTCCATTGGTTTACAAGACCAGAATTCTTTATAAGAACAACCGTAAGACACGGTTCTTCTCCTTTTGGGAATGGGTAATTGAAGTACAGGTCCATTGTTTACCCTGTTTTCGGGTTCGATGGGTCGCTTACTGATATGCTTACTTTTATTATTCGCGTCTTGAATCGTTTGAATAATAAATGGCATTGCATCTATGATTCCTTGTGCTACTATATGCTGAACATCACTATTATCCATTTGGTTTCCATTGTTATTGATGCTTGGATTTTCATTAACCACGTTAATGTTACTCTGGTTATCATTATTCAGATTTCCTTGTTTTCCTTCGTCGGCCATCTGAATTTTAAACATTTACCCCGTATTAATATCACAAGATAATATAATTAATCACATGACACGCAATCTAGCCAAAAACGTCGATCATTGCGACTTTTACTCTATTTTTCATATACTATTATGCATCTATTACACACTAGTACTGAAATAAAAGTTACAATACCAACAGAAATAGAATTACACTAATAGTAATTGGCATCCGTACACACATATTTTATTATATTATATTATTATTACTATTACCATCTCCTCTATCACATCACGGATATGGATTTATCCAAAAATCCATATTGCGCTCATCGTATTTCCATACGAGACGCTCTCCCACCTATCTCATTCTCTCACTGCTTTCTAAAATTTCATCCCCAAAAGTCCTAAGTTCTTGCACGTTTTCTGCACTCATTGGGGGTGTAGGTTCTAGGAGTGGGTTCGGAATCTGGGGTGCGGGTTCCTGATATGGGGGGGAAAGTGCCTGAAATCGGTAAGGATCTTCTAAGATTTCCCTAATGTAGTTATCATGGTAATAGGGACCTAAAGGGTCCATACCTGGATAGGCTCCTATGTTCTGTATAGGTGTGTCTTCATGAATCGGGTAACGTTGCACATAGTCCCTAACGTCATCCCACCAGGGATCGTAGTTTGGGTCTAGGGGATTTGGTGCTGGTACCCTAGGGATTTCTTCTGGGTTGAAGTCATGCATCTGCACTTGGTTTTCAGGGTTTTCTATCTCCATGGATTGGTCAGGGATTTGCAATTGTGGTTGGGGTGCTATTGTTTGCTCCAGATTAGGGTCAGCAGCAGTTGTGGCTAGGATATGGAAATTAGCTAGGCTTCTATTAAGCATATACTGTGTATGGGCATCTGTCTTTCACTTAGCAGCTGCTAGAACTCTTTGCTGTTGCAACTTTCGCATTCTTTTCCTATGCGCAAAAGCTTCCTTACTGAACCATCCTCGTTTCTTATGAGGGAATGGCTCTTCTGACTGAGCTTTAAAAGCAAACATCCCTTCTTCCTGATCAGCAGAATACCCAGAAAGGGCAGGTTGTGAAGAGGTACCTTCACTCCTAGTTGAATCAGACAACTGACGAGACATGTCTGAGGGTCCTTGATCACTCATACTGTAAACTAACAAATAGTCAAATAACACATAATAAATAAATACAGTTATACACGTATTTCCGTAATTTATTTCCTAACACAAAGTTTAGAATTTAAGTATAAGCAGAACACTTCTTTGGCTTAGACCAGTGGCTAGGCTCTTATACCACCTTCTGTCGCAACCCCCGATCCCTTATCTGTCCTGGGAACGGGCGGCCGCGAACTCAGAGTTTCGGTGGTATCAGCTTGTTAATTTGGCAGCGGAAATTACATCAGGACCGTAGTTAGGAAATATTTATCAGAGTAAAACCACCTCATTTAATATTAATAATCACATGGGCAAAACCCAAGTTTCTTATTACAATACATTTATAGGGATAAACCCTATTTTATTGAATTTAAAACATAGTCTTTTAGGTAACTTTTATAGCCATATTTTTCCCAAGCCTTCAGTGCTCTCCAGCTGGCTTTTTACTAATTGGCTGTCACATTGTGTTACCTGAAACGCGTTTTAAAAACATTTGTCAGCGGGAAATACTGGTGAGTGAATCCCAGTTTAATCAAGAAACATTTTATCAATTAAAACAGTATTGAGAGCGATCACATTGTTTATTTCTACACAATTACTCATTCAGTACTGTCAATCCTGACTTGTGGGTCATCTTACCCATTGGCTAACTCGTTGTCCAATGGTAACGTACTGTCATCCCCGACTTACTACTCACAGTGTAGTAAATTTTGTATACAAAACCCCAACATACCGGCAATAATTGAAAAACTACAAAGACTCAATCACCGCTTAATCACATTGTAAAACATTTAAGGTTTTGTAAAATATTACAAAAAGGTTAACAAAAAGAGGATAAACTCACATTGCTATCTTAGACTTCGTGTAAGGGTTTCGTGGGAATAATCTATAATTTACACAAATGTACTTAGGTTAGTATCATAACCCTTTGAAAATATTAATGATACCCTCCCCGAGACGGCATTCCAACAACTACGTCGGGCAGAACCACGACAGTTGTTACAGAACCCTAAATCAATCGGGTAGCGTATCTAGTATGAAACTGGGGTTATAATACTTACAACGGAGCAGAACCTCGCTAATTAGGGGGTATAATACCAGCTTTCTAAAGCCTATATTCAGAAATTGTGATTGAGAATGAAAGAAATGAATGACGAAAATGAAAACCCGTTGCCTGCTTATATAGGTGCTGAAACTGGTTCCCACGCGGCCCGCGTAAAACACAGACAAGGGTTACGCTGCCCGCGTCAACCTTGGTCAAACGTATAGCTTGTCCCGGTCATGATCTAGGCTCGACACGATGATGACACGTGTCATCACCGGGCTGCGCCACATCTTTGAGCTCACGCGGCCCGCGTTAGCTTAATGGGGGTCTTACGCGGCCCGCCTAAACTTAAGAAATCAAACGAAATTAGATCTACATCTTCATACCGCCCGCGTAAGGTTGGGGTGGGGTCCGACGCGGCCCGCCTCAACTTAAAATTTTTAGATTTAATTATTTTAATTATTATAACGTATTTCGGGCTCGGTTTTTACAGACGGGGTGTATTTAAAGACATATTGGGACATTTTAAAATATAACAGGGTGTCGATTTATTGAGGGTTGTTACAACATCTTTATTTTGCCTCAACACGACAATACTTCACGTTCAATTTGGGAAGCACTTCGTATTAAGTTTGAGGGAAGTGAGAAGATGATAAGGAGTAAGAAAGCATTGCTAAAGAAAGAATATGACTTGTTTACGAGCTTGCCGGGAGAATCTTCAAAGAAGCTGATTGAAAGATATTATCACTTAGTACGATCTATGTCTTTGTTAGAAATTGTCAAAGATCAAGAAGAATGGGTCGATAAACTAGCTGATGCTTTACCTCAGAAAGAATGGGGTACTATCTGATGATCTTGAAGAATACTGGAGAGTATGACAAATTGACAATCTCCCAGTTCATTGAAAAGATTGAAGGACAAGATCTGGAGCAACAAAAGATTGCTAGAATGAACAGTCCGAGTGGTCAACAAGATATCAAGATGTATTACAAAGGAAGTGTACAGGATGTTGAAGCAAGTCCGAAAGTTCAAACTGCTTTCAGTGCTGAAAATTCATCTGGTTCAGTCAATCAAAGTCCAAATAGTAGCAGTGGATTTTCTTCATATCCAAGTGTTAGTCCAAAATCAACCTCAAGTCATCAGTTCCAAAGCTCAAACAGCAGTAACGGTCATGTTTTAAACTGCAACATCGCGTTGCATCTTAAGAATGGTCAAAACTTTTCTGAAGAGATCGCTAAAAGTCACATGTCATTACTTGTTACAGTGTTAGAATCATATGAGGGATTGGTTGCAGGAAGGATCGGAAATTCTATGTTGATGAAAGAGGATTACGATCAGATCGATGCTGAAGAAATGGAGTTAATGGATATCAAGTGGTGCTTAGCGAGTGTTTTGAGAAGAGCTAAAAAATTCAAGATGATTACAGTAAGAAATGATTTCCTGGATGCAAATGTTTCTAATTTGGGTTTTGATAAATCTAAAGTTACTTGTTTTCGATGCAGGGAGAAAGGTTATTTCAAGAGGGAATGTACCAATCGAGAAGCAAGTGGAGCAAAGAATCCATTCGGTGGTAATGATTATTATCGGAAAGCCATATATCAACAAGTTGCTCATCAACCGTATCAACAAAAAGAACCACAAACTGCACATGCTAAAATGATCGAAGAAGCAAATAAGAAAGCTTATTTTGGCATAATTGATCAAGATGATGAAAAAGCGGTAGAAGGATTTAGCTGGGACAAATACATTCCACCTGATTCAAAAGTGGTTGCTCTCACTGCACAAATCATTCAAGAGCCAGATTTGTTGAAAGAATGGATGAAAGGGATTGCTAGTGATGAGAAGAATCAAGATGGAGATTTGTTTACTTCAGATGACAGTTTAGAAAATACTCAAGTCTTTGATCAATCATCATCTGATGAAAGTGATGATGAAGAAGAGACACAAATAAACATTGGAAAATCTATGTTATCTCCTGAAAGTTTTCAATTTTATTTTGCAGATAGATTGGAGAAGCTGAAGGAGAGACGAGCAGCAAAAGAACAGAGAAAGATGAAATGTTAAAGTGTTGCTCAAGAAGGGAAGAATGAACAATGTGAAGAAGTTGAAGTCACTGAGAAGATAGTTGAATCAGAGAAAGTGATTGAAGTTGAGAAAGTTGTTGAAGTTGAAAAAATTGTTGAAGTTATTAAGCCGTGTTTGAAGTGTTCAGAATCTTGCAAGCAGTGTGCAGAGAAAGATGAGAAGATGAATGAGCTTGAGAAAATGAAAGATAAATTATTGTTTGATCTCAACTACGTAAAAGAATCATATGATGTGTTGAACAGAACAGTAACTGGTTTGCAAAAGACAAATTCTGAAAGAGAAGATGCGTTGACAATGATGAATGCTGTAATGATGTCAAAGCAGAAAACTATCAATTATTACATTGAAGAAAGTGCAAAGTGGAAGCAAGAGTTGGAGACAGAAAAAATTGAGAATGAAAGAATCAGACGGTTGTTACAGAGTTATTCTAGTTCTGATTATTTGATTGACAGAATTTATCCAACTGTTGCAGGTCTTGAAGCCTTTCAAGATGAGAAGCCAAAAGAGAAGGATACTGGTAAGAAACAAAGTGCAAATTATAACAAGTGTCCGCCTCCGATCTGGGAAGGATATTCTCCCAGAAAACCGAATGAGGAGCAAGTAAAAAAGGCTATCAATATAAAGTTAAAGTCTGAAACAACTGATGATTTTCCAGAAAACATTGACGTCACATTCACATCGTCTGACACTGATCATGAGTCTGAGTTAATAAAAAAAGGTGGTTGATCAGGTGTTGGATAAAGATGAGGAGTCGGAGTCAAAGTCTGAGTCTGAAAGTTCGAGAACATCATCAGTTGACAGTCCAAAGTCGTCGGTTAAACGGGTTTACAATAAAGAATTTATGTTATCAAAATCTAATTTGAATGACGAACCAATCAAAGTGGCATATACTTTGAATGATTCAGACAAATTATATTCTGATGAGGAATTTCCAATAAGAGGTGTTAAAACTGAATTGATTAAAAAGGTTTACAAACTAACAGAAATTAATATTTCTGAAATAAAAGATGTAAATTTTTCTGGAAAACCTAAACCTTACACCTCAAGAGTTCAACAAAGATTAAACAAGAAAATGGGTTACAGTTCTGGTTCAGGTTATCAAAAGAAACCAAACCATAACGGTAATTACAAAAAGAAGGGATTGGGTTTTATTCCACCGAAAAATCATAAAAATGAGAAAACTTATAAACCAAAAACTATATTTGTTTCAGGAGCAAGTTCGCAGGAAGAAGAAAAGAGCTCATTTTGGAAGCAATCAAACAAAGAGTTCTTTGTAGAAAAACAAAAGTTTGAGAAGAATGGAGCTTATCAGAGAAAGGAGACAAGAACATGTTACCGATGTCAAGAAGTTGGTCACATTGCCTGGAATTGTCCAAAAGCAACCAACACAAAACAGGGAGTTTCTTCTAAACTCAAAAAAAAAAAAAAGATTGTTGAGAAAAATGAACCACCAACTGAAAAATTCAAAGATTTTAAAAACTCAACATATGAAGTTGGTGAATGTTCAAAAAGATTTTACAAAAGAAGAGTTAATCTTGACAACCAAATATAGGTTGTTCAGAAATTTGATGTGAAATCTGGCAATGAATCTGCTTCCACAAAATCAGAGGAGCCACAAGTTGAGATTAAAGATGAGAAATCAGTTCCTCCGATGGATGAGGTTAATTTTCCACCATTGAGGACTGAAAATTTCAAACAAAAGGTTGGCAAAGTTGAAATCTCGAATCAATTCTATTATGAGAAGAAAAAATTTGATGTCGAGAAAGTATTCAATGGGAATGTTAAAAAGATTTTTGGGAAAATGGTCGTGGGTAAGGCCAAAGGGGTTAAAGAATTTTAAGAATCAAAGAAGGCAACTTACACTCCAAGTGAAACTGAAGAGGTCACATCCAAGTTTGGTCAGGCTTGGATGTCTGTTTTTCACAAGTAAAAATTCTGACTTGCCGGAGCTCCCAAGTGGGTAATCGTGGAGCATGAATCGGCATCATTCTTGAAAAATTGTTTTTGTGAAACATTTAAAAATTGTTAAAATTCTACAGGTTGTGGAATTGCCGAAGCTTCCAGGTTGGTAAGTGTGGAGCAGGTATCGACATCGTTCTTGTGAAATATCACCGAAGTGGTTGTTGATTAATGTTTTTTTTTATATTTCGAATTTCAAAGGATTAATCAAGGACATTAAGTTGTACTTGATTTATCTTTCCTACAAGTAGTAGTGTTGATTGAATCTAAAATTGTTAAATTTTTCAAGATGAAAGAAGAAAACAGTGTGATGAGATCCCCTAACCTACAAATGGTTTGTATAAATTAACAAAACTTATTTTCCGGAAAAACCATTTTGATTAAAACAAACTTAAGTGTTTTGAAATCATAATGGGAAAATGGTTTGTTGTAAGGGGGAGTTCTGATTGTTTATGCCAAGTGGATGGCGAATTGAAGTGATTCTCATCAGTGTTGTCAAATTTCTTTGTACAGTTTGTTTTCAAATTTTCCCAGAAAATCAAAATATATGAGTTTTGTTGTGAAAAAGAGGAAATGATAGTACATCAGTGGACTATCACAGCACGCTAAAGAATTGGAAAGTTAAAAATGTGATAAACGGTCTCACTGATGATATGCCAGTAGGTTTTTACACGCTTAGTAGATTGTGTCGAGATATAAACCTAAAATTCAAACTTACTTATCTCGTGGGGAACATCTCTCGGATATATGGGTAACCCCCGAAATCTTGTTTGAAAGGTCCCTCTTTCTGAGATACTAGGTCTTTATGCTTAGTGATATCTGGGGTATTATCCCGGGACTTCTGATTTTGCGGAAGCAATGGCCTAGTCCCCGTATAATACTTTTCGCTTGCTTGAAATATAGCGCCGCCCTCAGCATAAAAAATGATGAAACATTGCAAAATGCTAATTATGTGCTGTTGAAGAAAAGATTCTCTAAAGGGAACACACCTTAAAGTCGAAGCCATCATCTCTCTGATTTTACGGAAGCAATAGCCTGAGCTCTCATGGCCCTCGCATTTAACCCTTTACAGATATCATCTAGGTATACTCACCTGTAAGACTGAATACTGGGATCTGGATTCGGGAGTATATTCTGAGATGGGACACGCATATAAGTTTAAGTCTCTAAAACATTAATCTCATATCTCGAAACAGTTGAACTTTGTGTGAAAATTTAAGTGGATCAGTATACTGACAATCTAAGTGAATCGTTTAGAACTTAAAATGTTTAAAGCTTAACGGTGTTGGTGATTTGTCTCAAAAACTGATATGATCCTCTTACACAAACTCACAAAAATATTGCCTGTAAATATTTCTTTACTGCTTTTTATAAAAATAAAAAATTCAAAAAGATTTTTAGTGTGTTTTAGTGTTGGGATTGAACCCTATCAAAGGAACAGATAATTAAAGCCAAAACTGGATCAGAGTAGTGGATCCAGAATAAGCAGATGATTACAGTTGGTTCATGCAAATCTCTCCCCTTGAAAGTGGTTTTATATCTGCTGACCTCTTATCTGCTGATCATACTAAGTGCTGACCTACAACTGCTGCTTTGCATCTACTGACCAATGTCAAAGACTGATGGAAGACCAAAGCTCTGCTGACTCAATCTACTGCCTTGAGTCAAGTACTGCTGATCCGGACAAGCACTGCTGGGTTCACAGCAGTGGAAGGATGCAGCAGCTGTTTAAGTGTCTTTTATGTAATGTAATGTAATGTAATGTAATAGCAGTAGTTTAGTACATCAGTGTTTATAGATCAGAGGTTAGAGTTTGTTAGGAGGTTAGATGTCACTTTCATGGTGATGTCAGCTAAGATGCTCAGTGGTTTGTAAGTGCCTATAAATAGTTCAGTACTTTGTACTGTTCTATTAGCTCTTTCACCACATCGTCTTCTTTGCACGAACAAACTACTGAGCTCTGGCTGAGGGGGAGTTTGCATTCATTCATCAATCATTGTAATCGTTGTTGAAACAAATTCAATCTTTCGATTCATTGTGTAAAGATGTTTGATTAAAGTATTACTCTCGTTTGATTGTATGCAAAGTTTGCTTTCATTTTAATTCCGCTGCACAACTCTTTCACTTTCATCTTATTTTCAAACAAAAATACAATAAAAAAGAAACTCAGATCCAACAATTGGTATCAGAGCTTGGACAGTCAAATTTGATTTAACAATCATTTTGACGTAAATAGTTCAGCTCATAACAGTTGATACTGATCGTTTGTTCGTCCGTTGAAAAACAGAGCAAGGATTAATCACCATTAAAGTTGATTTCTCAGTGTCTGTAAAACAACAAGAATGACGTCACAATCTCAGGATGATAAAAACAAAATCGGCTCACTTTTTAAACCACCTATGCAAAAAAGAAATGAGTACAACATCTGGCAGAGGAGGATGGGTCACATCCTCGCTCAACAAAGCACAGGTTGTTGGAAGTCTGTCATCTATGGTCCCCATGTTCCTTCAGTGCCAAGTGCTGAAGATGCTAAAAAGTTCGTTCCAAAACCAGTTGAAAATTATACCGAAACCGACTTTCAAAAGATCGAACTAGATGCTAAAGCGTTTAGCATCGTAGCATCAGCGCTGCCCAATGAGATATATGCTGGACTGTTACACTGTAACAGTGCCAAAGAGTTATGGGACGCACTTAAGGAACAGTTTGGGGGAACTGAGGAAGTCATAGAAAACAATAGGGAAATCCTGAACCAACAGTATGAAACATTTTGCTACGTTAAAGGTGAATCACTAACGCAACAATTTGAGCGTTTCAGTTGTCTCATCAGTGAACTGAGGCTTGTTAACACCACTTTTACAAACTCAACTCAAAATAGCAGGTTCCTCAGGTCACTGCCAGAAAAATGGGACACCATAGCTTTTGTCACCCGAAACTCACCTGAATTCAAGGATCTGACCTTGACCCAACTCCATGGTCGACTCCTGATCTACGAAAGGGAGTTGAACCAGAAAAGGAGGTTACAAGAGTCAGGAAAAGTTACCGATGATTACACTTTCGGTAATACTGCTCTTCTGGGTTAAGAAGAATCTGGGAGCAGTGGTAAGGATCAGGGTTATGATCACTTCATTGACATAACTGCTGGTGCAAATTTTAACAACCCTGATCCTCACTCTGCTAGTTATGCATTCACTGCAAATGAAAACCAGATGTCAGACAATTTAAGTTTTGAACTAAATGATTTGCAACATTTTGATCCCACTGATTTAGAGGAAATAGACATCCTGCACCAACTGGCTTTGCTAAGTGTTAGAACTAGCAAGTTCTACAAAAGAACAGGGCGAAAATTCCCAGGTTTGCATGGGAATCTAAGGGTTGGGTTGGATAAATCGAAAATCAAGTGCTATAAGTGTAATAGGCTGGGACATTTTGCTAGGGAATGTAGGAGTCAAACTACTGGTCCCATAATTACTCATCCTAGCTCAAATCCTAGACCTCAAAACCAAAACACTGTGCACTATGCCCAATACACCCCAGCAGCTCAAGTGAACACTGCTCACTATGCTGCTGCCCCTGTGCCAGTACATTATGTCCAAACTACTGTTCCACAAATCCAATATGTTCAAACCCCTGCTCCACAGGTACAAGTGCAACCTGTTGCACCTCAAACCACTGCTCCAGCAGCAGCACAATCAGATCAACAAAGTTTTTTCACTCAAGGGTTTGTTGACTGGAGCAGTATGCCTGAAGACTTAAATGATGAAAATTTTGCACTCTATGCTTCTAATGATTCTTCTCATGATGAGTTTTGTTTGATGGCATTAGAGTCAATACAGGAGGGGGTTGAAACTGAGGAGGGACAGCAGTGCTTTGAAACAGTGGAAGAGGTGACTGAAGCAGTGGTTACTGCTGTGGCTGGTGAACTACTGTTGGGAGAAAGTTCAGGTTCCCTGATTGAACCACTGACAGATCCATGGTCCGAAGAGGACAAACAAGAAGAGAAAGAAGAAAAGGCTGGTGAAAAGAAGGTGAAAGCTGATGATGAGGAAGATCATCAATGTGATTGTGCAATGATGGCAGCTGCCAAGGTATCTCCTCAAGTTCTTGAAAAACTGTGTTCTGACAATTGCATAATTGCTTTTGCCAACATTAAAGAGGTGAATGAAAACCTCCGGGATAAAATCTTGTCTGATGAGGTCAAATTTGAAAGGTCTTTAAAAGAACTTAAAAACAAATTGACTGAAAAGGAAAAAGAGAACAGCTGTTTAAAAGAAGAGCAGAGTATAACCAAAACCCAACTTCAAACTATGGTAGAAAAATACCAAGTTTGCAAAAAGGAGTTGGAGTCCGCCCAGATTACTTGTGAAAGATGGGTGGAATCCTGCAAAGGATATGAGGTTATGCTTGAAAAACAGAGAAAAAGCAATGTGAAATTTGGGGTTGGCTATAGAAAACATGATGATGAAAACACTGCTTTTGAAAAATCTGTTCAAACCAAAACCACTGATGTAACCACTGAGTTCATCCCCACAAACAAGAATGGCCAAGAAGTGAAAATCACTGACAAACTTGGTAATAAAATCACACTTGACAGACCAATGGAATCCTCAACCTTTGAGGAGCTTGAAGAATACCAGTTTAAACCAAAATGGTCTGATGAGTGTGACATTCTTGAAAATTTCAAGCCAATGGACTTTACATCAACTGATGGTGTCAAGGCTTTAAAAGCTAAAGTCATACCTCTCAAGGACATCCCAGCAGTGGTTAAAACCTCTGCTGCAAAGGAGTCTGAAAAGAGAAAGAAGAAAGAAAAAATTGATAACTTGTTTTGTGAATTCTGTGAGAAAAGGAATCATCTAACAAAAGTTTGTTTCCACTTAAAAGCTTATGATTTAAACAGAACAAGTGTCATTGTTTCAGCTGAAGGTTGCATTGTCTGTGGTAAAACAAACCACAAAACTCAAGCATGTGTGTATCTCAAAAACTTTGATGTGAAAAAGAATGAGTACATTGCTAAAACATCCTTGAGTCCATCATCATCATCAACATCTGTCAAATTCACCAAGAAACAACCACTGTTTGTGCCAGTTCAAACAGCTGTTACAAAACAGCTGAACCAAACATCTGTCAAAAGAGATGTTCAGGTTACTGATGCACCCCCTGCCAATCAGTTCAGAAAAGGCAGAGAAAAACAGTCTTACCAAAGGATTCCTCACGTTTATGAGGCCTACAAAAGGTCATCTAAACCCAAAGTGAACAAGCATCCTTTTGGTTACCAGCAGATGATTGGTCAGGACCCACAACAGTGGTTAGAGAAACACTGTCCTAAAACAGTTCAAACTCCTGACCTAACCACTGTCCATCATTCTGCATCCATCCCAGACACTGTTGAGACCCCATCCAAAGCCTTGTTGGCTTTGGAGACCTTAATGAACTAATCCTTTTACTTCATGTGCAGGGAGCTTCTGCATGCTTTGATAGTCTTTGGTATGTAGATAGTGGAGGCTCCAGGCACATGACAGGATGTAAAGCCCTCCTCAAAGACTTTAAAATCCATGGAGGGGGTGATATATCCTTTGGGAATAATAGTAAAGGAAAAGTTCTGGGGTCGGGTACAGTGGAGTCTGGAAAAGTAAAATTTGAAAATGTCAATCCAATAGACAATCTAAAATTCAACCTTCTGAGTGTGTCCCAAATGAGTGACAAGGGTTTTGGGTCATTCTTCACAAAAGATTGTTGTAGGATTGTTGGACCAGAAATGGTCAAAAAGATTGAAGCAATAATCAAAACTGGTCAAACAAAACTTGTTGCTCAAAGAAGTGGCAATGTTTATGTTGTTGACATGTCAAAAGAGTGTCCCAGAGCTGATGCCTGTCTGTTCTCAGCTGCCTCTAACAAAGAGACAGAACTTTGGCACAGAAGGCTGGGACACACAAATCTTAAGACAATCACAGAAATTTCAAAAAATGGTTTGGTGAGAGGCCTACCACAAAAATTGTTTTCATGTCCTGAACATTGCATTTCCTGTTTAAAAGGAAAACAACATAAAAGTTCTTACAAGTCCATTGAAGAGTCCAAAACAACCCAGTGTTTGCAAATGCTACACATGGATTTGTTTGGCCCAGTTCAAGTCATGAGCCTCAAAAAGAAAAGATATTGTTTGGTTATTGTTGATGACTTTTCTAGGTTCACATGGACTTTCTTTTTGCACTCAAAAGATGAAACTGCAGGCATTTTGCAAGACTTTGTAATACAGGTTGAAAAGAAATTTGACCTTCCAGTGAAAAGCTTCAGGAGTGACAATGGCACAGAATTCAAAAATAGGGAGTTGGATGCCTTCTGTGTGAAGAAAGGGATTGTAAGGTAGTACAGCATCCCAAGAACACCAGAGCAGAATGGGGTAGTGGAAAGAAAGAACAGAACTCTGATTGAGGCTGCCAGAACCATGCTTGCAGATTCAGGTTTGCCATTAACTTTCTGGGCAGAGGCAGTAAACACTGCTTGCTATGTTCAGAACAGAGTTTTAATAAACCCCAGGCACAAAAAGACTGCCTATGAAATTCTGTATAAAATTAAACCACTGATCTCATATTTCAAAGTGTTTGGCTGCCCATGCTTTATTTTGAACTTAAAAGATTCCATTTCAAAATTTGCAGCCAAAGTTGATTGTGGTTATCATCTGGGATACTCAACCACTGCCAAGGCCTACAAAGTGTTCAATACAAGGACCAAGGCAGTGGAGGAGACTTTGAATGTTAAGTTCAATGAACTCTCATCAATGAAAATCCCAGCAAACCCTGCAGATCTGTTTGATCTTGAAAAATTCACGTTTGAAAATACTGCTGTCAAGACTAACAGTGCAGGTCCATCAGAGGATACAACACCAGACTATGGGTATGAAATCATCATCCCTCAAAGGTCTGCCACAAAGGGAAAAGCACCAGCTGTTCAAAACAGTTGTCAAAGCTCAACCACTGCTACCTCAACAGTTGTTGACCAAAGTAGCCCATCAACCACTGCTTCCACATCCTCAAACACTGCTGACAAAAGTCCTCAAACAGTGGATAAAAGTCAGTAGTTGTCCACTTCATTACCTCTTATACCACCACCTTTTGAAGCCACTGCTGGATCATCAAAGTCCCCAGCAGTGGTTAGCTCAGATGATACACATTTGCAGCCTTCACCAACAAATGCCATCATACCATACCAAGGAGATTTAATCTTCTTGAGATCTCATCCACCTGATCAAATCATTGGCAACATAAATGAAGGGGTGCTCACAAGAAGCCAAACCCAAAACATTTGTCTTTTTGCTGGTTTTCTATCACTCCATCAGCCAGTCAAGTACCAAGAGGCACTGAAAGATAACAACTGGGTAGAAGCCATGCAAGAAGAGCTCCAACAGTTTAAAAGACAACAAGTATGGGAGCTTGTACCACTGCCATAAGAGGTTAGTCCCATTGGCACAAAGTGGGTCTTCAAGAACAAAACTGATGAAAGGGGTATTGTTGTCAAGAATAAAGCCAGGCTTGTGGTTCAAGGTTACAGACAGGAAGAGGGGATTGATTATGATGAAACATTTGCCCCTGTTGCAAGATTGGAAGCCATTAGACTGTTCCTGGCCTTTGTTGTCAACCACCATATGAAGGTGTTTCAAATGGATATCAAAAGTGCTTTCCTCTATGGTACAATTCAAGAAGAGGTGTATGTTTGTCAACCTCCAGGTTTTGAGGATCCATTTTATCCAGATCATGTCTACAGGCTAAACAAAGCCTTGTATGGCTTGAAACAAGCACCAAGGGCCTGGTATGAAACTCTTTCCAACTTCCTACTCTCAAATGGTTTCAAAAGAGGTACCATTGATAAAACACTGTTTTTAAAATAGAGAGGGAAGGATTTAATGATTGTCCAGATTTATGTGGATGACATTATTTTTGGAAGCACATGTAACTCAATGTGTGAAGAGTTTAGAGAACTCATGACAGCTGAGTTTGAAATGAGTGCTATGGGTGAGCTGCAATGCTTTCTTGGTCTCCAAGTACAGCAATTGCAAAATGGAACTTTCATTCATCAAAGAAAATATGCTAAAGAACTTTTAACCAAATTTGATATGAATGATTGTAAACCATGCAGCACACCCAAGGCAACAAATAAGCTGGTCATGTCTGATGAAAAGGATGAGCTGATTGACCAAACACTTTATAGAAGCATGATTGGGTCTTTATTGTACCTAACTGCATCTAGACCAGACATCATGTTTGCAACATGTGTCTGTGCAAGAAGTCAATCAGCTCCCAGAAAATCAAATCTCATTGCTGTAAAAAGGATCTTCAGATACATAAAAGGTGCTCCCACACTTGGTATCTGGTATCCAGCTAATGGGAACATCAAGCTTTCAGGTTTCTCAGACAGTGACTTTGCTGGATGTCACACAACAAGGAAGTCCACATCAGGAGGGTGCCAGTTTCTAGGTGATTGCTTAGTCTCATGGCAAAGCAAAAAGCAAGCAGCTGTTTCAACATCCACTGCTGAAGCTGAATACATTGCTGCTGCAAGCTGTACAACCCAACTCATGTGGCTTCAAAATCAGTTACTGGATTTTGGTATCACTGCCTTGAAGACACCACTCATGTTGGACAGTCAGGCAGCAGAAAATATCATCAAAAATCCAGTTTCCCATTCAACCACCAAACACATCGACATCAGACATCACTTTGTGAGGGATTTCTATGAAAAAGGTTTGATTTCTCTGCATCATGTCCCAACTAAAGACCAGCTGGCTGATGTGCTCACAAAAGCACTTGATACAGCCACTTTTGAAAGCTTGGTCTCTAGAATTGGGATGCTGAACATGGAATAACAAGCAACATCTTGTTTTTCTATGAATAAAAGCAACAAAAGGTTTTCAGAAAATCAAAACTCCATCCTTAAAAATAGTTAAAAATGAAAATTTTCATTAAATCCTTAAAAGTCTGCCATTAACCACTGATTGTTCAAAAGTCTGCTCTACTTCAAAAGTCTGTCCACTGCTGAAAGTCAACCCCTGCTCTCTCATTCCTTTGATAAACTCTGTTGTTCAAAAGCAGTGTCTTATCCACTGATATGCTATCCACTGATAGTCAAAATCATCCACTGCTTTCATACCACTGCCTTCATCTGTCCCTATCACACAAGTACTGTCCTTCACTTTCAACAGGGGTTGTCACGTGGGCAGTACATATTGGTCAGACCTTTTGTAACGGCTGCCACCTCAGCATTCACTTTCTTCCCTATAAAATCCCCCACTCACCACCAAAACAGGGTTTTACTGTCGAATTGAATTCTTAAAAATTCTCTTCTCAAAGCAGTTTTTCTTCTCATCTTTCACAAATTTCTTCGATCACTCATCCTCAAAATGACAAAATCAAAGAAATCTGCAAAACCCTCATCCAAATCATCATCGAAAATTGCCTCTCAAAAGGCAATCTCCACTGAAATTCCACATAAACCATCTCACAATCTCCTGGGTCTTCTCACAAAACCAGGAACCACCAAAGTTTTCGATTCCACCATTGATCTCATGGCAAAATCAAAGTACAAAACTTTGTTCACTGCCGATGCACCAATCTATTTGGCGACCCAAAGGGAGTTTTGGAAGAATGCAACCCTTGAAAAACAAGGAGACATTGCAACCACCATAAACTCTTCTATAAAGGGTAAAGCTGTCCAAATCATGCCACAATCCATTTCAGAGGTCTTTCAACTCGGTGATCAGGAAGGTAAAATTTCTTTCACTAAAAACGAGTTACAAACTGACTTCATTGAGAGACGGTATGAAGCCACAATGATGAAGAAAATTACCTTAGAAAAAGGTTATTTTCCTTCTGCAACCAGATTTTTATTTCATACCCTCCTACTCTGTGTTTCAAACAAAACCACTTCTTTCAATGAAATCCCTTTAAAGATTCAAAATCTGGGATATGCAATTCTTCAAGGAGAAAATTTTAACTATTCTAGAGAAATTTTTAAAGATTTGGTTAATAATGTTGAAACAAAATCATTCTTACTGTTTCCAAGGTTCTTAAGTTACTATTTTACAAAGAAATTCAGTAAGGATGATTTAGCTGTAATAAATCAAGGTGATTCTATTCAAATAAACAGTTTAACAACTGAAACCTTTTCAAGAATGTTAGCACCTTGCAAAACACAAGCAAAGGTGCCTGAGCAGATTTTAGCAGTTACAACTGCTCCTCAGGTATCTGCTACTGAGCCCACTGCTCAAGGTGATCAAAGCAGCAGCACAACTGTTTTGAAACCCACACCTACAATCACCAAAAAGCCAACAAAAAGAAAAACACAAAAACCCCCCAAAACCATCAAAAAGGCATCTCTGGAGGATGAGATACCAGAGCTCCTGCCAGTGACAACACAAAAGTCACAAGAAACCACTGCTGCTACTTCCTCACAGCAGTTGGTACAAATATCTCAACCCATAACCACAACTCCTCCTGCTTCTTCACAAAAAGAACAGGTTGTACAAATAGGGTCTCCACATCATGATGCTCTGGAAACACTCGTTTCTATCATCCACAGTCCAATGCCCGGGACACATCCTCTTTCTACACCAATCATCACATCCAAAATTCCTTCACCAATAAAACCACTGTTGGATGCAATTGATTTGAACCAGGCATTATCCAGTCCTTCTCAATCACCTACTAATGAGAATATACCTCAACAACTGACTGGGTCTGCTGTATCAATCTTTGCTAACCCACCAACACAACCTGAGGAGGTTAGACCCCTTGAGTTACAAGTAACTCTTGGTGGTAATCCAAGTGAAGCAGCCACTACAATTGTTACACCCACTGGGTTACATTTGGACAGTGGTTACATTAATAAGACTTCCTTGGAGGCAATTCCTTTGATAGCACCTCTGCCAACCACTAGTGGATTTATTTATCCTACTGGCAACATCAAAAGGTTGTCAAGTGTTGAAGGAAGAAGACCCCAGTACCAAGAAAAAGGGGCATCAGTGGTTAATGTTTGGAGTATACTCCCTACATCAACTACTGATAAAACCACTGCTAGTGGGAAATCAGATGATCCCATTAAATTGGGTGATGATTTAAAGTACCAGAAATTGACGGATCGCATTGAAAAACTTGATAACTCTGTTGCAGAACTCAAAGATATGCTACAACAGGTGTTACAAGTACAAAAGGTACAATCAACTGCTATTCCACCTCAAGCACCTGCTCCACAAAGGGCACCAGCTACAAATGAGCTCTGGGATTTATTTCAACCTTTTCTCCATCAACAAGCAAAACTAGCAGATCAGCAACATGAAAAACATGTTCAACAGCTGAGAACTGCAATGGAGTCAAGGTTCAAGAACACTCAGGCTGATCTGAAGGCTCTCAAAACTCAGATCCTGCAAACCACTGACACTGCTCCTCCAACAGTACTTTTCATTGATCAACTCCCAGACGATAATGCCAAAAAGGGGGAGAAAATTCAGGAGTGGAAGAAGAAAGGAATAGATGATGGTCTATACATTGAACCTGAAAAGGATGCTATGACCAGAAAAATTCCTGTGCCAGATGGTAGTAAGAAGGTTGATGCTACTCAAGAAGCACTTGATGAAGGAGTAGCAAGTGTAAAAAGAGATAGAATGGCAAAGGATGTTTCAAGGTGGAATGAGGAGAAAAGAGCTTTCATGGAGCTGTATGAGCAGGGTTGTTCTGGTTCTAAAGATTCTAAAAATCTGAAGATAAAAAGAAAACCTAAGTCCATCCCATCCAGATTTCCAAAGCCTCCAAAGCCACCATCCAAAAGCCATCAGCATAAAACCTCCACTCAAACAGCTGTTGTAACTCCTGATGTATCAACTACTGCTGGTACTTCAGTGGTTTCAACATCTGTTCCCACTTCAACACACACCAAAATTTCTACAATACCATCACCACTGTCACCACCAAAAACAATCTCACCACCATCTCCACCTGCTAACAAAAAGCAGAAGACAACAGATGTTATAACATCTGTTGTAATGACAACAGTGGTTGAAGCACCAGTTGTTTCAACAGCTGTTAGTCAATCACCATCCACTGCCACTACATCTACCACCACTGTTCCATCCAAAACATCATCAGTCTCTCCTAAACCAAAAAGGAGAAGGCTAATTTTAAAAGATGATGACAAATCTCCATCACCAACATCTTCAAAATCCCTGTCACTTGTCACTATTCCAAAACCCATACCTCTCTCTTCAGTTCAAATGTTAAAGCCATTACCTCCTGCTGGTGTCACATTTCCTCTAGAACTCATTGCAGTTAGAGAAGAAATAAAATCCTTTTATTATGAGGATGACCCAGCCAAAAGGAGTTTGCCATCAATTGCAGAATATCCCAGGCCTAACAATATTGAAGAATACTTGAAACTCAAGGCCAAACAAGCAGAGGATACTGCAATCAAAAACAGAAAAGGGAAATCTGATAGAGAGTTTCAACAAAACTATCAGTTTTTACTTTCACAGGTCAATGCTATGGAGCTTTTTGCAAAAAATGTATGTCAGCAAATTTCAGAAAGGGCAGATGAGTCCTTGAGGAAAGACTACATTGAGAACATCATGACCTACAAGAAATACAAGGGGGAGAAACACATGTACAAGAGCTGGACCATTCCTGAGCTTGAAAAAGAAGTAGCCAGGATTCAAGATATGATAAAAAATAAGGTCAAGCAGACTCCTCCTGAAAAGTTTAAACAATTTGAAGCTGAGAAGATGTTAGAGTTAAGAAGAATGAAAGAGGAGCTGATTGCAGCTGATTATGGGTCAAAGAACTCTGTGACAAAGTGGGGAGAAGATAGAGTCAGGGCAACCTATAAACGCTTAGAGGAACTTAGAAAGAAAGATCCAAGAGTTCCACAAAAGCCTGACTATTCCAAAGCAGAGGTCTCAAAAAGACCACCAAAGCTGCATATCAAAAGAACCACTGCTCCAGCTGGTGCTGCCATCTACAAAAGAAGGAGCAAAAACCAGTTTAGCATGGAAACAATTCAAGATCTATTAGCTGGAGATGCCATTGTAAAAGCAGGCACGGAAGTAATGATAAAAGAAGATCTTGAATTGGAACAATCTGCAAGTGCTGCTCAGCCAGCTATGAACAGGCCAGCCTCTCCAAACACTTCTGCAAATAAACATCTCCCAAGAAACCCACCAGGCTCAAAAATACAAAAGTGGGAAACTGACAAACAGACCTGCGTATTGACTTTGCTCAGGTCTGGTGGAGTAGTGGAGAAAATATCAAGGGAACAAGCTCTTGGCCTGAATCTTGAAGATTTGCAGGATCTCCTTGATCTTCCACTTAGCAGGGATGATGAAGATACAGATGCCCTAGACTTTGAATTACAATTTAAAGGCCAGATAAGGGAGCTGTTGATGAGGCAATAAAGTCTTCCACAAATAATGAAGAGTTTTGGCATTATCTGTTCCAGGGGGAGATTGTTGGGATTGAACCCTATCAAAGGAACAGATAATTAAAGCCAAAACTGGATCAGAGCAGTGGATCCAGAATAAGCAGATGATTACAGTTGGTTCATGCAAATCTCTCCCCTTGAAAGTGGTTTTATATCTGCTGACCTCTTATCTGCTGATCATACTAAGTGCTGACCTACAACTGCTGCTTTGCATCTACTAACCAATGTCAAAGACTGATGGAAGACCAAAGCTCTCCTGACTCAATCTACTGCCTTGAGTCAAGTACTGCTGATCCGGACAAGCACTGCTGGGTTCACAGCAGTGGAAGGATGCAGCAGCTGTTTAAGTGTCTTTTATGTAATGTAATGTAATAGCAGTAGTTTAGTACATCAGTGTTTATAGATCAGAGGTTAGAGTTTGTTAGGAGGTTAGATGTCACTTTCATGGTGACGTCAGCTAAGATGCTCAGTGGTTTGTAAGTGCCTATAAATAGTTCAGTACTTTGTATTGTTCTATTAGCTCTTTCACCACATCGTCTTCTTTGCACGAACAAACTACTGAGCTCTAGCTGAGGGGGAGTTTGCATTCATTCATCAATCATTGTAATCGTTGTTGAAACAAATTCAATCTTTCGATTCATTGTGTAAAGATGTTTGATTAAAGTATTACTCTCGTTTGATTGTATGCAAAGTTTGCTTTCATTTTAATTCCGATGCACAACTCTTTCACTTTCAGCTTATTTTCAAACAAAAATACAATCAAAAAGAAACTCAGATCCAACATTTAGCATAAACTTTGAAAAAGTCACAAAGATTTTCGACAACTGTTGTTGAAGAGCTGATTTTCAAAACTCCAAATGCTAAACATGATGAACATTTCGTGAGAAGGAGTCTGTTTATAATGAGTAAAATAAATGTTTTGTCTACAAGTGGTGCATCAGATATTATCATTGTGAAATCATTTATTGATTGATAAATACCTGCAAGTGATATAAAAATTTGTCAAATTTTAAATTTGTGAAATTTATTGTGAGGTAGAGATGTGTGCAGGTTAGCCGGGTTTCTGATCCTGAGCAAAATGTGAAGCAAGGTTACGATCTTGATATTGCTGATGTTGATGAACTTAAGAAATCAAGAGATCTGATCAAGAGAAGATAGAGTCAGATTGAGATCCTGATAGAGAGAAGAAGAGAGAAGACTGAGGATGTTTTACACTGTCAGATACTTCAGAAAGAGCAGAAAGACTGATAAAGACTGAAGACGTTGAAGACTCGACACTGAAGACTCGTCAACATCCGAGGGGGAGTCTGTTGGTGCATACGTCTGTCAACTTCGTCTTGTATCGAGTCTTGTATGTGTATAGATAGATCAGGGCACGTTATACGAGGAAACTGTCAAAAATAGGTTAGAAGGTAATTTCGCACGAAATAACAGAGTGTAATTTCGCACGAAATAGGCATTTCGTGTGAAAGTAATTTCATGTGAACTTGTTCACGTGAAATAGGCCAGCCTATAAATAGGTGCCTTGTGATTTCGTTTGAAGTTCCAACGAATCTGATTCCAGAGCCGAAGTGCTGCTGAAGTGTCAACGTGATGTAAATCTTTGTCAAATCAATCAAAAAGACAGTTAAAGTGAATATCTAGCTGAATCGAACTCGATACGTCTATTTCCGCCTTTCGTATTGAGTAGAACGCCTCTGAACGACTCGTTTCGGTCGGTAAAACGATCCTACACAGGGGGACATATTAACCCAGGCTATTAGATGTGAATTTCCTTCCACTAATAATGAAGCAGAATATGAAGCCTTGATTGCAGGATTAGAGTTGGCCAGGAATATGAATATTAAAAATTTGCAAGTATATGTTGACTCCTTGTTAATTACTAGCCATTTTAATGGATCCTATGCAGTCAAAGGTGAAAGGTTAATCGAGTATCTTGAAATTCTCAAAAAATTAGCAGGATATTTCGATGTTTTTACGCTTAAACAGGTACCGAGAGAGGACAATGCTGAAGCAGATGCCTTGGCAAACTTAGGATCATCAGTCTGAATACCAAAAGGAACTCAGATACCAATACTACATATCCTATATCCTACAGTGGATCTTTTCAAATTTCAGGATAAGGAAGTAGTAAGTATCCAAGATCCTGATGATGAGTATCCTGAGGAGGATCCTAAGTCCTGGACGGTCCCAATCATGAAGTACCTCAAAGAGGGACACATTCCAAAGGATGGGAATCCTAAGGCTTTTAGGTTGAAGCTATCTCGATTCACTATTATAAATAATGTTCTATATAAGAAATCTCTTGCAGTACCATACCTGAGGTGCTTGGAGGATCCCGAAACTAAGGAAGTAATTCTGCATATACACGAAGGGGATTGTGGCAACCATACTAGGGGCATATCATTGTTCTCGAAGGTATTAATGTCACACCCCGATTTCCACGTGTCAATTCCACTTGTCATCGCTGGGCCCGGCGGGGAGTATCGTGACGTGGTTGGCAACATAATAGTCAAACAACACAATATATAAATGCACAGCGGAAGCAAAAGATAAATATATATTACAATCCGAATTTAAAGTAATATCCAGTATTACAACGGAAAGTAAAGGACCCATAGGCGGATCTTAAACATATCATTTGTTCAACAGACTTTAGACGCCTAGAACTTGCAAGATTCCTTAGTAGCGCCCTGAGCTTCCAACCAATTACGTTCAGTACCTGTCACTTAACCTTTTTGGAAAATACGCCAGTTTTCACTGGTAAATACACTCAACCGACTCATTTGAAAAGAGTTTAAGAAAATTGATTTAGATGCACCAGGCACAAATTATTTTGACACTTTGATTAAAATGCACAGAGGCAAAATTAATCTTTTATAACTTGGGGCAATTATATTTATAATCTTGTATACAGATTTACATGTTCGTTGTACGTTCAGGGCCCGATGTAGAAACCGAGTCAGATTAACAGACACGCCACAAGTATAGGCCCACAAGAGAGTGAGATACCGTTATTACTTAAGCAACTGTCAGGTGTATGCCTACACCCCGTGCTTAAGACGTGGCCATTTTATAATACAATGATGTCAGGGATATCCGGGACATGGTCATTAACCCCTAAAGGCTTTTATTTCAAACAATACAGATTAAACCGGGTTACCTCAATAATTTAATCACAATCCGATTAAATATTCAATACCCGACCAAGCGGTATCATTATACTGTATCCCAAGCCCGTATAGGGAAAATAAGTTAAGAGTATTTACCTGAGCTAACTCCTGTCTTAAATAGCAAGAATCTAATAACTCAGCCGTATTCACTTAAGTAAGCGTAGGTACCATTTACCGGAATGCTCTAGTCTGGAATGATGGTATAAATAACCAATTAGAATGCTAACGGGTCTTTAATTTAGCCTAAGCTTAGACCGGTTAGTCTCTAGGGAATATACGGTTCAAACGCATGATTAAGCGAAGACCGGAATAGAATGTGTTTTAGACCCGACAAGTTTGAAAACTTGTATAATATGGGTATTTCATACACACTCTGAATTTTGAGATAAAACCGATAAGGTTTGACCCGTTTCGGCTAATTTATGTAAACTTGCTACATAAACCGAACCGTACGCGTAATAAGCGTGACGGGTATTCATGAGAGCCATATACAGGTTTCCTAAGTTAATTATGCCTCAAATATGTTGTGACATCAGTAAGATGTCTTTCATTATGCCCAAAACGTATTTAAACATAAACTAGGCCCCGTAGGGGTAGTTTGGTCATTTAAAATGTTATAAAAGTGTTTAAGTATTTACCTGAGTTACAGGTCTGATATAATCAGCAAAAATACTTATTTTGGTAATTTATAACAGTAGGATAAAGTATATATGTGAATTTACCAATTATAACCAAACTATGCACCGTAGGGGCATTTTGGTAATTTCACATAAGCCGAAAAGCTCAAAACTGAAGTCTGAGTTAAAAAACTTTTGCTTACTGTTAAAATATCATAATTTACCTAAAATATCAGTAGGTATCACCCTTGTATGTTTAAAAATAGTCTTAGTACCTACTATGTGCTAAAAACGCTTAATGAGGCAATTAGAAGCCATTTACGGGTTTGATACATAAAGCTGATATTTTTATTATTTCAGAAGGCTTAAAATAATTTATTTATCATATGTAATCAGTAGCAAAAGGTTTGAAGTCGTTTAGATATGTAAAACTCATTATATGGCCCGTAAGGGCAAAACCGACAATTACCGGATTAAGGGGCTGTTTGGTAGCCTCTGAATGGTCATTAAGAGGCTACCTCTTAATGGAAACATTAAGAATTTTACCAATGAGAAAGTAGAAAAATGTGGCATGTGATGATTTACCATTCAGAGGTTACCTCTTAACCATTCAGACTTGAGGTTACCTCTTATTCATTCAGAGGTTTTAAACAATTAAGAGGTAGCATCTGAATGGTCATTAAGAGGCTACCAAACAGCCCCTAAGCCTACGACTATAAGTTATGCTCAGCCTAAAATTAATTAAAAATCTTCAAAAATCCCAAAATAATATATTACATCAGTGGGTAAAGATTTTGATATTAAAAAGTAGGCTTAGCTAGTCTATACGCTAATTACGCCGTTTATTTAACATAAAGCTTTCATTGTACGCTAACGAGCATAACTCTGAACCTACACCTCAAACTGATGTCAAATTTTGTATGCAAGTTTATATATCAGTAATTAAGGTTTCTACTCTTTTACATTTCCAAAAATCACGTTTTAAGGTGAAAAGGGCATAATGGTCAACATATGAGCAATTAACGGAATCATGCATATTAATTGGATAACTAATGATCCGAGGTGTATAATCACAGAGGGTTATACTAGCATGTAACCTGGTCCAAATAAAGCTCTTAGGTATTTCTAAATCATACCAAAACGGGTCAGAACTGAAGTCAAAGCGAAAGTCAAAGCTTTGCGACTTTCGGTTCCGAACCGGGTCTAAACAGGAAATTGTCGGGTTGAACATGTTTAGACATGTTCTTATACTAATTACCAAGTTATATTAATGATCAAACAGGTTGTATGTGTTCTATATTGCTAACCATGCATAAATTAGAATTTAAGTATCCTGTTGACTTTTTCTTAACAAGTTTGACCCGACATTTGACCTAGTTAGAGTGGGAATCAGGAGGAACCCTTTTGAGGGTTTATTACCCACATAATTACCAACTTATAACTACTTTTGATTCGACTAATCACTGGACCATTAGTGATTAATCTTAAAGTCAACCTTTAATTACGACGGTTTGACTTTTAGCTAAATAACTAAGCTAAACTCAATCAAAGAAGGTTAAGCATACTTACCAAGGTCCTATGCACGGTTTGTGAGCACTTGAGTCTGCTTTGGAGCTCCAAGAATGATCAAAAGTGCAAGAATGAAGGTGTGAAGAATGTTTGCAATCTTGGTCCTTTATATAGTGGTTTAATCACCACAAAATGTTGACACACAAGTCTAGCATGGACCATGAATCATCAACACATGTCCCTAAGTGTTTAGGGGGTGCCTAGGGGCCAAGAAAGATGTGGAAAATCGGATAAAAACCGATTGCAAGGGCTGTGGCAGGCAAAGGATCAAAGAAAATGGATCAGAAGGACCCTCGCATGGCGCGAAGGCCCCTCCCCTGGGCTTCGCGTGGCGCGAGGCCTCATCTGACAAGATCTTAAATTTTTTATTTTTGTGTTATGGTCCTTGGCTCTTCAAACTTTGTTTAGACATCATTTTCTTGCACTTTGAGCCCTCCAAATTGATGGTTAGGGGCCTTAAGACATATACCCATTTTGTTAAGTCCCCAGTTAACATTATTGTTACCCGAAAAGTCCTAACTTTCAACGTAGACGCTTTAACCCCTTGTAAACGAATTTGATCATAACTTGCTCATACGATAACGAAACATGATGAAATTTATATCGTGCATTCTAGTGAGAATAATTAACCGTTACAAAGCTTCGGGTTTGTCAAAAGGTCACTCAGAGGTATAACTTAAACATGTTGACACATTTAACCCTGTAGTTTGAAATCTCTCACTTTTAGCTTCGTATGATCCATGATTTATTCGTTTGAAGGTATGAGCATCATGTAGGGTTAATGTACCATATATTTATTCACTGTTGACATTTAGAACACGTATATTCACATACTTTTCATGTTTGTCAACTTTAGTCCCTCTAGAGTATTCTTTCACACGTTCAAGCTTATGACACGTGTCAATACATTATAGGACGTGAATTTTCGAGGTGTTACAATTAAGAACATGATACTATTTGCCGACGATGAGGAAAGATGCCACAGAATATGCTCGAAGATGTGATTCGTGTCAAAGGCACAACAATATACTACATCAACCTGCTGAACCACTATATCCTATTGCTTACCCTTGGCCATTCATGAAATGGGGTATGGACATAGTGGGAAAGTTGCCAAAAGCTCCAGGAGGAAAAGTTTTTATGCTGGCAATGATGGATTATTTCTCCAAATGGGTTGAAGCTGAGGCATTTGTTCAAGTCAGAGACCAAGAAGTAGTATCCTTCATAAAGAGGAATATCCTGACTAGGTTTGGGATACCAGCCGAGATAATATGTGACAATGGCTCTCAGTTTATCAGTAAGAGGACTACCGACTTTTGCAAGAGTTGGGAAATAAAAATGATCACATCCACACCGGTACACCCTCAAGAAAATGGACAAGCAGAATCCTTGAACAAGATAATTGTCAACAATTTGAAGAAGAGACTAGGAGCTAAGAAAGGAAGATGGGCAGAAGCGTTACCCTTTGTTTTATGGGCTGATAGGACAACAGTAAAGAGTGCAACTAGGCAAACCCCATTTTCCTTAGTATTTAGAGCAGAAGCAGTAATCCAAACAGAGATGGTGATACCTATAGCAAGATCCAACCTCCGGGATCCTGAGAAGAATCCTGAAGCTCTATGCCAAGAGTTGGATACTGTCGATAAGACAAGGGATGCAGCAAAATTAAGAATGGCAACATATCAACAGAGGATATCTAGAGCATACAACAAAAACCTAAGGACGAGAAGGTTTCAAGTTGGAGATTGGGTATAAAGGAAGCTTTTCAGAATACTACTAATCCTGCTGATGGAAAGTTGGCTCCAAAATGGGAAGGACCATATGAGATTGAATCGGAATATGGGAAAGGAGCATGCAGACTTAAGAATATGGAGGGGGATATATTGCCAAGATCCTGGAATGCTATACACCTCAAAGCCTATTTCAAGTGAGTTTAGAATTGAATTTCTAACTCAGGATGGTATGAATTCTATCTCTTTTAGATATAATTTTATTTTATTTTTGAACCCAATACTGACTTAAGCATCGGAGGGGTGTTAGCCAAGCTAACACCCACCTTAGTTCAAGGCTGTTTTGTAGAATATGCTTCAGGATATAGCTCCAGGATATACACTCAGGATAAATCGAAAGATTAGAGGATTGGCCCCCTCTCTCGTGATTAAGGGATTCTAATCCCTTCAAAGGTTTAAAGGTATTCACCTTTCTCTCGAATTGGGTTTAAAAGCCCCGCTGGAGCGCAAGTTATCTAGGAATAGTTCAAGATAGCGGGACCAGTCCATGTAAAAGTGGCTGACAATTTCGTTATTATTGGCTATATCCTGGATCCTAAAGGTATATGAGTATTGATCACCCTCTCTCACGAAAGGGTATATTCATACTCTCTAAGGTTTAAAGGTTTTCACCTTTCTAAGTCATGGAGTTTATACACTCCCGCCTGTAGCGCATGAAAATTTGGGATTATCCCCAGAATATTGAGGATCTATGTCCAGGATATTTAGGGTTTATCCCCTTTAATGCTAAAGTTATGTACAAGTGTAAAATCAATTGTGATTGATGCACAAAAGTTCCTAAGTACTTAAAAACGACATGTACATGGGACATTCCTCTCAAGGCATTGTGAAAAGCTTAAAGGATCGAAATGGACTTGGTTTACTAAGTCTCCCAGACTGGGGACATCTTCAATAGCAAAGGGATTGAAGTTTAAGGATTGAGATATATTCTATCTCTGGTATGATCTCTCCTTTTTATTCTTTAGAAGCCTTATCTACATTGTCTAAGTTTTTGAAACTATGTTTGACAAAAGTCCTGATAGAATATTCATAAGTATCCTGACCAGGATATATTTTCAGGATATTTGGTCAGAATGTTTGAAATATTATGCTAAGGCTAAAAATTGAAATTACATTCAAATCAAACAACACATAACAAGATTTGCAAAAATGGACAACAATGGATAAGGCCAAAAGAGGTTAGTTTATTAACATAGCAAAAGATTGTGTTTCTGGCTTCATCTCAAACTGAGATCCATCCACCAGAAACACAATTAGTCTTAATCATATTTACTTAAATAATTGAAGGCTTCGTCTTGGAACCCAAGATCCCACCACCTTCAATTGTTAAATTGTTCAAAATAAAACATACTAAGGATTGATGACCAAGGGCTTCGTCCTGAAACTCAGGATCCCCACACCTTTGGCCATCATATTGTCTAAGTGCAGGAAAGTAAATTGTATAACAGACAAGGAAAGTAAATTGTTCGACAACCATCAGAAATTAAAAAGTGGACTCCGGCCTAGGCATGAATATCCATCATCGCCCACTTCGCTGCTTTCAAGGAGCAGCACCTTCTTCAACCGCAGCATCTCCTCCAGCACCTGCACCAGCATCACCATCAGGATTCTTCTCAGCATCAACACCAGCATCAGCCGCCTCCTCTGCAGCCTTGGAAGGCTCTTCACCCGTAGGCTTCGCATGACACTCCACAGGATTACCCCCGAGATCCTTTAATTTTTCCTCCCAAGCGTTAACATTCCGGGAGGGGCATTCAAAGCCCATGGCTTTGGCCTCATAAGCCATCTTTAACCTGGCTTGAAGGAGGGAAATTACAACAGACCCTTTGAGGCCTTCTCGGTAAGTGTTCATATCCTGCTGGTATTGAAGATGAGCGGCGTCTAGCTTGGTTTGAGCATCTTGGTTAGCCTTGTTGATAGTAGCTTGATGCTCCTGGGTCATCGCCTTGAATTTGTCTTCGTAATGCTGGGATTTGGCGGCGGCAATCATTCCTTGATCGGCGATGATGACTTCGGCCTTCTTTAGCTTGATCTCCAGCATTTTGTTGAGTCCACAAGCTTCCTCGTATAAGTGCATAAGATGCTCAAGGCCCTGCAATAAAAAATACAGGTATCAACATATATAGGCTATTCAGGATAGTAGTTCAACATATATGTGCAGGATATAGGTTGGAAAATTTTACCTGGTTGAGGAATGAAGTCATGAACCCGCTGGCTTCATTGAATCTGTGGTTCTCGTAAGGAAAGGTCTCTGAGGCAGCAGGAGAGTCCATTTCCTTCCTCTTTCGTGCACTGGAAGCACGTGTCTTGGTAGCTGGAGAAGGCTTCAAGATGGCAGCAGCTTTTGAACCGGTGGGCTTGGATGACGTGGTTGCTTTAGGGCTTGGCTCCTTCTTCACCTAGACAGGAGCAGGATAGCTGTCCAACTCATCGAGATCGAAGACTTCTGGAACTTTCGCTAGTGCTACATAAAGGGGAGAAATACTTAACTTTTGAATACATATAAATTGTAATTAGTTTAATATGTATGAATGTACTTACCAGACATGTCAGAACATGATCTTTGGCTTGAACTTGCGAAGGACAGGGAAAAGATTCTTTCACTCTCCAGCTACCAAGGATAATGCAACCAAATCTGATTTTGTGAGATGTGATGCTTAGTTAAATGATCAAATATATGAACAATGAATGAATGAAATGAGTGGTGAACACAAGGATTTATACGAGGAAAAAGCCCTTGATCAATGAATGATCTCTGGCATAAAAAACCTCGGGTGATGGAAACTACCGATCACCAATTATATTAAACAAACAAGGTTTACAAATCGGGATGATAACAAGCTTGGTACAAGGATCACTAGTGTGCAAAAGTGTGTAATCGCAGAGAGTTCTTGAGAGCTCGAGTGTAGTGCAGTTGTGTTGCTAATAATAATGTCTAAATCAAGCTTGTATCCCTATTAAAAATAGAAATATCTAGCCTAACTAACTATCCGCAAAAGATGCGAGTCCCCCACGATCACCATAACGGTCGAAGAGTTCAAGCACGTGCAGAATCACTAAGCATATTCCCCTAGAATCTCGGATGGACCAAGTCCTATTCGAATACACCTGCAAAACAAGTTAAAAATGATGGAAACAACTGTTAGTGTTAGGATAATAATGAGGATCCTGGATCCTTAGTCCTGCAACATCTTCTGAGGATCCTTAATTCAAACCAAACTGAGGATCCGTGATCCAAGCTGCAATTGAGAATCCGTGATCCACAAGCTGTGAAATTCTATCCCTAACAATTTCCCCCAAACATGACTAGTTGATATCCGATTTAATAGTCATGTTTCAATTTTATTCCGACTAGTCGTTGCTAAGAGATATAGCCGTTGCGATGCTGACCTCAGCGACATGACTTCCAGCAACAATCATCATTATAAATAGGGTTAGAGATAAGGATGAAAATTGCATTTAAATTCGAGACCCTTCCCCTTTAAATCCTCATTCGAAGACTTCATCAGGTATCTCTTCTCTCCTTCTCTCTGAATCTTCTTCTTTCCTGTGCTCTGTTCTTCGTTTAACCCATGGCCAAGATGAATCTCCGATCCTCCCCTGCTAAGGATCCCAAAAAAGAGAGCCCTCCGAAGAGTAAGGGCATAACTAAAAATCCTTCAATGGAACTCTGTCGCTTCACCGATCCTGAGATTGATCGGTTACGTCATTGCTTCCCGGAAGGAACCATTTTTAGACCCTTTGACTCTTCGACGAAGAGTGATTGCTTTTCTGATGTCTGGATCACTTTTCCTGCAAGCCCTTTCCAGATTGGCTTCACATATCATTTCCCTTTTCTAACCCAAAGCTTTTTCACACTCACCGGTTTGTGCTACGTCCAGGTCATGCTGATGGTGTGGAGAGTTTTGTACACACTTGAAAATATTATCGAACAGGAAGGGATTGATATAGGCTTATCTGAGTTGAGCCAGTTGTATAATCTTGTCAGCCATGGTTCTCATTGTTTTCTTTTTAAGCACAAACCCGGTCAAGCACATCCAATTCTAAAAACCACTAAGAACGATTCCAACTGGAGGAACCAGTTCTTTTTGTAAGAAAGGACTCCATCCCAAATGGGAATCATCTACCCAAGAAATGGATCGCCCAGGGTATGATATGGGATCCTTGGACTAGGATTATGGTAGGATTCTTCTTTTCTGCTAAGGATAACTGATCCTTCTTTTTGTTTTCGTTGTGCAGCTATCTCATTATCTAGCATCCAAGAATCTCATGTCACAAGAGAGAGGATTGCTGCTTTCTGGAAGCTTGACCCTACTATAAGAACATTTCAAGCCAAAGCAAAGGATTCTCAAGAAATCTCCTCCGGTTCCTACACAATGTCAAGTAAGTATCCATATTTATGTGTAAATAAGTGTTTAAATGAACATAAGGTATGAATACTTATATGTAAATTATGTTTGTAGGTGCTGCCAAATCTTTCAAGTCTGCTTCAAGGTTCAGTGTGACTGACATCCAGGAATATGCCTCCCCTAGGTCTCTCAAGAAGGAGCTGGCTGCAAGCCAAAGCATCCATGAGACCAAAGGCGTCAACACCAGGGATAAAGGGACCAAAAGGAAGAAGACTGCTGAACCCGCTGAAGGCCTGCCTCTGATGGAACACCAGGTTCAAGAATACGTCTCCGAGGTAAGGATTTCATATCCTGAAATTCGCTTTTCTTTTGAGGATATAGGATCCTGAATACTCAAATCTTTTATTGCAGAAATTTGCTGAAGTCCATATCCTCATTGACCAACATGTGGCTGAAGCCGAGCAAAAGTGCCTTGACCTCCAGGCCATTGCAGTTGCCAAGGATAAAAAGATTTCCCAACTTGAGAACAAACAGAAGGCACTGCGAAAGGAGCTTCTTGTTGCTGAATTGACAGCCCAAAGGGAGAGGATTGAGGTCATGGAAGGGGCCAAACACTCTGCTGCTGTCGTGATGCTGAAGATCAAACTCCAGATGGCTAAGGAGGCTGCTGATCCTGCCTTTGATAGGTCCGGCTGGGACGTGGAGGCTTGGAAGCAAAGGCTTGTGGATCTTGGGGACGAAGATGAACCTGAGGAGGTGTTGGCTCTCGAAGGTGGTGGCAGCGAAGCGAAGGATCCCGAGGATGCAGCGACTAAAGGCAGTGGTCAAGGTGGTGAGAAGAAGGTGGAGGATGCAGCGAATGTTTAGGCTGCACAAATGGGCGATGCTGGAAAATTCTAGATGTGGTCGGAGCCCATTTTTTATGGTTTAATGGTTTTTGGTGATGTTGTTTTAAACAATGATGGTTTGTATGGTGAACAATAGTTTTTAGGTTTAAGGATCACTGATCCTTTGGACAATAGGGGGTAGCAAAGGTGGATGGGTCCTTCTATTTGTGGAGGATGAAGCCTTTGATGCCCCTTGCCTTTTATTTCCTGCACTTATCGAACCCTTAGTATGGACACCCTTTGCCAACCCAAGTGGACGGGCCACGTTTTGCTGGTAGAAGGTTGGGTTGGCAATTTTGACAACCTTTAAAGGGTTTAACTTTGATAAATAAATTAAACTCTTAACTTTTGGCTATCTTGGTGTTGTTCATTTTGCATACATTTACTTGTTAATTGTTATTCTACAATTTAAGAGTCTACAAGTTGTTGATGAAAGTATAAAAATCAGTTTATGTCAAAAAGTTTAGGATATGATCAAAGATCAAATATCCTTTAATCAAAAAGTTTGGAAAGTGAGACAATTTTAGGATCATATGTCCTATTGCCAAAGAATAAGGGTAATACTGATAAATCAAGAATAAAGTTAAAGTAAATAAGGATCATACCAGAGAATCCAAGTTAGGATCCTATATCCTTAACACTTACAATTGTGACAATCAAAAGACAAACCCTTGTATAAAGTTAGGATCCAGGATCCTTAACTGTTTAGCTTTGGAAACCTGAAATGAGACATAACTTGGGACTAAGACAACTGTAAAAGAAAGAGTCGGTATCTGGGGACAAGCCCAACAATCTGGGGACAAGCCCAATAAACTGGGGACAAGTCCAAAAACTGGGGATAAGCCCCAAAAACTGGGGATAAGCCCAAAAAACTGGGGACAAGCCCAAAGGATCTGGTGTAAACTGGAGTATGACCCATACTGGCGACTATCCAAACTTAGTGACATGAAAATGCCAAAACCTTAGCTAACGTGAAAACATTAGAAACCTTAGGAACGGATGTATGGTACGTCTACCATTATACTTAGGATCCTAAATACAGCAAGTACAATGAAATTATCAGCCCCTAAAGCGGGTACTGGTCCCATTGCCTTTAACTGCACTAGGATAATCGTGCGCAACTGGTGAAGGTGTAAGAACCTGATTCATAGAAGGTAATATATACCTTAAACTGGGGACATGCCCAAAAACTGGGGATAAACCCAAAAACTGAGGATAAAACCAAAGACTTAGGAAACTTCAATGGATACTTGATCCTTTGTCAAAGATGCATCAACTTCTGCAAAACTCAGAATTTAGTAAAGAAGGATAAAGGATCCTGGATCCTTCTCCTTGTAATCAAATAATTTAAAGGATTAGGTAAATTAAAATCAAATCATTACCAGAATAAGGATCATATATCCTCTAAGGATCCTTTATGTATACCAGATATGAGGATGACAAAGGATCCTGAATCCTTCCTACATGAAGTATCTCTTTAAATAGACAACATTCCAAGCTCTTGGTAATAGATCACCCTCCATTGTTAGTAAACGATATGCCCCCTTTCCTACCTTAGCTTCAATAAGATAGGGGCCTTCCCACTTTGGTGCTAATTTACCATCAGCACAAATTGTAGTATTTTGGAATGCTTTCCTCAATACCATATCACCAATTTGAAATTTTCTGATCCTGCCATTCTTGTTATATGCTCCAGCCATCCTTTGTTGATAACTAGCCAATCTTATCCTTGCCAAATCCCTGAGTTCTTCTATGGTATCCAAATCTTGAACCAAGTTTTCAGCATTACTTTCAGGATCACGGATGCTTGTTCTTGCAGTAGGGACTACCGTTTCTGTAGGGATCACAGATTCAGCTCCGAATACTAAAGAAAACGGAGTTTGACCAGTATCATTCTTGGGAGTTGTTCTATCAGCCCATAATACATAAGGTAGCTCTTCTACCCATTTTCCTTTCTTGGATCCAAGCTTCTTCTTTAAGTTGTTGATGATGATCTTGTTAGATGATTCTGCTTGACCATTAGCTTGTGGGTAGACTGGTTTTGATGTTATCATCTTAATCCTCCAACTGTCACAAAAGTTAGTAGTTCTACTCCCAATAAATTGGGAACCATTATCACAAACAATTTCAGAAGGTATGCCAAATCTAGTAATGATGTTTTCTTAATAAAGGATATCACTTCCTTTTCTCTAACTTGTGCAAAGGCCTCAACTTCTATCCACTTGGAAAAGTAATCAGTCATAGCAAGCATAAACACTTTTCCTAGTAGTGCTTTGGGAAGTTTGCTAACTATATCCATTCCCCATCTCATAAATGGCCAAGAAGAGGATATAAGATGCAAGAGCTCCGCTGGTTGATGAAGGATATTACTATGTCTTTGACAAGCATCACACTTCTTTGCATAATCCACAACATCCTTCTTCATGGTAGGACAATAGTATCCTATTCTAAGTATCCTTGAGAACAGTGCTCTGCCCCCAGTGTGGTTTCCACAATCTCTTTCATGAAAATCCTTAAGTACTTCCTGAATCTCTGGATCCTCGATGCACCTTAGATATGGACCTGCAAGAGATCGTTTGTATAATATGTTATTTAGTATTGTAAATTGAGATACCTTGACTCTAAAAGCTCTAGGATTTTCTCCAGTGGGGATCTCTCCATGTTGTATATATCTTAGGATCGGAAGGATCCATGATCCTGAATTTGACTGTGCACCATCACTAGGTATGATTGTAGAATCCTCCATTATTTCCATAGCTGTATGATCCTCAATAGCAGGAGTTAAGATATGGATGATTGGTATCTTAATATCCTCCAGAATCATCAATGATGATCCAAGGTTGGCTAAAGCATCAGCTTCTGCATTTTCTTCCCTGGGTACCTGTGTCAAACTAAAAGAAACAAAAGAGTCTGCCAATTTCTTGACTATCTCTAGATATTTGATTAGTCTTTCTCCTTTAACAGCATAAGAACCATTAAAGTGGTTAGTAATTAACAATGAATCTACATGTACCTCAAGATACCTGATCCTCACGTGCTTGGCAATTTGCAAACCAGCTATTAAGGCTTCATACTCAGCATCATTATTAGTAGTTTGAAACTCACAAGCAATTGAGTGGGGTATTATGTCCCCCTGTGGTGATTTTAGTAGTATTCCTAGTCCAGTTCCTTTGACATTTGAAGCCCCATCTGTGAAGAGTATCCAAGGATCCTTAGTCTCTTCAAGCTGTTGAACTTCCAATTCAGCTTCCCTTTGTAGATCACTACTGAAATCAGCCACAAAGTCAGCTAAGGCTTAGGATTTGATGGCAGTTTTTGGTTCATATCTGATATCATAAGCACTAAGCTTGACTGCCCACTTTGCCATCCTTCCTGACATTTCAGGTTTCTGCCTTAGAAGAAACTGCCAAATATAAGGATAATATATCCCCTTTTTCTGGTTTCATTAAGGCTGGAGCTGAGGATAAGTAATCCTTAAGGGCCTTGAGAGCATTCTCATGCTTTTCAGTCCACTCAAATTTCTTTTTCTTTCTCAGAATGTCATAGAATTCCTTGCATTTCTCTAATGACTTTGAGATGAACCTGTTCAAGGTTGCGATCCTTCCTGTCAATCTTTGCACATCCTTGGCATTGGCAGGAGATTTGATGTTCACAATCGCCTTGATTTTCTCTGGACTTGCCTCTATCCCTCTTTTTGTCACCATATAACCTAGGAACTTGCCAGCTTTTACACCAAAGTGGCACTTGGAAGGATTCAATTTCATATTAAACTTATCAAGGATATCAAATGCTTCTTCCAAATCTCTAAGGTGATTCTCAGCTCTCTTGGACTTAACCACCATGTCATCAATATAGACTTCCATTGTGTGTCCAATTTGTTCTTTGAACATCATATTAACTAGCCTTTGGTAGGTAGCACCTGCATTTCTTAGTACAAATGGCATAGAAATATAACAATAGATACCAGTAGGGGTCATAAAGGCTGTATCCTCTTGATCAGATGGTTCCATCTGAATTTGTTGGAATCCAGATGAAGTATCCATGAAACTCAACAACTCATGACCCGTGGTAGCATCCACCATGGAGTCAATGTGGGGTAATGGGAAAGGATCCTTGGGACATGCCTTGTTTATATCAGTGAAATCGACACATACCCTCCACTTTCCATTTTTCTTTTGAATAACAACCACATTGGCTAACCACCTTGGATACTTAACCTCTCTAATCATACCTGCTCTGAGCAGTTTATCTACCTCCTCCTGGATGATGGCATTCCTTTCAGGTGCAAACTTTATCCTCTTTTGATGTATAGGTTTGAATGACCTGTCAATGCCAAGTTTATGAGTAATAATATCTTTAGAAATACCTGTCATTGTTAGGGGAGGATTTCTTAAGAACCCGTGATCCTCAATTATTATCCTGCTTGGTGATCCTTACTTCTGTGTCAGTTAGTGATCCTCAGAAGTGCTTCAGGATCAGGATCATGGATCATCCTAAGGATCCTTATACTAATGATTGTTTGCTTTGATTTCGATATTATTTTGCAGGAGTACCAGCTTGGACTTAGTCTTGGTAACGTTCCTGGAGAATATTCCACGTTTATTCCGCACGTGCTTGACCATGGTGAACGTTATGGAGATCGTGGGGAGAAGGCATGAATTGCGGATAGTTAGTTATTTAGATATTTTACTAAATTTAAAAGGGGTAGCGAGCTAATTAGACAACACTTGGCTATTTTTGGCTACACACACTCGTACAACTACACTCACCAGCTCTCGGCAAAACACTTAGCATTTTTCATACATTTCTACACGATACACTATAGTGATCCTTGTATTTAGCTCGCTATCATCCGAAGTTGTAAAAGGATTATTGTTTAATTTGAGTTGGTGATTGGTAGTTTCCATCACCCGAGGTTTTTTATGCCGGAGATCATTCATTGATCAAGGGCTTTTTCCTCGTATAAATCTTTGTGTCCCCTTTGCAATTCATTTCATAGTGATCCTCATTGTTGTTTACCAATTCAAGCATCATACCCCATAACAGAGAGTTTGGTTGCATTATCCTCGTCTGATTTTTGACCAAAACAGTTTGGCGCCCACCGTGGGGCAATTGGTGCTTCATTCCTAAGAAATTCTCATTCTTGTGATCATTTCGGTTCGTTACATCCAAGCAGATGGCTTCATCATCAAAGAACACCTCCAGTGCGATGTCTGCAGTCAATTCATCCCAGGGCATTCCACCTTTGCCTCCACCACTTTCTGGACCTCAGAAAAATGCCGAGAAGAAACCAACTCCCATTTTCTCAAAACCTCCAACTTCTTCTGCTTCTTATACTCCTACTACTAGTGACTTGTTTACTCTGATTTTGCAGATGAAGGAGCATATACAGCTGCAGGATAAGACAAATGAAAGGATTCTTAGAGAAATTGGAGACATCAAGAAACAGAAGAGATCGGCAGAGGATCATTCCCCACTGATGCCCAGATCTTTGAATTTCGATACTCCGGTTATAACTTCTCAGCCTTCGGCGGTTCCAGATGTTCAATATGTCGGAGGGCCAAAAGGAGTGCATTACGGATCATCAGCAATGACTCAGGCTTCAGGGTCATACTTCCAACCAGCAGGATCCCATCCTCAGCATATAGGATCCTTCGTAAGCTCAGGAGGATACTCAGGAGCGCAGCAGATTCAAGGATTCTGGCCGTTTCAATGATCCTCCCAGGTTCAAGGATCCTCTCAGTTTCAAGGATCCTCCCAGGTTCAAGGATCCTCTCAGTTTCAAGGATCCTCCCAGGTTCAAGGATCCTCCCAGGTTCAAGGATCTTCTTACGTCCCAGGATCCTCCCAGGTCCAAGGATCCTCTCAGTTTCAGGGATCCTTCCAGATTCCGGGATCCTTAAGGAGTTTGCAATCAGGGAGCTCCGATATCCATCAGGGAGATTTCATTCCAATGCAGACCATTGCTTCTACTGGTCCATCGGTCATTCCAGAGCCTCAACAATATGGATTCACATCCGCTCTTCCTAATTTGAATCCAATGGGAGGTAACACTTTCAATAATTCTTATACCACTAACCATGGCCTTATGCAGGATACAGGTATCAATCATGCCATGGCCATAGAATTGCAAAAGTTAAAGGATATGATATCAAGTGTCCCAGGAGTGGTCAAGCCTATCCCGAAGATTGCAGATGGGAGTCACAAGATATCTCGTTTTGCACCACCAATCTGTGATGCTGAGATACCCAAGAGGTTCCATGTGCCCACCATGAAGTTGTATGATGGTTCAACAGATCCTGAAGAACACATAGCACAGTACAGGGGAAGGATGGAGATTAATCCCATCCAAGAAAGGTTAAAGGAAGCATGTCTGTGCAAGGGATTTGGATCCACTCTTACTGGATCGGCTCTTAAATGGCTGCTAAGTCTTCCCCCTTACTCTATTACCTCGTTTGCTAATCTAGTTAACCTATTTAATAACCAGTTTTCTTGTAGTAGAAAATTTGAACGTTTAACTAGTGATCTGTATAGGATAACCCAAGGTCATAATGAATCATTAAGGGATTATATCACTAAATTTAGTAAAGAATCCTTAGATATCCCTAACCTGGATATAGCTACGGCTGTTGAAGCCTTTAAAATGGGATTGCTTAGGGATTCATTATTCTATGATGATCTTGTTATGACACCATGCAGGAATTTAGACGAGGTAAGAACCCGGGCCCTTAGGTTCATCCGGCTAGAGGACGACAAAAGGATCCAGGAGAGGTTAGCAGGATCCTCAAAGCAAGAGAAGCAAGGATCCTCATTCAAGAACAACAAGTTCAGATCCTATAACAAATCTGATAACCAGAATGTGCATGCTGTTGAACAAGAAGAGGATGATGAGGATTATCCTCCAATTTCCGAATATTGCTTTTCTGTTGATAACAATGAACTAATCCTTGCGATGCAAAATTTAGGTGATAAAGCTAGATGGCCCAGGAAAAATGACAGACCAGCTGCAACTAAAGACAAGTCAAAATGGTGCGCATATTATGAAGATTTTGGGCATCTAACAGAAGAATGCATCGCACTGAGAAAAGAAATTGGATACTTGTTGAGTAAGGGGCACTTGAAAGAATTATTGGGGAGAAAGAAGTCAAGGACTCAGGATCCTGAAAGGATCCCAGAGAAAGCTCCAGCCCCTCCAGCAGATGCGCAAGTTATAAACTTTATTTCTGGAGGATCAGACATTTGTGGAACATCCTTCTCTGCACGCAAAGGAAACCAAGATGGATAATGGAGATAGACCAATTCGAACATCCAGTGTCTCCGAAGGAAAAGTTATAACTTTTGATGAGAATGATCGTGTCGACATTCAGGATCCTCATCATGATGGTTTGGTTATCACTCTTTTTATTTCTAACCATTTTGTTCGCAGGATCCTTATAGACGGAGGAAGCTCTGTGAACATTATCCAGCTTGATGTCCTCAAGAAGATGAATATTCCTGAATCCGATATCATACCAAGATCCTCTGTGCTCATGGGATTCAGTGGCGAGACTAAGAATACTCTGGGGGACATTAAACTCCCAATCTATATCGAAGGCCTACATTCTTACCAAAAGTTTTGTGTTATTGACTGTTTATCTTGTTGTAATTTTATCCTTGGCAGGCCTTGGATACATGACATGAAGGCAGTCCCATCCACTTATCATCAATGTGTGAAGCTTCCTAGTCCTTGGGGAATAGTGAAGATCGATAGTGATCAGCAAGAGGCTAAGAACTGCTACACCTCATCAATGAAACCAGCATCAAAGTCAAGGGAGCAATAGCAATTAAAGCGTCCTCCAAGGGATGTCTTGGAGGCAAGAGAACAGGATGTAGTAGAAATCCTTATGGATCCTGATGATCCTGAATCTAAAGTTTATATAGGATCAGGGATCCTTGGCGAAATAAAGGAAGACCTCATATCCTTCCTCAAAAGGAGAAAGACTACCTTTGCATGGAAACACGAAGACATGACAGGTATATCTATAGATATAATCACTCACAAACTTGGCATTGATAGGTCCTTCAAACCAATCCATCAAAAGAGGAGGAAATTTGCACCAGAAAGAAATGCTTTATCCAGGAGGAGGTAGAGAAATTACTCCGAGCAGGTATGATTAGAGAGGTCAAATATCCAAGATGGTTGGCCAATGTGGTTGTTGTTCAAAAGAAAAATGGAAAGTGGAGGGTATGTGTCGATTTCACTGATTTAAATAAGGCATGTCCCAAGGATCCTTTCCCATTACCCCACATTGACTCCATGGTGGATGCAACTGCGGGTCATGAACTGTTAACTTTTATGGATGCTTCATCTGGATTTCAACAAATTCAGATGGAACCATCCGATCAAGAGGATACAGCCTTTGTGACTCCAACTGGTATATACTGTTATATTGCTATGCCATTTGGACTAAGAAATGCAGGTGCAACTTATCAAAGGCTAGTGAATATGATGTTCAAGGATCAGATTGGACAAACTATGGAGGTTTACATAGACGATATGGTGGTAAAATCAAAAAAGGCTGAGGATCATCTAAGAGACTTGGAGGAAGCATTCAATATCCTTGACAAATATAACATGAAACTTAATCCTTCAAAATGTCACTTTGGTGTTAAAGCAGGTAAATTCTTAGGATATATGGTGACAAAGAGAGGCATTGAAGCCAGTTCAGAACAAATCAAAGCTATAGTGAACATCAAGTCCCCTACCAATGCTAAGGATGTTCAGAGGTTAACAGGCAGGATTGCAGCTTTAAACAGATTCATATCCAAATCCTCAGAGAAGTGCAAGGAATTTTATGATATCCTAAGAAAGAACAAGAAATTCGAGTGGACTGAGAAGCATGAAAGTGCCTTAAGAGCTCTTAAGGATTACCTGTCCTCGGCCCCGGCTTTGATGAAACCAGAAAAAGGAGATGTGTTATCCTTATATCTCGCGGTATCCTCAAAAGCAGTAAGTGTCGTCCTTGTTAAGGATCACGAAGGTACACAACATCCTGTCTATTATGTAAGTAAGAGTTTACTTGATGCTGAATCCAGGTATTCACACTTAGAAAAACTTATCCTCGCATTAATTATGGCATCTATTAAATTGAGACATTATTTTGAAACTCATGCTATTATCGTCAAAACTAATTTTCCAATTAAGAATGTCCTCAGGAAACCTGAAATGTCAGGAAGAATGGCTAAGTGGGCAGTGAAGCTTAGTGCATATGATATAAGATATGAGCCCAGGACAGCAATTAAATCCCAAGCATTAGCCGACTTTGTGGCAGATTTCAGTAGTGATTTGCAAAAGGAAGCTGAGTTAGAAGTCCAGCAGCTAGAGGAGACCAAGGATCCTTGGATACTCTATACTGATGGATCCTCAAATGTCAAAGGAACAGGGCTTGGAATACTACTAAAATTGCCACAGGGGGACATAATACCCCACTCTATAGCTTGTGAGTTCCAAACTACTAACAATGAGGCTGAATATGAAGCCTTGATAGCTGGTTTGCAAATTGCTAAGCATATGTGGATCAGGTATCTTGAGGTACATGTAGATTCTTTGTTAATCACTAATCACTTTAATGGATCCTATGCTGTTAAAGGTGAAAAGCTAATCAAATATTTGGAGATAGTCAAAGAATTGGCACTCTCTTTTGTATCCTTTAGTTTGACACAGGTACCAAGGGAAGAGAATGCAGAGGCAGATGCATTAGCCAATTTAGGATCATCCTTGAAGATCCCGAAGGATATCAAGATCCCTATTATCCATATCCTGACCCCGGCTATCGAGGATCATGTGGCTATGGAGATAGGAGAGGATTCTGCAATCATCCCTAGTGATGATAATCAATCTCATTCAGGATCATGGATCCTTCCAATCATGAGATACATACAACATGGAGAGATTCCTACAGGAGAAAACCCTAGGGCTTTCAAAATTTAGGTATCTCAATTCACAATTTTAAATAATATGTTGTATAAATGATCTCTTGCAGGACCATATTTAAGATGCATTGAGGATCCTGAAATCCAAGAAGTTTTAAAAGACTTCCATGAAGGAGATTGTGGAAACCACACTGGGGGCAGGGCATTATTCTCAAGGATCCTGAGGACAGGATACTATTGGCCAACTATGAAGAGAGATGCTGTGGAGTATGCTAAGAAGTGTGATCCTTGTCAGAGACACAGCAATATCCTTCATCAACCAGCTGAATTATTGCATCCTATATCCTCCACTTGGCCATTTATGAGATGGGGCATGGATATAGTTGGTAAGCTCCCTAAGGCACCTGGTGGAAAAGTGTTCATGCTTGCTATGACTGATTACTTCTCCAAGTGGATAGAGGCTGAAGCGTTTGCCCAATTCAGAGAAAAGGAAGTTATATCCTTCATTAAAAGAAATATTATAACTAGATTTGGCATTCCTTCTGAAATTATATGTGATAATGGTTCCCAATTCATTTGAAGAAGAAGCTTGGATCCAAGAAAGGGATCCAAGAAAGGGAAATGGGCAGAAGAACTACCTTATGTGCTTTGGGCTGATAGGTTAACTCCTAAGAATGCTACAGGCCAAACTCCATTCTCCTTGGTATTTGGGGCAGAATCAGTGATCCCTACAGAAATGGTGGTTCTAACTGCTAGAACAAGTATTCGTGATCCTGAGGAAAATGATGAGAACTTGGTTCAAGACCTGGATACTATAGAAGAAATCAGAGATTTGGCAAGGATAAGGATGGCCAGTTATCAACAAAGAATGGCTGGAGCCTACAACAAAAATGTCTGGATCAGGAAATTCCAAGTTGGTGATATGGTACTAAGGAAAGCATTTCAGAATACCACCAATCCTGCTGATGGAAAGTTGGCACCAAAATGGGAAGGACCTTACTTGATTGAAGCTGAGGCAGGAAAGGGGGCATATCGATTGCTAACAATGGAAGGTGATTTGCTACCTAGAGCCTGGGATGATGTCCATTTGAAGAAATACTTCATGTGATAAGGATCCATGATCCTCACATGATAAATATCCTTAAAGGATCCTTAAAGCACAGATGATCCTCATTTTGGTAACATTCTAATCTTAAACTATTTCATTTTCTTACTTTCTCACATAAGGATAAGGATCCTGCATCCTTTATCCCCCTTTCACGTGATTTCGAGTTTTGAAGATTCAGGTACTCTTAGCAAAAGGATGGTTATCCACAAAAGCAACCAGTTACTTGGGTTTGACCCTAGTTATTTGGGCTTGACCCCAGTTCCGCCAGTAGCGCACGATGATCCTAGTATAGTTCATGGCAGTGGGACCAGTACTCGTTTTAGGGGCTGATAATTCCATTGTACTGGCTATACCTAGGATCCTACGTATAATGGTAGACGTACCATACATCCGTTCTTAAGGTTTCTAACGTTTTCACGTTGGCTAAGGTTTTGGAAATTTCATGCCACTAAGTTTGGATAGTCGCCAGTTAGGGCCATACTCCAGTTCACACACGATCCTTGGGCTTGTCCCCAGTTATCCTTGGGCTTGTCCCCAGTTATCCTTGGGCTTGTCCCCAGTTATCCTTTGGGCTTGTCCCCGGTTGCTAACTTTTATCTTATAATGGCTTAGTCCCAAGTTATGTTCTATTTCAGGTCTTCGAAGTTAAACAACCAAGGATCCTTGATCCTTACCTCTTACTAAGGTTTGTCCTATGGTTATCCTGGTTATAGTATTAAGAGTTAGGATCCTAACTTGGATCCTCAGGTATGATCCTTAACTATTTTGATTTTATTCATTGATTATTTGAATAACCCTAATACTTTGACAACTGAACTCATGATCCTTAAAATATACCACCTTTTGGAATTTTTCAACTATAGGATATTTGATCCTGGATCATATCCTAAATTTTTTATCTAAGTTGTTCAACTTTTCTTACTCAGACAAGTGTACATCAAAACAATTGGAAATTAAAAGGACAAACAAGGATAACAACACAAGATAAGGCAAAAAAGATTAAAGTTATTTTATTAACAAAGGTTTAACCGTCAAAGGTTGTCAAAATTGCCAACCCACGTTTCTACCAGCAAAACGTGGCCCGTCCACATGGGTTGGCAACGGGTGTCCATTGTTAATGCGGTTATAGCAAGTGCAGGAAATCAAAGGCGGCAGGATCACAATGGCTTCATCCCCCAAACAGAGGATCCCTCCACCATTTGTAATCCTACCTATTATCCAAAGGATCCTAGATCCTTAATCCTAAAACTATTGTTCAAATACAGACCATCATTGTTTTAAAACAGCACAACCACAAAACAAACTACTACCGAATTTAAAAAAAAAATTGGGCTCCGGCTACGTCTAGGAATGTCCATCATCGCCCAATCATGCAGCCTACACCTTCGCTGCATCTTCATCCCCTCTAGCTTCGGTATCCTTCACCTGATCCTTTCCACTGCTTCCAGCCTCGATCGCCAAAACCTCCTCAGCCTCCTCATCATCTTCCAGATCAGCTAACCTCGCCTTCCCTAACCTCGCCTTCCAACCCTCAACATCCCAGCTGCTTCTGTCGAAGTCAGGATCTTGAGCCTCCTGGGCCATCTTCAGTTTTGTCTTGTACATTGTGATGGCAGCGGAGACCTTTGCACCTTCTATGAGATCATGCTTCTCGTAGTCAATGTCGATCAAGATCTTAGCTGTCTTGGTCTTGGCATCTTGAAGGGCTTTTTCGAGATCAGCAATCTTAAGATCCTTGAGCACTGCAACTTGTTGGAGGTCAGCAATCTTCTTATCCAGCTCCTCAACGCTCCCCACGTAGTCTTCAATCTCAGCAAATTTCCGCAAAAGCGACAAAGCAGTTCAAGATCAGATGATCCTCAAATAAGTAGGATACCTAGGCAGAATTGGTGTTCCTCACGTCATTGAAGTATTCAAGGAACTGGTGGCGGATCAGTGGCAGGCCTTGTAGATCCTCTATCTCAGAATTTTTCCTCTTCTTGCCACCCCTTCCTTTAGTGGGTGCCTTGGGGATGGAAACACTAGGGCTGGCAATGGCCTTCTTCTTTCTGGATCGAACAGTGTCAAGGTCGGCCATGTTGAACTGGGAGGCAGGCTTGGAAGCTTTTCCGGCACCTATACATTCAAAGCAAGATAAGTATCCTTATCCTATTTCTATTTAACTACTTATTTAAGTCTTTAACTATACAAAAAACAGGATACTTACTTGACATGGTGACTGAGCCTGAGGATATCTCTTGAGAATCCTGGGTGATTGTCTTGAATGATCTTGTTTCAGGACCGAGCCTTCTAAAAGCAGCAAGCCTTTCCTTAGTCCCAGGAGACGGTATGAGGTGTGAAACAGTGACAACTGCATAACATAAAACAAAAGGGGGTTAGTGATCCTATCACAAGAGCAAGATTACCTGGTGATCCTTCTCAGGATCCTCTGTCCTACCATGGGTGGACCACTTCCTTGGTAGATCCTTTCCGTTTGGAATGGTATCCCTTCTGACAAAGAAAAAGCGTCGTTTCCAGTTTGTATCGTTCTTGGTGGCTTTAAAAATGGGATGTTCTTCGCCGGGTTTTCGCTTAAACAGATATCGGTGGGATCCAAACGTTGTGAGATCATACATTTCAGCCAACTCTGGCATTCCTAAATCAATCCCTTCCTGCTCTATGATCCTTTCAAGGGTATATAAGACCCTCCAGATCATCGGCATAGCTTGGATGTAGGAGATGCCGGTAAGGGAGAAAAAGGACTGGGTAAAGGCTGGAAAAGGATAGGTGTATCCTATGGTGAATGGGGTAACCAGAAAGGCAACCCATGTCTCAGAAATAAAGTCGCTCAGAACAGTGGGTTCGTAGGGTTTGAAAAAGGTGTTCGCCGGAAAGCAGTACCGGATTTTATCTACTTGTGGATCAGTAAAGCAACACCTCTCATTCGCTGAATCTTTGATGATCCCTTGACTCTTCAAGGGGCTATCCTTCTGGCGATCCTTGGCGGGGGAGGACCGGAGCATCATTCTTACGTGATGTTGGTAAAGAAAGAAAAACAGAGTAAGAGAAGGAGAAATAGGAAAAGAGATACCTGATTGATCTTCGGCTGAGAATTTAAAGGGAGTTTCTCTTGAATTTAAATGCAAATTGATCCTATCTCTAACTCCTATTTATAATGATGATTTGCAGGATAGTCACTTCAGTGACGTCAGGTTTGCAACGGCTAGTCCGTCTTCAACGGCTAGTTATCCGTTAGTTTGTTGCGGATAAGATCAACAAAATACAACTCATTTATTTACAATATTACTCCTTATATTTTGGGGGCAATTGTTAGGGGAGGATTTCTTAAGAACCCGTGATCCTCAATTATTATCCTGCTTGGTGATCCTTACTTCTGTGTCAGTTAGTGATCCTCAGAAGTGCTTCAGGATCAGGATCAGGATCATGGATCATCCTAAGGATCCTTATACTAATGATTGTTTGCTTTGATTTCGATATTATTTTGCAGGAGTACCAGCTTGGACTTAGTCTTGGTAACGTTCCTGGAGAATATTCCACGTTTATTCCGCACGTGCTTGACCATGGTGAACGTTATGGAGATCGTGGGGAAAAGGCATGAATTGCGGATAGTTAGTTATTTAGATATTTTACTAAATTTAAAAGGGGTAGCGAGCTAATTAGACAACACTTGGCTATTTTTTGGCTACACACACTCGTACAACTACACTCACCAGCTCTCGGCAAAACACTTAGCATTTTTCATACATTTCTACACGATACACTATAGTGATCCTTGTATTTAGCTCGCTATCATCCGAAGTTGTAAAAGGATTATTGTTTAATTTGAGTTGGTGATCGGTAGTTTCCATCACCCGAGGTTTTTTATGCCGGAGATCATTCATTGATCAAGGGCTTTTTCCTCGTATAAATCTTTGTGTCCCCTGTGCAACTCATTTCATAGTGATCCTCATTGTTGTTTACCAATTCAAGCATCATACCCCGTAACAGAGAGTTTGGTTGCATTATCCTCGTCTGATTTTTGACCAAAACAGTCATGTCCTCATTCTTCCAGCAAAGGTAGTTTTTCTCCTCTTTAGAAAGGATACTAGATCCTGTTCAATGTTATTGAGGATCCCGGATCCTATAAAAACATTGGATTCAGGATCCTGAGGATCCATTAGGATATCTTTCACATCTTGTTCTCTTGCCTCCAGAACATCTCTTGGAGGATACTTTAATTGCTATTGCTCCCTGGGTCTTGAGGCCGGCTTCATGGATGAAGTGTAACAATTTTTGGCTTCTTGTTGGTCACTTTCTATCTTCACTATACCCCATGGGGTAGGGAGTTTCACACACTGATGATATGTAGATGGGACAGCTTTCATATCATGTATCCATGGCCTGCCAAGGATAACATTGCAACAAGATAAGCAATCTATGACACAAAATTTCTGAAAAGAATTAACTCTCTCTATGTAAATGGGAAGTTTAATGTCCCCCAATGTGTTCTTGGTTTCTCCACTGAATCCTACAAGAACCGATGATCTTGGGATGATTTCTGACTCAGGGATATTCATCTTCTTGAGGACATCAAGTTGAATGATGTTCACCGAGCTTCCTCCATCTATGAGAATCCTGTGAACAAAATGGTTAGAAATAAACAATGTAATAACAAGACCATCATGATGAGGATCCTGAATATCTGCACGGTCGTCCTCATAAAAGGATATGACTTTATCCTGGTTAAGGATTGAGGTTCGAATAGGCCTATCCCCATTCTCCATCTTTGTCTCTTTAGCATGCCTCTTGGCTGCTGAAAAGGAAGTACCACATATGTCTGATCCACTAGAAATGAAGTTGATAATTTGTGCATCAGTTGGAGGAGCAGGAGCTCTTTCTGGAATCTTTTCAAGATCCTGGATCCTTGACTTTTTTCTTCCAAATAGCTCCTTCAAATGTCCCTTGCTTAACAGGTAACCAATCTCTTTCCTGAGTGCTATGCATTCATCAGTGAGATGACCAAAATCTTCATGATAGGCATACCATTTGGATTTATCTTTTGTAGCAGCTGGCTTATCACTCTTTCTGGGCCATCTTGCTTTTTCACCTAAATTCTGCATTGCAAGGATTAGTTCATTATTATCAACAGCAAAGCAATATTCAGAAATGGGTGGATAATCTTCATCATCCTCTTCTTGCTCCACTGCATGCACGTTTTGATTATCAGACTTGTTGTATGATTTGGACTTGTTGTTCCTGAAATAGGATCCTTGCTTTTCCTTCTTAGAGGATCCTAACAGTCACTCTTGGATCCTTTTATCATCCTCTAAACGTATGAATCTAGGGGCCCTGGTTCTTACTTCATCAAGATTCCTGCAAGGGGTCATATCAAGATCATCATAGAATTGTGAATCCTTAAGTAAACCCATTTTGAAAGCTTCTACAGTTGTAGCAATATCCAAATTAGGAATCTCTAAGGATTCTCTACTGAATTTAGTTATGTAATCTCTAAGTGATTCATTTTGACCTTGCGTTACCCTATATAGATCACTAGTCAATCGTTCAAATCTTCTACTGCATGAGAATTGGCTATTAAACAAATTAACTAGGTTAGCAAATGAAGTAATAGAGTAAGGGGGAAGACTTAGTAGCCATTTAAGAGTTGATCCTGTCAGTGTGGATCTGAAACCCTTGAATAGACATGCTTCTTTCAACCTTTCAGGAATGGGATTGATCTCCATTCTCTCCCTGTATTGAGCTACATACTCTTCTGGATCAGTTGAGCCATCATACAGCTTCATGTTTGGTGTTTGAAACCTCTTTGGTATCTGTGCATCACAAATAGGTGGTGCAAAACGAGATGTCCTGTGACTCCCATACGGAATCTCAGGAATGGGCTTAACCACTCCTAGGATGCTGGATATCATATCCTTGAGTTTTTGCAATTCCCTAGCCATAGCTTGGTTGATTCATGTATCCTGCACAAAGCCATGGTTAGCATTATAAGAAGTATTCAAAGTGTTAGCTCCTAATGGATTCAAGGTTGGGATTCCTGATGTGAATCCATATTTGTGTGATTCTGGCATGATTGAGGGACCAGATGAAGCAATAGTTTGCATAGGTATTGTTTTGGTTAAAAATTATGTTTATGATATGCAACCAAACTCTTTGTTTCAGGGAATGATGCTTAGAATATGTAATAGCGATGAGGATCACTTCAATGTAGATTTGCACAAACAACACAAGGATTTATACGGGGAAAAAACCCTTGATCAAGAGTTGATCTCCGGCACAAAAAACCCCGGGTGATGGAAACTACCGATCACCAAGCTCAAATAAATGATTAAATATTTACAACTTCGGATAGTAACGAGCTAGGTACAAGGATCACTATCGTGAAATGTGTATAAATGAGTGAAAATGAATGTGTGTTCGTCGAGAGCTTCAAGTGTGTGAGTATACGAGTGTGTGTAGCTGCAAAAAATGGCTAAGTGTTTCTCTACTAGCTCGTTACCCCTTTTAAAATAGAAATCTAACTACCAAACTAACTATCCGACTTTCATGCCATGCCTCCACGTTCTCCACAACGTCTATTTTTGGTCAAGCACGTGCAGAATAGTTTGGGAATATTCTCCAGGAATGTCGCCAAGACTTGGTCAAGCTTGTTATACCTGCGAGATGCTACAAAACATAAGTAAACAATCGTCAGTACGAGGATCCTTAAAGTGATCCATGATCCTGATCCTAAAGCCCTTCTGAGGATCACCACCTGTCACAGAAGTAAGGATCACTAATTAGGATAACGAATAAGGATCACTAATTGTTAGAAAATCCTCCCCTAACAATTGCCCCCAAAATATAAGGAGTAATTTGTAAAATTAACGAGTTATATTTTCTTGATCTTATCCGCAACTAACTAACGGATATATAGCCGTTAAAGTAGAACTAGCCGTTGCGATGATGATGTCACGGAAGTGACAATCCTGCAGAATCATAATTATAAATAGAGATATAGATAGGATCATTATGCATTCAAATTCGAAAGAAACTCCCTTTAAATTCTCAGTCGACGATCAATCAGGTATTTCTTTCTCCTCTTTCTTCCTCTCTTACTCTGTTTTTCTTTCTTTATCTCCGTCTCTTTGAAAATGTTGCTCCGAAGTTCACCGGCCAAGGATCACCCAAAGAACAGTCCTCCGAAAAGCCAGGGGATTATTGAAGACTCCATTAAAGAACGCTGTTTCTTCAATGATGCTCAGATAGATAGGATCCGCCACTGCTTCCCGGTGAACACTGAATTTAGGCCTTTTGATCCCAATGCCTTGAGCGATCATATCTCCGATAAGTGGGTTGCTTTCCCCGTCACTCCGTTCACCATAGGCTATTCTTATCCTTTTCCAACCTTCACCCAATCTTTCTTTTCACTAACCGGCATCTCTTATGTTCAAGCCATGCCGATGATTTGGAGGGTTTTATACACCCTTGAAAGGATCATCGATCAGGAGGGAATAGATCTAGGAATGGCGGAGCTGGGAGAACTGTATGATCTTACCACCTTTGGCTCTCACCGTTATTTGTTCAAACGTAAACCCGGTGAGGAACACCCGATCTTCAAAGCCACCAAGAATGATACTAATTGGAAGCGGCGTTTCTTTTTTGTCAAGAGAGATTCCATTGAGGATGGAAAGGATCTTCCTAAAAAATGGGCTACCCATGGTAGGATGGAGGATCCTGAGAAGGATCACCAGGAACTTTCTTTTGATGTAAGGATAACTCATATTTTTGCTTTCTTTTTATGCAGCTATCACCGTCTCACACCTCAAACTGTCCCCTGCTGCTAAGGAAAGGCTCCTTGCCTTCAAGAAACTTGACCCTGAGACAAGAACTTTCAAGACAACAACCCAAGATTCACAGGAGGTATCCTCAGGCTCTGTCACAATGTCAAGTAAGTATGCTTGTCTAAAATTTAAATATATAGTGAAATATGAATTAATAAAAGATACTTATCTTATTTTGATTGTGTAGGTGCTGGAAAATCTACCAAGTCCGCTTCCAAGTTCAACGTTGCTGATCTCACCATTGTCAGATCTTCCAAGAGGAAAGCTCCCACTAGTCCGACAGCTTCGGTCCCCAAAGCACCCCTCAAAGGGAAGGCAATCAAGAAGAGAAAAGCCTCTGAAGCTGGGGATCTGCAGGGTCTGCCTCTGATCCGTCATCAATTCCTTGAGTACTTTAATGAGGTGAGGATCACTGTCTTTGCTCATATATCCTGTTGACATATCCTGCTGGTATATCCTGCTGATTACATGATCCTGACCTTTTTTCTTTTTGCAGAAATTCGCAGAGATTGAAGACTATGTGGGCCACGTTGAGGATCAGGATAGGAAGATTGCCGATCTTCAGCAGGTTGCGGTGTTAAAGGATCTCACAATTGCTGATCTTCAGAAAGAAGTTCGGGATACCAAACAGCAGATGGCCAAGGTGCTGGTCAATGTTAACTATGAGAAGAGTGAGATCACCGAAGATGCCAAAATCTCTGCCGCCATTACAATGTACAAGACCAAGCTTCAAATGGCCTTGGAAGCTCAGGATCCTGCTTTTGACAAGAGCACCTGGGATATTGAAGGTTGGAAGGCAAGGCTTGCTGAACTGGACGATGAAGAGGCTGAGGAGGTTGAAGAGATCCTGACAATTGAAGCTGGAGGCAAAGGTGAAGGTGGTGAAACAAGTGGAGCTGGAGGTGACAATGCAGCGAAGGTTTAGGCTGCAGGATTGGGCGATGAAGGACATTTCTAGACGCAGCCGGAGCCCAATTTTCTAAGTTTGATAGTTTGTTTTGGTTATGGTGTTTTTTGTTGAACAATGATGGGTTGTACTTGAACAGTAGGTTTTAGGATTAAGGATCATGTATGATCCTGTGAACAATAGGCAGGATAATGGGTGGTGGATGGATCCTCTGTTTGGGGGATGAAGCCACTCGTTATCCTTCCGTCTTTTATTTTCTGCACTACAAAGACCCGTAAACAATGGACACCCTTTGCCAACCCATGTGGACGGGCCACATTTTGCTGGTAGAAATGTGGGTTGGCAATTTTGACAACCTTAAGGGGTTAGTCTTTTTGTTAATAAATAAAACTTAACCTTTTGTCGCTTATCTTGTATTGTTATCCTTTATAATGTCTTACTTTCCAACTGTTGTAAAATTTATTTTGTTTATACTTATCAAGCCTTAAAAAATCAGAAAAGATATATAGAAAACTTAGGACATGATCAAGGACCACATATCCCATAACTGATAAGTTCTAAAAAGTGATATGGTTTAAGAATCATAAGTTTAGTTGTCAAATATAAGGGTTGTTCAAATAAATAATGAATAGAATTAAAAATGGTTAAGGATCATACCTGAGGATCCAAGTTAGGATCCTAACCTTAATAAGGATAACTATAAGATAAACCTTAGAATAAAGTGAGGATCAAGGATCCCTAGTTGCCTATCTTCAAGAACCTGAAATAGAGCATCACTTGGGACTAAGCCAATATAAAATAAGAATTAGCAACTGGGGACAAGCCCAAGGATAACTGGGGACAAGCCCAAGGATAACTGGGGACAAGCCCAAGGATCGTATGTAAACTGGAGTATGGCCCTAACTGGCGACTATCCAAACTTAGTGGCATGAAAATGCCAAAACCTTAGCTAACGTGAAAACGTTAGAAACCTTAGCTAACGTGAAAACGCTAGAAACCTTAGGAACGGATGTATGGTACGTCTACCATTATACGTAGGATCCTAAGCATAGCCAGAACAATGGAATTATCAGCCCCTAAAACGAGTACTAGTCCCAAAGCCTTGAACTATACCAGGATCATCGTGCGCTACAGGCGGAACTGGGGTCAAGCCCAAATAACTGAGGTTAAACCCAAGGAACGGATTGCTTCAGCAGATAACCAATGTTAAGCTAAGGATACCTGAACTTTCAAAACTTAAACTCACATGAGAGATGGATAAATGATACATGATCCTTATCCTTATATGAGAAAATAAAGAAACGAAATAGTTCAAGTTTAGGATATTACCTAAGTAAGGATCACCAATACTTCGAGGATCCTTTAAGGATATCCCAATCGTGAGGATCATCTGTGCCATGAGGATCCTGCTCACATGAAATATTTCTTCAAGTGGACAGCATTCCAAGCTCTTGGTAGCAAATCACCTTCCATGGTTAGCAATCTATATGCCCCCTTTCCTGCTTCAGCTTCAATCAAATAAGGGCCTTCCCATTTTGGAGCTAACTTCCCATCAGCAGGATTGGTGGTATTCTGAAATGCTTTCCTTAATACCATGTCTCCAACTTGAAACCTCCTGATCCTGACATTTTTGTTGTAAGCACCAGCCATTCTTTGCTGATAACTGGCTATCCTTATCCTAGCCATATCCCTGATTTCTTCAATAGTATCCAGGTCTTGAGCCAAGTTTTCATTATTCTTCTCAGGATCACGAGTACTTGTTCTAGCAGTTGGAACCACCATTTCTGTTGGGATCACTGATTCTGCTCCAAACACCAAAGAGAATGGTGTTTGACCAGTTGCATTCTTAGGGGTTGTCCTGTCAGCCCAAAGCACATAAGGTAGTTCTTCTGCCCATTTCCCTTTCTTGGATCCAAGCTTCTTCTTCAAATTATTGATGATGATCTTGTTGGATGATTCTGCTTGGCCATTAGCTTGTGGGTGGACTGGTGTTGATGTTATCATCTTAATCCCCCAGTTGTCATAAAAGTTAGTGGTTCTGCCCCCAATAAATTGGGAACCGTTATCACATATAATCTCAGAAGGAATTCCAAATCTAGTTATAATATTTCTTTTAATGAAGGATATAACTTCCTTTTCTCTAACTTGGGCAAAAGCTTCAGCCTCTATCCACTTGGAGAAGTAATCAGTCATAGCTAGCATGAATACTTTTCCACCAGGTGCCTTAGGGAGCTTGCCAACTATATCCATACCCCATCTCATAAATGGCCAAGAGGAGGATATAGGATGCAATAATTCAGCTGGTTGATGAAGGATATTGCTGTGTCTCTGGCAAGGATCACATCTTCTGGCATACTCCACAGCATCTTTCTTCATGGTTGGCCAGTAGTATCCTGTCCTCAGGATCCTTGAGAATAATGCCCTGCCCCCAGTGTGGTTTCCACAATCTCCTTCATGGAAGTCTTTTAAAACTTCTTGAACTTCAGGATCCTCAATGCATCTCAAGTATGGTCCTGCAAGAGATCGTTTATACAACATATTATTCATAATTGTGAATTGAGATACCTTAGATTTGAAAGCCCTAGGGTTTTCTCCTGTAGGAATCTCTCCATGTTGTAAGTATCTCATAATTGGTGAGATCCATGATCCTGATCCTGAATGGGATTGAGTACCCTCACAAGGGATAATTGCAGAATCATTTCCTATCTCCATAGCCTCGTGATCCTCGATAGCCGGGGTCAGGATATGGATAATAGGAATCTTGATATCCTCCGGGATCTTCAAGGATGATCCTAAGTTAGCCAATGCATCAGCTTCTGTATTTTCTTCCCTTGGTACCTGTGACAAACTAAAGGAAACAAAAGAGAGTGCCAAACTTTTGACTATCTCCAAATAGTTGGTTAGCTTTTCACCTTTAACAGAATATGATCCATTAAAGTGGTTTGTAATCAACAAAGAATCTACGTGTACCTCAAGATACCTGATCCCCATATGCTTTGCAATTTGTAAACCAGCAATTAGGGCTTCATATTCAGCCTCATTGTTAGTGGTTTGGAATTCACAAGCTATAGAATGGGGTATTATGTCCCCCTGTGGCGATTTTAGTAGTATTCCGAGCCCTGTGCCTTTGACATTTGAGGATCCATCAGTATAAAGTATCCAAGGATCCTTGGTCTCTTCTAGCTGCTGGACTTCTAGCTCAGCTTCTTCTTGTAAATCACTACTGAAATCAGCCACAAAGTCAGCTAATGCTTGGGATTTGATGGCTGTCCTAGGCTCATATCTTATATCATATGCACTCAATTTCACTGCCCACTTAGCCATCCTTCCTGACATCTCTGGTTTCCTGAGGACATTCTTAATTGGAAAATTAGTTTTAACAATGATAACATGAGTTTCAAAATAATGTCTTAACTTGGTAGATGCCATAATGAATGCAAGAATAAGCTTTTCAAGGTGTGAGTACCTGGATTCGGCATCAAGTAAACTTTTACTTACATAATAGACAGGATGTTGTGTACCTTGATGATCCTTAACAAGGACCGCACTTACTGCTTTTGAGGATACTGCAAGATATAAGGATAACACATCACCTTTTTCAGGTTTCATCAAAGCCGGGGCCGAGGATAGGTAATCTTTGAGGGCTTTTAAAGCATTTTCATGCTTCTCCGTCCACTCAAATTTCTTGTTCTTCCTTAGGATATCATAGAATTCTTTACACTTCTCGGAGGACTTGGATATAAATCTGTTCAAGGCTGCTATCCTTCCTGTTAGCCTTTGAACATCCTTAGCATTGGCCGGAGATTTGATGTTCACTATTGCTTTGATTTGTTCCGGGCTAGCTTCAATGCCTCTCTTTGTCACCATATATCCTAAGAATTTACCTGCTTTAACACCAAAGTGACATTTTGAAGGACTAAGTTTCATGTTATATTTGTCAAGGATATCGAATGCTTCCTCCAAGTCTCTTAGGTGATCCTCAGCTTTTAAGGATTTTACCACCATATCATCTATGTAAACCTCCATAGTTTGTCCAATCTGATCCTTGAACATCATATTCACCAGCCTTTGATATGTTGCACCTGCATTTCTTAACCCGAACGGCATAGCAATATAGCAGTATACACCAGTTGGAGTCATGAAGGCTGTATCCTCTTGGTCGGATGGTTCCATTTGGATTTGTTGGAATCCAGATGAAGCATCCATAAAAGTTAACAGTTCATGACCCGCAGTTGCATCCACCATGGAGTCAATGTGGGGTAAAGGGAAAGGATCCTTGGGACATGCCTTATTTAAATCGGTAAAGTCGACACATACCCTCCACTTTCCGTTTTTCTTTTGAACAACAACCACATTGGCCAACCATCTTGGATACTTGACCTCTCTAATCATACCTGCCCGGAGCAATTTCTCTACCTCTTCTTGGATAATGGCATTCCTTTCCGGTGCAAACTTTCTTCTCCTTTGATGGATTGGTTTGAAGGATCTGTCAATGCCGAGTTTATGGGTGATAACATCTTTGGATATACCAGTCATGTCTTCGTGTTTCCATGCAAAGGTAGTCTTTCTCCTTTTGAGGAAGGATACGAGGTCTTCTTTCATTTCGCCAAGGATCCCTGATCCGATATATATTTTGGATTCAGGATCATCGGGATCCATGAGGATTTCTACCACATCCTGCTCTCTGGCCTCCAAGACATTCCTTGGAGGATACCTTGATTGCTATTGCTCCCTTGACTTCGAGGCTGGTTTCATCGATGAAGTGTAGCAATTCTTAGCCTCCTGCTGATCACTATCAATCTTTACTATTCCCCAAGGACTAGGGAGCTTCACACATTGATGGTAAGTAGATGGGACTGCTTTCATATCGTGTATCCAGGGCCTGCCAAGGATAACATTACAACAAGATAAACAGTCAATAACACAAAATTTTTGATAAGAGTGTAAGCCTTCAATATATATTGGGAGTTTAATGTCCCCCAGGGTGTTCTTAGTTTCGCCACTAAATCCCACGAGCACGGAGGATCTTGGTATGATCTCTGATTCAGGGATACCCATCTTCTTTAGAACATCAAGCTGGATAATGTTCACTGAACTTCCTCCGTCTATAAGGATCCTGCGGACAAAATTGTTAGATATAAAAAGAGTAATAACTAAACCATCGTGATGAGGATCCTGGATATCAACACGATCCTCTTCATCAAAGGTTATGACTTTTCCTTCGGAGACACTTGATGTTCGAACTGGTCTTTCTCCATTATCCATTTTAGTTTCCTTTGCATGCCTTTTAGCTGCTGAGAAGGATGTGCCACAAATGTCGGATCCTCCAGAAATAAAGTTTATCACTTGTGCGTCTGCTGGAGGAGCTGGAGCCTTCTCAGGGATCCTTTCAGGATCCTGAGTCCTTGACTTTTTTCTTCCCAACAACTCTTTTAGATGCCCTTTGCTCAACAAGTATCCAATTTCCTTTCTTAATGCAATGCATTCTTCTGTGAGGTGCCCAAAATCCTCATGATATGCACACCACTTTGATTTATCCTTAGTTGCAGCCGGCCTATCATTCTTTCTCGGCCATCTAGCTTTATCACCTAGGTTCTGTATAGCAAGGATTAGTTCATTGTTATCAACACTAAAGCAATATTCAGAAATTGGAGGATAATCCTCATCATCCTCTTCTTGATCAACAGAATGCACGTTCTGATTATCAGATCTGTTGTAGGATCTGAATTTGTTGTTCCTGAATGAGGATCCTTGCTTATCCTGCTTTGAGGATCCTGCTAACCTCTCCTGGATCCTCTTGTCATCCTCTAGCCGAATGAACCTAAGTGCTCGGGTTCTTACCTCATCTAAGTTCCTGCTTGGTGTCATAACAAGATCATCATAGAAAGACGAATCCCTAAGCAATCCCATTTTGAAGGCCTCAACAGCCGTAGCTATATCTAAGTTGGGAATGTCTAAGGATTCTTTACTGAATTTGGTAATGTAATCCCTTAATGATTCATTATGACCCTGGGTTATCCTATATAAATCACTAGTTAATCGTTCAAATTTTCTACTACAAGAAAACTGATTATTAAACAAGTTAACTAGGTTAGCAAATGAGGTAATAGAATAGGGAGGAAGACTTAGCAGCCATTTGAGAGCTGATCCAGTAAGAGTGGATCCGAATCCCTTGCACAGGCATGCTTCTTTTAACCTTTCTGGAATTGGATTGATTTCCATCCTCTCCCTGTATTGTGCTATGTGTTCTTCAGGATCCGTTGAACCATCATACAACTTCATTGTTGGCACATGGAATCTCTTGGGTATCTCAGCATCACAGATTGGTGGTGCAAAACGAGATATCTTGTGGCTCCCATCTGCAATCTCTGGGATAGGTTTAACTACTCCCGAAACACTTGATATCATATCCTTTAGCTTTTGCAATTCTCTAGCCATGGCATGATTGATACCTGGATCCTGCATAAGACCATGGTTAGTAGTATGAGAATTATTAAAAGTGTTACCTCCCATTGGATTCAAATTAGGAAGAATGGATGTTAATCCATATTGTTGAGGCTCTGGAATGATCGAGGGACCAGTAGAGGCATTGGTCTGCATCGGAATAAAATCTCCCTGATGGACATCTGAACTTCCTGTTTGCAAATTCCTCAAGGATCCTGGCATCTGGAAGGATCCCTGAAACTGGGACGATCCTGGAACAAAGGAGGATCCTTGAACCTGGGATGATCCTGGAACGAAGGAGGATCCTTGAACCTGGGATGATCCTGGAACGAAGGAGGATCCTTGAACCTGGGATGATCCTGGAACAAAGGAGGATCCTTGAACCTGGGATGATCCTGGAACGAAGGAGGATCCTTGAACCTGGGATGATCCTGGAACAAAGGAGGATCCTTGAACCTGGGATGATCCTGGAACGAAGGAGGATCCATGAAACTGCTGCATTCCTGAATATCCTCCTGAACTCGTGAGGGATCCCATATGCTGAGGATAGGATCCCGCTGGCTGGAAATATGAACCTGATGCCTGGGTCATTGTTGTTGTTCCATAGTGCACTCCTTTCGGTCCACCCACATATTGAATGTCTGGAACCACTGATGGCTGAGAAGTAATCACCGGAGTATCAAAGTTCAAAGATCTGGGCATCAGGGGGGAACGATCTTCTGCCGTTTTCTTCTGTTTCTTGATTTCGTCAATCTCCCGGAGGATCCTTTCGTTGGTCTTATCCTGCTCTTGTACATGATTCCTCATCTGCAAAATCAAGGCATAGAGATCATTAGTAGTAGGATTAGTTGAAACAGAAGAAGTAGGTGGTTTTGAGAAAATGGGAGTTGGTTTCTTCGCGGCATTCTCAGTATTCTTCTGGGATCCAGAAGGTGGTGGAGGCAAAGGAGGGACGCCTTGTGAAGAAGTGAATGAAGGCATCAAGTTTGAAGTATTCTTCGCTGAGGAAGCCATTTGCTTGGTTGTAGTAAACCGAAATGAGCACAGAAATGCGAATTTTTCGAAGGATGAAGCACCAATTGCCCCACGGTGGGCGCCAAACTGTTTTGGTCAAAAAAATCTGTTGAGGATATTGCAACCAAACTCTATGTTATGGGGGTATGATGCTGATTATGTAATAGCGATGAGGATCACTTATATGTAGATTTGCACAAACAACACAAGGATTTATATGGGGAAAAAGCCCTTGATCAAGAGTTGATCTCCGGCACAAAAAACCCCGGGTGATGGAAACTACCGATCACCAAGCTCAAATAAATGATTAAATGTTTACAACTTCGGATAGTAACGAGCTAGGTACAAGGATCACTGTCGTGAAATGTGTACAAGTGAGTAAAAATGAATGTGTGTTCGTCGAGAGCTTCAAGTGTGCGAGTATACGAGTGTGTGTAGCTGCAAAAAATGGCTAAGTGTTTTTCTACTAGCTCGTTACCCCTTTTTAAAATAGAAATCTAACTACCAAACTAACTATCCGACTTTCGTGCCATGCCTCCACGTTCTCCACAACGTCTATTTTTGGTCAAGCACGTGCAGAATAGTTTGGGAATATTCTCCAGGAATGTCGCCAAGACTTGGTCAAGCTTGTTATACCTGCGAGATGCTACAAAACATAAGTAAACAATCGTCAGTACGAGGATCCTTAAAGTGATCCATGATCCTGATCCTAAAGCCCTTCTGAGGATCACCACCTGTCACAGAAGTAAGGATCACTAATTAGGATAACGAATAAGGATCACTAATTGTTAGAAAATCCTCCCCTAACAAACACATCACCTTTTTCTGGTTTCATCAAAGCCGGGGCCGAGGATAGGTAATCTTTGAGGGCTTTTAAAGCATTTTCATGCTTCTCCGTCCACTCAAATTTCTTGTTCTTCCTTAGGATATCATAGAATTCTTTACACTTCTCGGAGGACTTGGATATAAATCTGTTCATGGCTGCTATCCTTCCTGTTAGCCTTTGAACATCCTTAGCATTGGCCGGAGATTTGATGTTCACTATTGCTTTGATTTGTTCTGGGCTAGCTTCAATGCCTCTCTTTGTCACCATATATCCTAAGAATTTACCTGCTTTAACACCAAAGTGACATTTTGAAGGATTAAGTTTCATGTTATATTTGTCAAGGATATCGAATGCTTCCTCCAAGTCTCTTAGGTGATCCTCAGCTTTTAAGGATTTTACCACCATATCATCTATGTAAACCTCCATAGTTTGTCCAATCTGATCCTTGAACATCATATTCACCAGCCTTTGATATGTTGCACCTGCATTTCTTAATCCGAACGGCATAGCAATATAGCAGTATATACCAGTTGGAGTCATGAAGGCTGTATCATCTTGGTCGGATGGTTCCATTTGGATTTGTTGGAATCCAGATGAAGCATCCATAAAAGTTAACAGTTCATGACCCGCAGTTGCATCCACCATGGAGTCAATGTGGGGTAAAGGGAAAGGATCCTTGGGACATGCCTTATTTAAATCGGTAAAATCGACACATACCCTCCACTTTCCGTTTTTCTTTTGAACAACAACCACATTGGCCAACCATCTTGGATACTTGACCTCTCTAATCATACCTGCCCGGAGCAATTTCTCTACCTCTTCTTGGATAATGACATTCCTTTCCGGTGCAAACTTTCTTCTCCTTTGATGGATTGGTTTGAAGGATCTGTCAATGCCGAGTTTGTGAGTGATAACATCTTTGGATATACCAGTCATGTCTTCGTGTTTCCATGCAAAGGTAGTCTTTCTCCTTTTGAGGAAGGATATGAGGTCTTCTTTCATTTCGCCAAGGATTCCTGATCCGATATAGATTTTGGATTCAGGATCATCGGGATCCATGAGGATTTCTACCACATCCTGCTCTCTGGCCTCCAAGACATTCCTTGGAGGATACCTTGATTGCTATTGCTCCCTTGACTTCGAGGCTGGTTTCATCGATGAAGTGTAGCAATTCTTAGCCTCCTGCTGATCACTATCAATCTTTACTATTCCCCAAGGACTAGGGAGCTTCACACATTGATGGTAAGTAGATGGGACTGCTTTCATATCGTGTATCCAGGGCCTGCCAAGGATAACATTACAACAGGATAAACAGTCAATAACACAAAATTTTTTATAAGAGTGTAAGCCTTCAATATATATTCGGAGTTTAATGTCCCCCAGGGTGTTCTTAGTTTCGCCACTAAATCCCACGAGCAAGGAGGATCTTGGTATGATCTCTGATTCAGGAATACCCATCTTCTTTAGTACATCAAGCTGGATAATGTTCACTGAACTTCCTCCGTCTATAAGGATCCTGCGGACAAAATGGTTAGATATGAAAAGAGTAATAACTAAACCATCGTGATGAGGATCCTGGATATCAACACGATCCTCTTCATCAAAGGTTATGACTTTTCCTTCGGAGACACTTGATGTTCGAACTAGTCTTTCTCCATTATCCATTTTAGTTTCCTTTGCATGCCTTTTAGCTGCTGAGAAGGATGTGCCACAAATGTCGGATCCTCCAGAAATAAAGTTTATCACTTGTGCGTCTGCTGGAGGAGCTGGAGCCTTCTCAGGGATCCTTTCAGGATCCTGAGTCCTTGACTTTTTTCTTCCCAACAACTCTTTTAGGTGCCCCTTGCTCAACAAGTATCCAATTTCCTTTCTTAATGCAATGCATTATTCTGTGAGGTGCCCAAAATCTTCATGATATGCACACCACTTTGATTTATCCTTAGTTGCAGTTGGCCTATCATTCTTTCTCGGCCATCTAGCTTTATCACCTAGGTTCTGCATAGCAAGGATTAGTTCATTGTTATCAACACTAAAACAATATTCAGAAATTGGAGGATAATCCTCATCATCCTCTTCTTGATCAACAGAGTGCACGTTCTGATTATCAGATCTGTTGTAGGATCTGAATTTGTTGTTCCTGAATGAGGATCCTTGCTTATCCTGCTTTGAGGATCCTGCTAACCTCTCCTGGATCCTCTTGTCATCCTCTAGCCGAATGAACCTAAGTGCTCGGGTTCTTACCTCATCTAAATTCCTGCATGGTGTCATAACAAGGTCATCATAGAAAAACGAATCCCTAAGCAGTCCCATTTTAAAGGCCTTAACAGCCGTCGCTATATCTAAGTTGGGAATGTCTAAGGATTCTTTACTGAATTTGGTAATGTAATCCCTTAATGATTCATTATGACCCTGGGTTATCCTATATAAGTCACTAGTTAATCGTTCAAATTTCCTACTACAAGAAAACTGATTATTAAACAAGTTAACTAGGTTAGCAAATGAGGTAATAGAATAAGGAGGAAGACTTAGCAGCCATTTGAGAGCTGATACAGTAAGAGTGGATACGAATCCTTTGCACAGGCATGCTTCCTTTAACCTTTCTGGGATTGGATTGACCTCCATCCTCTCCCTGTATTGTGCTATGTGTTCTTCAGGATCCGTCGAACCATCATACAGTTTCATTGTAGGCACATGGAACCTCTTGGGTATCTCAGCATCACAGATTGGTGGTGCGAAACGAGATATCTTGTGGCTCCCATCTGCAATCTCTGGGATAGGTTTGACCACTCCTGGAACACTTGATATCATGTCCTTTAGCTTTTGCAATTCTCTGGCCATGGCATGATTGATACCTGGATCCTGCATAAGACCATGGTTAGTAGTATGAGAATTATTAAAATTATTACCTCCCATTGGATTCAAGTTAGGAAGAATGGATGTTAATCCATATTGTTGGGGCTCTGGAATGATCGAGGGACCAGTAGAAGCATTGGTCTGCATTGGAATGAAATCTCCCTGATGGACATCTGAACTTCCTGTTTGCAAATTCCTCAAGGATCCTGGCATCTGGAAGGATCCTTGAAACTGGGACGATCCTGGAACGAAGGAGGATCCTTGAACCTGGGATAATCCTGGAACGAAGGAGGATCCTTGAACCTGGGATGATCCTGGAACGAAGGAGGATCCTTGAACCTGGGATGATCCTGGAACGAAGGAGGATCCTTGAATCTGCTGCATTCCTGAATATCCTCCTGAATTCGTGAGGGATCCCATATGCTGAGGATAGGGTCCCGCTGGCTGGAAATATAAACCTGATGCCTGGGTCATTGTTGTTGTTCCATAGTGCACTCCTTTTGGTCCACCCACATATTGAACTTCTGGGACCACTGATGGCTGAGAAGTAATCACTGGAGTATCAAAATTCAGGGATTTCGGCACCAGTGGGGAATGATCCTCTGCCGTTTTCTTTTGTTTCTTGAGATCTCCAATTTCTTTGAGAATCCTCTCATTGGTCTTATCCTGTTTCCGTATTTGATCCTTCATCTGCAAAATCAAAGTAAACATGTCACTAGTAGTGGGAGTGTAAGAAGCAGAAGAAGTTAGGGGTTTTGAGAAAATGGGAGTTGGTTTCTTCGCAGCATTCTCGGTATTCTTCTGGGATCCAGAAGGTGGTGGAGGCAAAGGAGGGACGCCTTGTGAATAAGTGAATGAAGGCATCAAATTTGAAGCATTCTTCGCTGAGGAAGCCATTTGCTTGGTTGTAGTGAACCGAAATGAGCACAGAAATGCGAATTTTTCTAAGGACGAAGCACCAATTGCCCCACGGTGGGCGCCAAACTGTTTTGGTTAAAAATTATGTTTATGATATGCAACCAAACTCTTTGTTTCGGGGAATGATGCTTAGAATATGTAATAGCGATGAGGATCACTTCAATGTAGATTTGCACAAACAACACAAGGATTTATACGGGGAAAAAGCCCTTGATCAAGAGTTGATCTCCGGCACAAAAAACCCCGGGTGATGGAAACTACCGATCACCAAGCTCAAATAAATGATTAAATGTTTACAACTTCGGATAGTAACGAGCTAGGTACAAGGATCACTATCGTGAAATGTGTATAAATGAGTGAAAATGAATGTGTGTTCGTCGAGAGCTTCAAGTGTGCGAGTATACGAGTGTGTGTAGCTGCAAAAAATGGCTAAGTGTTTCTCTACTAGCTCGTTACCCCTTTTAAAATAGAAATCTAACTACCAAACTAACTATCCGACTTTCGTGCCATGCCTCCACGTTCTCCACAACGTCTATTTTTGGTCAAGCACGTGCAGAATAGTTTGGGAATATTCTCCAGGAATGTCGCCAAGACTTGGTCAAGCTTGTTATACCTGCGAGATACTACAAAACATAAGTAAACAATCGTCAGTACGAGGATCCTTAAAGTGATCCATGATCCTGATCCTGAAGCTCTTCTGAGGATCACCACCTGTCACAGAAGTAAGGATCACTAATTAGGATAACGAATAAGGATCACTAATTGTTAGAAAATCCTCCCCTAACAGGTATGAAGTCTCCCAAGTGAATCTCTGAACTTCTGGGTTATACACTCCTTAAGGATCTTTAACCCTGAAAGATGTTGGATCCTTGATACACCGAAGCTGGGCATCTTGGAGGATAATCCATGGATCCGTGAGCCTGAGATAAGGATCCTTGAACCTGATATGAGGATCCTGGATACTGAGAATAGGATCCTTGAACTGTCTGCGTCCCCATGTATCCTCCTGGACTAGAGAAGGATCCTTGATGCTGGAAGGAGGATCCTTGAGGCTGAAGAGAAGATCCTGAAGGCTGGAAGTAGGATCCTGAAGGCTGTGTCATTGTCGATGATCCATAGTGCATACTCGATGATCCACCCTGATACTAGACACCTGATGCTGTGGAATGCTGGATAGTCGTGATTGGAGTATCGAAATTCAGTGATCTCGGCATCAATGGAGAGTGATCCTCCGTTGATCTTTTCATTTTCTTGATCTCGTCAATTTCTTGAAGGATTCTGTCATTAGTTCTGTCCTGCTGCTGCATGTAATCCTTCATCTGCAAAATCAAAGAATAAAGATCATTGTTAGTGTTAGGGGAGGATTTCTCAATGACCTGTGATCCTCAATTACTGTTGGGTTTGGTGATCCTCACTTCTGTTTGAGTTAGTGATCCTCAGAAGTGTTTCAGGATCAGGATCATGGATCATCTTAAGGATCCTTATACTAACGATTGTCTACTTTGAATATGGTATTGTTTTGCAAGAGTACGAGCTTGGACTTGGTCTTGGCGATATTCCTGGAGCATATTCCATGGTTTATTCCGCACGTGCTTAACTGAAGTGGACGTTATGGAGTTCGTGGAGGACTTGCATGAAATGCGGAATGTTTGTTAGCTTAGATATTTTTCCATTTTTAAACGGGGTAGCGTATAGAAACACTTCTCTATTTTTGGCTAACACACACACTCTTACAACTGCTCTCACCAGCTCTCGTTAATTCACTTGGCGATTACACACTTTTTTACACAATACACTATAGTGATCCTTATACTTAGCTCGCTATCATCCGAAGTTGTAATACATTTCTTGTTTTATTTGAGTTGGTGATCGGTAGTTTCCATCACCCGAGGTTTTTTATGCCGGAGATCATTCATTGATCAAGGGCTTTTTCCTCGTATAAATCTTTGTGTCGCTTGTTCATTTCATTTCTGAGTGATCCTTATTGTTGTTCATCAATTCAAGCATCATACCTCACAACAGAAAGTTTGGTTGCATTATCATTGCTTGATTTTTGACCAAAACAGTTTGGCGCCCACCGTTGGGGCAATTGGTGCTTCATTCCTAAGAAAATTCATATATTTGTGGTCATTTCGGTTCGTTACAACCAAGCAGATTGCTTCCTCAACGAAGAACACTTCAAGCTTAATGCCGTCATTCAGTTCTTCACAAGGCGTTCCTCCTTTGCCTCCACCGCCTTCTGGATTCTCAGAAGAATGCTGAGAATGTTGCGAAGAAACAAATCCCCATTTTCCAAAAACCACCAACTTCTTCTGTTTCAACTAATCCTACTACTAATGATCTTTATGCTCTGATTTTGCAGATGAGGAACCACGCACAAGAGCAGGACAAAACCAACGAAAGGATCCTCCGGGAGATCGCTGAGATCAAGAAACAGAAGAAATCAGTGGAGGATCACTCTCCTCTGATGCCAAGGTCGCTAAACTTCGACACTCCAGTCATAACTTCCCAGCACTCAGCAGCTCCGGATGTGCAATACTTGGGTGAATTACCAGGAAGACGTCATGGAACAACAACAATGAGTCAGACATTTGGCTCTCACTACCAGCCTTAGGGATCCTATTTTCAGCCATCGGGATCCTCTATTCAGCATCAAGGATCCTTCAGCTCAGGAGGATATTTGGGAATGCATGCAGGTCCAAGGATCCTTCAAGGTCCAAGGATCCTCCCAGGTCCAAGGATCCTCCCGGATCCAAGGATCCTCCCAGGTCCAAGAATCCTCCCAGGTCCAAGTATCCTCCCAGGTCCAAGGATCCTCCCAGGTCCAAGGATTCTCTATTGTCCCATGATCCTTTCAGATTCAAGGATCCTCTCAGCCTCAAGGATCCAACGTCTTTCAGGATCAAGGATTCTTGAGAAGTATGCAGCCCCAGAGCTCGGATGTTCATCAAGGAGACTTCATACCAATGCAAACCATTGCTTCATCTGGTCCTTCGATCATACCAGAGTCCCGCCAATATGGATACACATCTGGAATCCCAAACATGAATCCCGTGGGAGGTAACTCTTTCAATAATTCATACAACACTAACCATGGCTTAATGCAGGATACAGGTATCAATCAGGCTATGGCCAGGGAGTTACAGAAGCTCAAGGATATGATATCCAGTGTTCCAGGAGTGGTTAAACCCATTCCTGAAATTGCAGACGGTAGCCATAGGATATCTCGTTTTGCACCACCCTTATGTGATGCTGAGATACCCAAAAGATTCCAGATACCATCCATGAAACTGTATGATGGTTCAACGGATCCAGAGGAGCATGTAGCTCAATACAGGGAGAGGATGGAGATCAATCCAATTCCTGAAAGGTTAAAAGAAGCATGTCTATGCAAGGTATTTGGATCCACACTCACAGGATCTGCTCTTAAATGGCTGCTAAGTCTTCCCCCTTACTCTATTACTTCATTTGCTAATCTAGTTAACTTGTTCAATAGTCAATTCTCTTGTAGTAGAAAATTTGAACGATTGACTAGTGATTTATATAGGGTAACTCAAGGTCAAAATGAATCACTTAGAGATTACATCACTAAGTTTAGTAAAGAATCCTTAGATATTCCTGACTTGGATATTGCTACGGCTATAGAAGCCTTTAAAATGGGATTGCTTAGGGATTCATTGTTCTATGATGATCTTGTTATGACACCTTGCAGGAATCTTGATGAAGTAAGAACCAGGGCCCTTAGGTTCATCCGCTTAGAGGATGACAAAAGGATCCAGGATAGATTGACAGGATCCTCAAAACAGGAGAAGCAAGGATCCTACTTCAGGAACAACAAATCAAAGTCTTACAATAGATCTGATAACCAGAACGTGCATGCAGTGGAACAAGAAGAGGATGATGAGGATTATCCTCCTATTTCTGAATACTGTTTTTCTATTGATAACAATGAACTAATCCTTGCATGTAGAATCTAGGTGAGAAAGCTAGGTGGCCAAGGAAGAGTGATAAACCAGCTGCTACAAAGGATAAATCCAAGTGGTGTGCTTATCATGAGGATTTTGGGCATCTCACTGAAGAGTGTATTGCACTGAGAAAGGAAATTGGTTACTTGTTGAGCAAGGGGCATTTGAAGGAGCTTTTAGGACAAAAGAAGTCAAGGATCCAGGATCCTGAAAGGATCCCGGAAAGGGCTCCTGCTCCTCCAACAGACGCACAAGTCATAAACTTTATATCCGGTGGATCAGACATTTGTGGTACCTCATTTTCAACAGCAAAAAGACATGCTAAGGAAACTAAGATGGATAATGGAGACAGACCAGTCCGGACCTCCGTTGTCACCCAGGATAAAGTCATAACTTTTGATGAGGATGATCGTGTTGACGTCCAGGATCCTCATCATGATGGTCTTGTAATTACATTATTTATTTCTAACCACTTTGTTCGCAGGATCCTTATAGATGGAGGAAGCCCTGTGAACATCATTCAGCTTGATGTCCTCAAGAAGATGAATATCCCGGAGTCTGATATTATCCCAAGATCCTCAGTACTTGTGGGATTCAGTGGAGAAACTAAGAATACATTGGGGGACATCAAACTCCCAATCTATATTGAAGGATTGCATTCTTATCAAAAATTTTGTGTTATAGATTGCTTATCATGTTGCAATGTTATCCTTGGCAGACCATGGATACATGATATGAAGGCAGTTCCATCCACCTATCATCAATGTGTAAAGCTTCCAAGTCCTTGGGGAGTGATGAAAATTGAGAGTGATCAACAAGAAGCTAAGAATTGCTATACCTCATCAATGAAGCCAGCCTCAAGACCAAGGGAGCAATAGCAATTAAAGTATCCTTCAAGAGATGTCTTGGAGGCAAGAGAACAGGATTTGAAAGAAATCCTCATGGATCCTGAGGATCCTGAATCCAAGATCTTCATAGGATCAGGGATCCTTAGCGACATCGAACAGGAGCTAGTATCCTTCCTTAAGAGAAGGAAATCCACCTTTGCCTGGAAACATGAAGACATGACAGGTATATCTAAGGATATAATTACTCATAAACTTGGCGTTGACAGGTCATTCAAGCCTATACATCAAAAGAGGAGGAAGTTTGCACCTGAAAGGAATGCTATTATCCAGGAAGAGGTAGATAAGCTACTTCGAGCAGGTATGATAAGAGATGTTAAGTATCCAAGATGGTTAGCCAATGTGGTTGTTGTTCAAAAGAAAAATGGAAAGTGGAGGGTATGTGTCGATTTTACTGATTTAAACAAGGCATGTCCCAAGGATCCTTTCCCATTACCTCACATTGACTCCATGGTGGATGCTACCGCGGGTCATGAGTTGTTGACTTTTATGGATGCTTCATCTGGATTTCAACAAATTCAGATGGAACCATCTGATCAAGAGGATACAGCCTTTGTGACCCCAACTGGTATATACTGTTATATTGCTATGCCATTTGGATTAAGGAATGCAGGTGCTACTTATCAAAGGCTAGTCAATATGATGTTCAAGGAACAAATTGGACACACTATGGAAGTCTATATAGATGACATGGTGGTTAAGTCCAAGAAAGCTGAGGATCACCTTAAAGACTTGGAGGAAGTATTCAATATCCTTGATAAATTTAATATGAAACTAAATCCTTCCAAGTGTCATTTTGGTGTTAAGGCAGGTAAATTCTTAGGCTACATGGTGACAAAGAGGGGCATTGAAGTAAGTCCAGAACAGATTAAGGCCATTGTGAATATCAAATCTCCTGCCAATGCTAAGGATGTGCAAAGATTGACAGGCAGGATCGCAGCCTTGAACAGATTCATATCCAAATCCTCGGAAAAGTGCAAGGAATTCTATGACATCCTGAGGAAGACAAGAAATTTGAATGGACTGAGAAGCATGAAAGTGCCCTCAAAGCTCTTAAGGATTACCTATCCTCAGCCCCTGCCTTGATGAAACCAGAAAAGGGGGATGTATTATCCTTATACTTAGCAGTATCCTCAAAAGCAGTAAGTGCGGTCCTTGTTAAGGATCACCAAGGTACACAACATCCTGTCTATTATGTAAGTAAGAGTTTACTTGATGCTGAATCCAGGTATTCGCACTTAGAAAAACTTATCCTTGCATTAATTATGGCATCTACTAAATTAAGACATTATTTTGAGACTCATGCCATTATTGTTATGACTAATTTTCCAATTAAGAATATTCTCAGGAAACCTGAAATGTCAGGAAGGATGGCTAAGTGGGCAGTGAAGCTTAGTGCATACGATATAAGATATGAACCAAGGACTGCCATCAAATCCCAAGCCTTAGCTGACTTTGTGGCAGATTTTAGTAGTGATTTGCAAAAGGAGGCTGAATTAGAAGTCCAACAGCTTGAAGAAACCAAGGATCCTTGGATACTATTCACTGATGGATCCTCCAATGTAAAAGGAACAGGGCTCGGAATACTACTAAAATCGCCATAGGGGGACATAATACCCCACTCCATAGCTTGTGAATTTCAAACTACCAACAATGAGGCTGAATATGAAGCCTTGATAGCTGGTTTGCAAATCGCTAAGCATATGAGGATAAGTTTGACACAGGTACCAAGGGAAGAGAATGCAAAAGCTGATGCATTAGCCAATCTAGGATCATCCTTGAAGATCCCGGAGGATATAAGGATCCCTATTATCCATATCCTGACTCCTGCTATCGAGGATCATATAGCTATGGAGATTGGAGAAGATTCTGCAATCATCCCTAGTGGTGATACTCAACCTCATTCAGGATCATGGATCCTCCCAATCATGAGATACATACAACATGGAGAGATTCCTACAGGAGAAAACCAAAGGGCTTTCAAAATTAAGGTATCTCAATTTACAATATTAAATAATATGTTGTATAAACGATCTCTTGCAGGACCATATCTAAGATGCATTGAGGATCCTGAAATCCAAGAAGTCCTAAAGGATTTCCATGAAGGAGATTGTGGAAACCACACTGGGGGCAGGGCATTGTTCTCAAGGATCCTGAGGACAAGATACTACTGGCCCACTATGAAGAAGGATGCTATGGAGTATGGCAAGAAGTGTGATCCTTGTCAGAGGCATAGTAATATCCTTCACCAACCAGCAGAGCTCTTGCATCCTATATCCTCTTCCTGGCCATTCATGAGATGGGGAATGGATATAGTTGGAAAGCTTCCTAAGGCACCTGGTGGAAAAGTATTCATGCTTGCTATGACTGATTACTTCTCTAAGTGGATAGAGGCTGAAGCCTTTGCTCAAGTCAGAGAAAAGGAAGTTATATCCTTTATTAAAAGAAACATTATCACTAGATTTGGTATCCCTTCTGAGATTGTTTGTGATAATGGATCCCAATTTATTGGGAATAGAACTACTAACTTTTGTGACAGCTGGGGGATTAAGATGATAACATCAACACCAGTCCACCCACAAGCTAATGGTCAGGCAGAATCATCCAACAAGATCATCATCAACAATTTGAAGAAGAAACTTGGATCCAAGAAAGGAAAATGGGCAGAATAACTACCTTATGTGCTTTGGGCTGACAGGACAACTCCCAAGAATGCCACAGGCCAAACTCCATTTTCTTTGGTATTTGGGGCAGAATCAGTGATCCCTACAGAGATGGTGGTTCCAACTGCAAGAACAAGCATTTGTGATCCTGAAGAAAATGCTGAAAACTTGGTTCAAGACTTGGATACTATAGAAGAAATCAGGGATTTGGTAAGGATAAGGATGACTAGTTATCAACAAAAGATGGCTGGAGCCTACAACAAAAATGTCAGGATCAGGAAATTCCAAGTTGGTGATATGGTGTTAAGGAAAGCATTTCAGAATACTACCAATCCTGCTGATGGGAAGTTGGCACCAAAGTGGGAAGGCCCTTTCTTGATTGAAGCTGAGGCAGGAAAGGGGGCATATCGATTGCTAACAATGGAAGGTGATTTGCTACCAAGAGCTTGGAATGCTGTCCATTTGAAGAAATATTTCATGTGACAAGGATCCATGATCCTTACATGACAAGTATCCTTGAAGGATCCTTACAGAACAGATGATCCTCATCTTGGTAACATTCTAATCCCAAACTATTTCATTCTTTTATTCTCTTATATAAGGATAAGGATCCTGCATCCTTTATCCTCCTTTCACTTGATTCTGAGTTTTGAAGGTTCAGGTATCCTTAACTAAGGATTGAGTATCCACAGAAGTATCCAGTTATTTGGGCTTGACCCCAGTTATTTGGGCTTGGCCCCAGTTTGGGCCTGTCCCCAGTTTCGCCAGTAGCGCACGATGATCCTGGTATAGTTCATGGCAATGGGACCAGTACTCGCTTTAGGGGCTGACAATTTCATTGTACTGGCTATATTCAGGATCCTACGTATAATGGTAGACGTACCATACATCCGTTCCTAAGGTTTCTAACGTTTTCACGTTAGCTAAGGTTTTGGCATTTTCATGTCACTAAGTTTGGATAGTCGCCAGTAAGGGCCATACTCCAGTTTACATACGATCCTTTGGGCTCGTCCCCAGTTATCCTTTGGGCTTGTCCCCAATTATCCTTTGGGCTTGTCCCCAGTTATCCTTTGGGCTTGTCCCCAGTATATTGGGCTTGTCCCCAGAATTGTTGGACTTGTCCCCAGTTGCTAACTTTTATCTTATATTGGCTTAGTCCCAAGTTGTATCCTATTTCAGGTTTTTGAAGCTAAAACGACCAAGGATCCTTGATCCTTACCTTCTACTAAGGTTTGTCTTTTGGGTTATCCTGATTACAAGTGTTAAAGGTTGGGATCCTAACGTGGATCCTCTGGTATGATCCTTAACTATTTTGATCTTATCCATTATTTATTTGAATAACCCTTATCCTTTGACAACTGAACTTATGATCCTTAAACTATATTACTTTTCAGAACTTATCGATTATGGGATATGTGATCCTTGATCATATTCTAAACTTTTTGGGGATATTTCTTAAATTTTTTCTTTACTTGATAAGTTTAAACAAAATGAACATCACAACAGTTGGAAAGTAAAACATTAACAAGGATATCAACACAGGATAAGCCAAAAAGTTAAAGTTATTTTATTCACAAAAGATCAAACCCTTTAAGGTTGTCAAAATTGCCAACCCACGTTTCTACCAGCAAAACGTGGCCCGTCCACATGGGCTGGCAAAGGGTGTCCATTGTTCATTGGTCTAGAAAGTGCAGGAATCAAAAGACGGCAGGATCACAATGGCTTCATCCCCCAAACAGAGGATCCCTCCACCATTTGTAATCCTACCTATTGTTCGAAGGATCCATGATCCTTAGCCCTAATTACTATTGTTTAAGTACAACCTATCATTGTTCAACGAAAAACACCATAACCAAAACAAACTATCAAACTTAAAAAATGGGCTCCGGCTACGTCTAGAAATGTCCTTCATCGCCCATTCATGCAGCCTATGCCTTCGCTGCATCACCATCTCCTCCAGCTCCCATATCCTTCACCTGATCCTTGCCACTGCCGCTAGCTTCGATTGCCAGAACCTCGATAGCCTCATCTTCATCATCCTCCAACTCAGCCAACCTAGCCTTCCAACCGTCCATGTCCCAGTTGCTCCTGTCAAAGGCAGGATCCTGAGCTTCTTGGGCCATCTGTAGCTTGGTCTTATACATGGCAATGGCAGCGGAGACCTTAGCATCCTCCGTGATCTCGTGCTTCTCGTAATCAGCATTGATCTGAGTTGCAACTATCTAAGCTTTGGCATCATTGAGATCCTTTTCAAGGGAAGCAATCTTGTGATCCTTGAGCACCGCCACTTTTTGGAGGTCAGAGTATTTCTCCTCAAGCTCTTCAACATTCCCAACATAGTCCTCGATCTCAGCAAATTTCTACAAAGAAGACAATGCAAAGATTAGAGTCAAGTGATCCTCAAATGGGCAGGATAACTAAGCTAAGTCAGTGATCCTTACATCTGCGAAATACTCGAGGAACTGATGGCGGATCAGAGGCAAGCCTTGTAGGTTGTCAGCTTCAGAGGTCTTCCTTTTCTTTCCACCTCTTCCCTTTGAAGTGGTTGCCTTAGGGATTACGACGGAGGGGCTAGCAGCAGACTTTTTCTTTGAGGATCTGACAGTGTCAAGATCAGTGACACTGAATTTGGAGGCAGATTTTGAGGATTTCCCGGCGCCTACACACCCAAAACAGATAAGTATCCTTGTCCTATTTCTATTTAACTATTTATTTAAACATTTAACTATACAAAAAATAGGATACTTACTTGACATAGTGACAGAACCTGAGGATACTTCTTGAGAATCCTGGGTGTTTGTTTTGAATGATCTTGTTGCAAGATCAAGTTTTCTGAAAGCAGCAAGCCTTTCCTTGGTGGCAGGTGATGGTATAAGGTGCGAAACAGAGATAGCTGTACAACAGAAACAAAAGGGTGTCAGTGATCCTTATACAAAAACAAGGTTATCTGGTGATCCTTCTCAGGATCCTTTATCCTACCATGGGTGGTCCACTTCCTTGGCAGATCCTTTCCATCCGGGATAGAATCCCTTCTGACAAAGAAGAATCGCCGTTTCCAGTTGGTATCATTCTTAGTGGCTTTGAAGATGGGGTGTTCTTCACCAGGTTTACGCTTGAATAGATATCGGTGGGATCCAAATGTTGTGAGATCATACATCTCTGCCAATTCCGACATTAATAGAGCAATTCCTTCTTGCTCAATGATCCTCTCAAGGGTATATAAGACCCTCCAGATCATTGGCATAGCTTGAATGTAGGAGATGCCGGTAAGGGAGAAGAAAGACTGGGTGAATTCAGGGAAAGGATACGAGTATCCTATTGTGAAAAGAGTGACCGGGAAAGCTACCCAAGTTTCAGAAATGTAATCACTTAGAACGGTGGGATCAAACGGTTTGAAATCGGTGTTCGCCGGAAAGCAATATCGGATCCTGTCTATTTGTGGGTCAGTGAAGCAGCCTCTTTCTTTCGCCGAATCTTTGATGATGCCCTGGCTCTTAAGAGGGCTGTCTTTAGTGTGATCCTTAGCCGGAGATGATCTTAGCGTCATCTTGGTCGTGAGGGTAAAGAAGAAGATGAACAGAGAAATAAAACGTAAAGGGAGAAGAGGAAGAGAGATACCTGCTTGATCTTTGAATGTGGATTTAAAGGGAGTTTCTCTTGAATTTAAATGCGAATTGATCCCTATCCATAACTTCAATTTATAATGATGGTTTTGTAGGATAGTCACCTCAATGACGTCATGCTCGTAACGGCTAGTCCGACTCCAACGGCTAGTTATCCGTTGATTTGTTACGGATAAGAACAAAATACAACTCGTTTATTTACCTAATTACTCCTTATATTTTGGGGGCAATTGTTAGGGGAGGATTTCTCAATGAACTGTGATCCTCAATTACTGTTGGGTTTGGTGATCCTCACTTCTGTTTGAGTTAGTGATCCTCAGAAGTGTTTCAGGATCAGGATCATGGATCATCTTAAGGATCCTTATACTAACGATTGTCTACTTTGAATATGGTATTGTTTTGCAGGAGTACGAGCTTGGACTTGGTCTTGGCGATATTCCTGGAGCATATTCCATGGCTTATTCCGCACGTGCTTAACTGAAGTGGACGTTATGGAGTTCGTGGAGGACTTGCATGAAATGCGGAATGTTTGTTAGCTTAGATATTTTTCCATTTTTAAACGGGGTAGCGGGCTATATAGAAACACTTGGCTATTTTTTGCTAACACACACACTCTTACAACTGCTCTCACCAGCTCTCGTTAATTCACTTGGCGATTACACACTTTTTTACACAATACACTATAGTGATCCTTATACTTAGCTCGCTATCATCCGAAGTTGTAATACATTTCTTGTTTAATTTGAGTTGGTGATCGGTAGTTTCCATCACCCGAGGTTTTTTATGCCGGAGATCATTCATTAATCAAGGGCTTTTTCCTCGTATAAATCTTTGTGTCGCTTGTTCATTTCATTTCTGAGTGATCCTTATTGTTGTTCATCAATTCAAGCATCATACCTCACAACAGAAAGTTTGGTTGCATTATCATTGCTTGATTTTTGAGCAAAACAGTTAGTAGGACTAGAAGAAACAACAGTAGTTGCTTTTGAGAAAAAGGGGGTTGGCTTTTTCGCAACATTCTCAGCATTCTTCTGGGATCCAGAAGGAGTAGGAGGCAAAGGTGGAATGCCCTGTGAAGAGGTGATCGCCTGCATGGAGCTTGAAGTATTCTTCGCATGAGAAGCCATGTAGTTAAAGTTAATGAATAAAAATGAGTGAAATGAACAAGAGTTTTTCAAGAATGAAGCACCGATTGCCCCACGGTGGGCGCCAAACTATTTTGGTAAAAAATCACACAAGGATAATGCAACCATCTCTGATTTTGTGAGATGTGATGCTTAGTTAAATGATCAAATATATGAACAATGAATGAATGAAATGAGTGGTGAACACAAGGATTTATACGAGGAAACAGCCCTTGATCAATGAATGATCTCCGGCATAAAAAACCTCGGGTGATGGAAACTACCGATCACCAATTATATTAAACAAACAAGGTTTACAAATCGGGATGATAACAAGCTTGGTATAAGGATCACTAGTGTGCAAAAGTGTGTAATCGCAGAGAGTTCTTGAGAGCTCGAGTGTAGTGCAGTTGTGTTGCTAATAATAATCTCTAAATCAAGCTTGTATCCCTATTAAAAATAGAAATATCTAGCCTAACTAACTATCCGCAAAAGATGCGAGTCCCCCACGATCACCATAACGGTCGAAGAGTTCAAGCACGTGCAGAATCACTAAGCATATTCCCCTAGAATCTCGGATGGACCAAGTCCTATTCGAATACACCTGCAAAACAAGTTCAAAAATGATGGAAACAACTGTTAGTGTTAGGATAATAATGAGGATCCTGGATCCTTAGTCCTGGAACATCTTCTGAGGATCCTTAATTCAAACCAAACTGAGGATTCGTGATCCAAGCTGCAATTGAGAATCCGTGATCCACAAGTTGTGAAATTCTATCCCTAACAGTTGAGAAGAGAACGTTGAAGCTGCAAAGAAGGGGTCTCCAACGTTCTAAAGGGAATATTCGGAGCATCCCCCATTCTTAGGATAGTTTGTTATTTCCTTTTACTATATAAAGGAATGTACGGATCATAGGAACACACAACTTTTTATGCACACTTTTGCTTTCTACTAGCTGCAATCACTCTCAATCACTAACACCTACACTCGAATTACATTGTAACACTTAGTTGATCCGCATCATATCCTGCACTGTATCCTGACATTTGAAGTAATTAGAAGAACAAGGCAGTTGCGATTGTCAGTTCCCGAGGTTTTGTGCAGGCGATCTAGATTGATCAAGGGCTTTCCTATCTAGATCAAGGGCTTTCCTCGTACATCTCGTGTCACCCTTTACTTTTTTTGCTGATTGTTTGATTATAGATATAGCTCGGTATCCTGAGCTATATCCTGAAAACTATTTTTGCAATCAACCAAACCAGGATATTTTCAATACACATTGTTAGCACACTACCTCACAAAACTAATTTAATCACTTAATTGCTTAGGTAAATTTTGACCAAAACAATACTATTTTATGAAAGTGATAACAAATCATAACTTTGGTTCAACTTTTCTATTCAAACGTATTTGTAAGCCAACAAGTAGTATTTATTATAATAATATCATTAAAAAATTAAATAATGATGAATTGCATAACATATTGGTTTTCTTCACAAACTTTGATATTAAACAACCAGTTAACACACATTAGTAATCTATGCAAGTGAATAAGCACATATAGATAAAACATCAATAGTGACAATAATAATAGTTAATATTCAATATTGTTGTTAAGTATCATGACCAATCGTCTGATGAATTAATGGATGTATAAGATACCGATATCACTAGCAAATAATACATGGTTTCTCTTGTAACATTTAATGGAAATTAAGAACAGTAAACCAATATTTGAATTTTATAGACACCAAAATATTTATAAAACTTGCTATAGCAATATTTTATTATAATAATGCACCGCATTAAAGCTTGTATAGTAATTGTATGAAAGAATTTTTTTGGCATGTCTTTTGTAAAGTAACATAACTAATAGATCAACCAGTTATTATTATAAACATCAATAATTTATACAATTCATTATTGATTAAAGTTATTTTTCTATTTTACATATTGCATTCTTATTTTCTAAGCGTCGGCTTTGCACCAAAATTATAAACACATTATGTTACACTCCCATGTATTTATAAATAGAACTTTCACCCTAAATTTGGTTCCATAGCCATGCTATTGCAAAATCATTAAATTTGAAGGCTATTCTAATTTCACAATAATCAATACTAAGGGGGAAAATTGTTTTAAAGGCCATTAAACGGATAAACACAACAAAATCACAAAGCAAGGTCGTATGCTAGAACTATCGCTTTACACAATACAATACAATACAATACAATACAATACAATACAAAACAAATGATATTAAACGAACATACGCTAAGAGCAAAAAACATTGATAAGGATTAAATAATTACTTATTTTAGGATAGACTTGTTAATGATCTTTTAGGCAATAATAAATATAAATCTCTGAAATATTCTAGAATATGAATTATCTTGAGTTACGATTTTGTAAATATCGTCGAGGGTCGGTTCATTGTTGTAAAAAATTTAAAACACATTAACCTACCTAAATAATATGTCAACCTCTACGGGTAAAAGCAATTTACCCCATTACACATATTCAAGAACTTAATACTTTTATTGGTTTAACAAATTCATATATATGTGGTCAGCGATGGGTTAAAAACCCAATTCATTGATTTGTTTCATATAAAAATTATAGTGTCTAACTACCAATTACAAATTCAGGGAGGGATAGTGACATTAACTCATGTCGAAGAGAACAACCAATATTCACGATGAAATCTTCGAGGCAACAATAACCATCAATCCAAACACCTTAAGATCTTATGGTGATGCGATCTTACTCCAAAAGCAATTCGTGCTGATAACGTGTTGTGAAACTAACATATTAGCAAAACAATACAAGAGAACAATAAGGAGGAAAAGATTGATATTATTGATTAAGGTGTGTATTTTACAAAGAAATACAATGAACATATATATAGGAGAAGAAGTCTTCGAGAAGAAACAAATCTATTTAAGGAGTTAATAGCCACATAATATGTTGTGGGATGTGACGACACAAAAAAAAAAAAAAAAAAAGAGAATGAACAGATATATATTGAGAGAGAGGATCGATATAATTTTGAGGAGTGTCAGCATTACTTTTATTATTGTGGGGCCCTTAAACACATACTATGAACCCTAATATAAATGGGCCAAACTATCTACACACCAAGTGTGTAGATAGTCACCCAAAAAGGTGGTTTTTGTCCTTATATGCACACCCTGCAGTGTCGAACTGTGGCCAAAACGCGGCGTTTTGGTCCGGTTAACCAGACAAAGACTGACGGGTGTCTGACGGGTCTGTTGACCGGACCAAAACGCCGAGCTTTGGCAGCGTTTTGGTCCTGTCAACCAGACCGGGTGTCAATCTTTTGTCTGGTTGACAGGACCAAAACGCAGCCAAATCTCGACGTTTTGGTCCGGTCAACACACCCGTCAGACACCCGTCAGTTTTTTTCTGATTAACCGGACCAAAACGCGGCGTTTTGGCCACAGTTCGACACTGCAGGGTGTGCATATAAAGACAAAAAACACCTTTTTAGGTGTGTATATAGTGAGATGGGTGTGCCAATAGGTACACCCATCTAAATCCACTTTTTGGAAGACATCAGGCGTGATATATATAGTTTTAAATGGCTGGAATCAAAGTGAACGTGAAAGATAAGTGGGCCGCCAAGAGGAACAAGTCCAATGATTTTCGTATAAAAGATTGTATTGGGCCTTTGAAATGTTATTTTAAATAATGTTATGATTTCTTAAAACCCTAGTCCACCCATGATAAAATCACATATACCTATTCAACTTGGAAGACAAGCAACGATCAGAAAATATATACATCGGCAGTGGACGTTAATTGAGGGATTGGACCCAATATATAACATCAGGGGACGAACAAAGTAGGTAGAGCTTTAGTGTACGAATTGAGAGGCTGAATTATCAAGGAACAAAAGGACATCTTTGCAAGAAATCAAGTTCAAGAATTATTGGGATTGAGCGGAAAGCTTGGAGAGCAAGGGATTACCGGGTTTTGCTATCGATTTCTTTAGTTTTCTATTTTTCTTGTTTGATATCAATGAATTCTTGTTTGAGACTTTGTGTTTTGATTTTTAAGACTATGTTTCTTGGCTAGTTTTCTTAGACTATCCAGCTTGCGATGAACTCTTGATTTGACTATGTGTTTTATCGTATGTTAATGTGTTTTATGGGTTTATCTTGAAAAGTAACGAACTTTGGAATTATGATTTAATGTGCATACGTATTTAATCTTTTTTAAATCTGATCACATGTTTCACTTGTGTTTTTGTGGATATCTTCCATGTATGAATGCCAGTTAGGTCGTGGACTATGTGTTAGCTATTAGTTTGCGGTTAATAGGCCAATTTTCCGTTGGAACTGTGATTAAGGTTTTTAATAGGATTTAATATTCTACCTATTTTAATATCCGAAATGTGAGAGATGGTCTATATGTCTGTCTTTATTGTTAGATTGCTAGGGTTAGGTAATTTGAAAGAATATATCCTTAGTTTACCTTTCAGTATTTGCTTATCGAGTTAAATCAACCTCCTTAGTTGCCTTAGATTTTCAACCGAGAGGTAATTAATCATATTAGGGCACTTTTTCTAGATAATTAGATAACCGTAGTGGGAGTCCAGTTAACCGGTAGTCATAACAATCCTTTAGAGTTCCATAGGTGTCTTCCCGAGAAGGGTTGGGGGTCCTGTTTGGTATTTCTTAGGATTTAGCATTTAAAGATCCCGGTTTCATAACACATTAGCATTCGATAGAAACCATACGATATCAATTGGGATTCCAACCTAGGTAGTTATTCATCATCTCTGATCTCAATCTTCATCTAAGTCGCGTCTTAGTTGTTTTATTTAATTAGTTTAATTTAATCGCAAATTTAGGATATTTAGTAACCCCCCCTCCTCACAAAAATAAAACAGTTAGAGTCCGTGTCAGTCTAAGTCTACATAGAAGTTAGTAAACGTAATTAGAGAGTCTTGTGGGTCCGATACTCAGACTTACTTAGGCTATACTACATTGATCGGTACATTTGCCGGTTGTGTGGTCTAGGTTTTAGAGAGTCTTGGTTTATAAATTTAAAACTTAGCGTGTCTAGTTTAGGTTAAAATTAATTAGTTTTAATTGACCACTTTTAGCACATCAGCCGTCACCCACCACCACCACCACCGCTGTTACCACCCTTTGCCGTCTCCACTCGTCGCCGTCTCCACCCACCACCGTCGCCGCCGTTACAACTGCCACCTATCGCCACCCACCATCGCCGCCCATCATTAACCACCGCCATTCGATTTTAATCCTTCGTCTTTTCTCGCCTACCAAACAACAAAAAGTAATGGTTCATTCCATTCTCACATGGTAACCAAACAAGACATGCAACGGTAATGATCAATTCCATTACCTCATCCATTCCATTAACACGTCCATTTCATTTCTCCGTCAATTTCATTACCCATTACCAAACAGACCCTAGTTTCTTTTGTCCTAACTAATCTTCGTACATTTTTTCCCTCAAACAACCGAGCTTTTGTTTTAAGATAGATAAGGAAACTAATATAATATTATTGCTTCCCTAAATAGTAATTAATATTAAAATATGACTCAATCACATCAAAACAATTTCTAATGTTAGTTTTAAATTTGGAGTTTGCATCCCTTCATTGTTAAAAAAAAAAAAATCGATCTCAAATCTTGTAGATGTGTTCAATATTTGATTTAGACTTGAAAAGTGGCAATTTCTTTTGAAAACATATTCAAATTCCATGTTTGAATTCTGTTTTGTAAATTTGACTTTCATAATCGAGTTTCGGAAACCACTTGGGGTGTCCTAGTGGCCAGCCTCACCCACCTATTTCCAGAGGACCCGGGTTCGAATCCTGGCAGATACAGTTTCATCTAGGCTTTCGCTTCCGGTTGGGTAGTAACCGCCATGCAGCTACAGGGCTAAGCTAGCTTGTGGAGTGAGATTACTCCAGCGGTTGGGAGGACCGTGCAATACCACCCCCCCCCAATTGAGTTTCGAATCGAATACGAACTTCTAATATTTGAGTTCAAACTATATTTTCTATTTTTATTATATATACACACACGCATATAACTTTTTTATAAAATACACACACTCACACAAAAAAAAAACTACAAGGAACTTTTAGAACTTTAAATTCTTACATTTGGGTCTTATAAAATTTAATATACAATCTAATGGTTAACCCAATAGACAATTACTCTAACATCACTATGGGGTGTTTGAGATTGCTTATATTAGTGACTTATTAGCTTATTGACTTTTTGAAAAGTTAAAAAACATTTGACATGAAATTCTTATGTGAGTGGAAAAGTCAATAAGTCATTCCATTATGACTTATTAATTTTTTTCAAAAAGTCATAAATTGTTTTGAAAAGATAAACCAAACATGGCCTAAATGTCTAACATTTGGGTCGCTTTAACAGTTACGCTCTAGTCGACACGAAAAAAATAAGTCTATTTAGAGTTTACGTATTCAATTTCGAGTTCTTCTAATTTGTTACTTTGTTTGATATCAACTTAATTTAGACTTTATCGAATTCAATTATTGAAAATAGCCATCATTAAATGGATTTGATTTCGAATCGAACTTCAGAATATCGAATTTGATTCATGTAGATAATCCAATTTTAACTCAATTTAATTAATTTAAATATTGGAAATTTGATTGATTGAAATGATATGATATACTTGAAGTCGCTATATCAACTGAAAAAGAAAACCCAAAAAATAAATTCATAATATGCCAAAAAAATGTGGACACACGCTTTACGTCGATCGCAAACTTTAAACACAAAATAATGGGTGATTCTACAATAACTTAAAAGACAAAGTCGGTGGATGTCATATCAATCCAAGGACTTTGTTCTTTAATATATATGCATGAAAACAAAATTGTAACTAAATGGAATGTAGTGCAGTTGCAAGGATGTTGTTATTTGCACACAAGGCCATAGGTTCGAATCCAGGCGGTTAGCCTGTTTTCAATTTTTTTTACTACATTATCCTTCCCCTTTTCTGTTTTTGTTTTTTTTTTTCTTTTTCATTTTCAGTGTTTTTTTTTCCTTGGTTACTTTTATTCATTTTTTATATTAGGAGAGATCACTTACTTATGGAACCTCTTCATTATATATACACATATTTTTTTTCATTTGAATCAACGTTTTCTTTTTTTAAGTTAAGATTTAATCCTTTAGTTATATACCTTTTGAGAAATTCAATAGAAAAAAAACTAATGCTGTTTTTTTCCTTTGTTTGCTATGCATCGAAATAGATTGGGTTCACACCCACCGCAACGCATGAGTGTTATCCCAATAAAAAAAATTCGAGTTTGTCTATCTTTCGATGTAAATTTGATGCACGCTTTCATGCTTTCTTTTGTACGTTTCCTAAGTATGAATCGGGTCGCGTATAATTCGCTTTGACTTGTCGGTATAAATTCGAGTTAGTCGGGTCACATATAATACGTTATGATTGTATGGTATAAATTTGATTTACTTTACGTTTTGATCCAATCGCAATGTTTATATAGGTCACATTGAGTTAAATCGGATACGTCGAAGCATGCGTGTTTATATGGTTAACACATCACATACCGCTTGGACTAATCTGTTCGACGTTTGCGATATACCCGCGCCGCAACGCGCACGGGTCTTATACTAGCTATAACTTTAAAGACAAAGTCGGTGGAAACCCCATCGTCTTTGCCTCCCCCTCCCCATACTTTTACGATGTTGTAATTTTAGCCCCTTGACTTTGGTACCTTCAAAGTTTCATAAAATGACAAATTTAGTCCCTAAACTACTACTCAATTTTACAAATAGTTTGCTTTTGACACCCCAACTTTGTCGTAGTTTCCTTTTCAACCCCAACTTTGTTATACTTTCCTTCTTACCCTAAAACTTTCTCAAATTTTATATTTACCCTTTCTTAGTCCTTAAGTTTAGGAAATTCAATTTTTAACCACTTGACATTTTATGAACTTTGAAAATGCCACTTTGACCCTCTCGAGAGTTTTTGGCTTGACGATATAAATTCGAGTTAGTCGGGTCTGTAAGATTAAATATTTATTTATTTATATTTAATCTAGTAGCCATCATTATCATTTATATAATATAGATCAAAATATATTAATAACCTATTAATAATTAGTTGGTAATTGTTGATGGACCATATTACCCTTATTAACTAATTGGGTTTCCTCTTGGGTGTATATATAAGGAGATTATTAGAGAGGTTAGGGGTAAGACACACAACCTAATAACATAACATCAAATTCGTCCCTCTCTCTCCACAACCGAATTTTACCCTACTTTCGGTTTCATCACCATCATCACTTTACACCCTAAGGAGGAACCGGATCATCCTGACAAAGATGTCGAACTCAATGGCTGGATCTCTGACTGGATTCTCTACTGCTTTGAATGCCATTACAGGTATGTTATTCATGTTTTCCATTTAGTTTAAACAGAACTGATCAACATGTGGTATCAGAGCATATGTTGATAAATAAGTTCTGTTTTCGTATCCATTATTCTGGGATCATTATAAGGAAAACAGAAATTTTAAAGTTTTTATAAAATCTCGGCTGTTAACAGTCCTTGGTACCGAAATCCCTGTTTTCGGGAAAACTATGTTTAATATTTGACTCAAAAATCATAATGGACAAGCCTAATTTCCGAAATCTGTTAATAAAAGTATAAAATTTAAGGTTTCGGATCCCAGATTATGTTTTAAATTTATTAGGGTTCATCACAATGTTCTAAGGAAATTCGAAAATTCCATAAAATTTGGAATATAATTTGGATTAGTGGGTGTTTTAATGATTTTGATCTTAATTTTATCTATTAAATTTTCGGAAACTGTTAATGGATTTTCAGTTATTATTTTCGAAATCTTTTGATAAGATTAGATCAGAAATAAAATAGGAAACACTATCCCACAATCCCTCAAATTTCGATTTTCAGTTAATTATCACAATAAACAGCTATTAACAGAGGATTCGAGACCATCAGACTACGACTCGAGACCACAAGGTCTCGACTCGAGACCACAAGGTCTCGACTCGAGACCACAAGGTCTCGACTCGAAATCATAAAGGTCATCAAATCTTTACAACTCGAGACCAAAAGCTTACAACTCGAAACCATCAGGTCTCGACTCGATACTACAAGGTCTCGACTCGATACTACAAGGTCTCGACTCGAGATCATAAGGGATCAAAACTTCACAACTCGAGACAACAGTCTCGACTCGAGATCACTGCGTTTTCAACTAAAGGCTTCATTCTTCGCCACTCGAGACCATGGTTGCGACTCGAGATCTCAGTATGGACTCGAGATCTCATAAAACACACTAGTCAAGACCATGATTACGACTCGAGACCAAGGTTGCGACTTGAGATCTCATAATTTAGTCGGGACCCAACTCGAAACCTCATTATTTTTTTATGCTGTTCAATGTGACCTAAAAAGTTCGATCCGCGCTAACAGGTGGTTTGCTATTAAATACTTGGTTTTGTTTATACTTAATTAATTAATAAGGATCAAATAATGTTTTACAAAACCAAACTAGCTTAACTTGAATGAGCTTCTGATGTATCATTTCTGGCCAAAGCTGATTTAATACATCTATTTATTGTTCAAGTATTATAAAAAGCTATGTTGAGTATGCATTACAAACGTGAAATGTCTTAATTCTGGCCAAAGCTGTTTTAATTCATTTATGTTTAGCATGCTTGACAAGTGTATAACTAAAGTGATTGTCTCATTTCTGGCCAAAGCTGATTTGTCACGATTACTTTGCACACATACTTAAATGATTACACTTCTGGCCAAAGCTGATTTGTCTTCATTCAAGTAGAATTTTACTAAGTCTATTATTTTGATGTTAGTAATAGACATATCACAATTTCTTCACATAATGATCCTTATATTAATGATCCTTAATTAATTTTATGATCATTTCGTCTGTCTTATTCTTAGTACCCATAATTTTACTCACTATAATTTTCTTCATATATCTCATCCACTCTAATTCCTAAACCTAAAATGTTTGCTTTATTTAAAGTTTCTATTAGAATTAGCTCTTAAACTAAATTCTTGATTATTTTTTAAGACACGATAATCCTATTGCTCTCTTCTGATAAAGATTATAAAGAAGAAAATTAGAGCATGATGATTAGGACAAATCGAACATGATGTCTCTTATGATAATCAAGAACTCTCTAACATAATGCTATCACTAAAGTTATTTCAGATTAAGTCTTTCCTAAGGCTAATCTCTTATATATGGAATAATCACTAGAACTCCTAAGATGCATGCCTTCTTTTATAATTCTAAACTATAAATTTAAGTGGTATATGTGAATACATAATAATGTACAATACCATAACCCATAAAGTTAAGGGCTTACGCATGGAAATAAGTACATTTTCCAGTATATTACATATTAAGATTTTCACTTGTACAATTTGATGCCTTATAAATCAACTATAACACTCAAAAAAATACCAAAGTATAATGAGTGTGTTGATAAGCAACATATGTACAAAGAAATAAATGTTTGAAGCTGGAAAAATAAGTTGTTACTCACCTTACAACCACTTAAAACCTTAAAAGAAGATTGTTCTAAAGTCCATAGACAAATTACAACTGTTAATTCCACCTCTAAGGTTCTTCAAGGGAAAATCTCACTGCATCATTATGTCATTAGACTAGACATAAGCAACGAGACTATCCATTATTCTAAAGAACAGTTGGATGAATTAATTAGATAGTCACTTATTAAAGATATTTAAGTCTACTAATTATAATATTCCTATTAACACATGATTAGTTGACTCTAGTTTTTAAACGTTTCCTTACCAGAAGTTAACAAATAACTAACATGAGAGTTAGTGACAAAATTAAATGTTAAGGCTATAAGAACAATAATAAGCAGTCTTCTAACAACGTTTTTTCGATACCGTCCATATATTCTGAGTATTAATCAGAATATAGTATCATAATTAAGCAATGTTATGAAGGTTGTGAGGTTTGCATAGTCAACATAAAGTCACACTTATCTTAAACTCTCATCTTATTTGTTCTAAATATCTGGATTGAAACATTATTAATATCAAACTAGATGATACCTTACACTTTCACAACTTTTGTCATCATGCAAATGAAAAATTTGACAAAATGAAAATGAGACTTCTAAATTTCATCCATCATAACCAAAATTCATGAGAAATCATGACATGGTTAATGAGGATGATTTCTTATCTAATCTCATTCTAAGTGATTTTAAATCATGACGTTATAGCCCTAAATATTACTTGGCTTAAGGAATAAGTAAAGGTCCATCATAAGTTATATTTCATTAACATTCGTGGAACTTATTCCTAATGGAATATTCAGACATAATTCATTTATCAATTAAAGACTATCTGCTTGTATCTAAATTAGTCTCATATGGCCCATGGTCTTAAAGAAATCTATTCATATATGTTCTTAACATGATTTCTATTAAATATGTCCCTAAGTTTTTATGACATCTGGACATTAAGGAAATCAAGTAAAGTCTCACATATATATATATGATAGGTTCCCACGTCACATACCTAATTGAAACTTCTCTTGTAGCATTCTAGAGATATTAAAAGATCAGTGGGAGCATTAAGTGTTTTAGAACAACTTGCAATAGTTGCAAGAGGTGGGGGAGTGAAAATTTCACATTACCTCAATTTACACCTCTTGTACAAGACACTGCTCCATCTTAACACTGTTCTATCATAACTTGTCTCCTTAAAATCTAAAGCTACTTTTACAAAAGTCTCATTGTTGTTTAATTGTGGGTACACTTAGATTTCTTATCTAAACTAACATAATCCTCAACAAGAGAAACTACAATGACTAACGTCATTAATATGTTCATTAATATGTTTTCTCTATTTAGAATTTGTTTGGTCGTTAAATATTGACCCTAAGCATGCTGAGTTCCTAAAGTTTTCTAAGGTCAGTGGGAGCAGTCAAAGTCCTTATCATGACTTGCAAGGAATACAAGAGGCGGGGGGAATAGTGTCATTAAATTTCACTCCAAATTTAACTCCGATTACACCTCTTGTACACCATACTGCACCAACTCTTACAAACTTAGAATGAAAATGATAGCAACCTAACCAAGAGCTAATCCATAAAACTGAAACTTCTAACAAACCCAATAATCAACTCAGGAGGTCATCTAGGTTTAAAAGCCTACTAACTTTGATGATTACATAACCTGCCTAATTTGAAGTTGAAATGGATTTTGGAAAAGTTTACTGATCCTATCTCTTCTAATTAAGCCATTAGTGTAAATCAATTTTCTGAATGGAATAAAACAGTTTTCTAGTAAAACTGATTTTATGTGTTCGCATAACGTTTGGGATTTGATTGAATAACCTAAGAGTGTTCATAACTAAACCAAATCCTGATATAAACGTTAAGACACAAAGAAGCATGATTGATTGTCAAAGGTTGTACTCAGGAAGAGATAAATTATTAAAGAATCTTTATTACATATCTAACAAAAGATTTCTTTAAGGATCATCACTGTTCTAGTAGCTCATAATAATTTAAAGCTACATTAGATGAACATTAAAAACAATTTTCCCTAACAAATGGCTGACATATTTATATGTTCATAAAACAACCTGAAAGTTCCAAACTGAAGGTTAAAGAACACTTTATTTGTAAGCCAATAAAATCCATGTATGGTTTAATGCAAACATCATAATGTGATGAAATCTTAACGCAATTATTTTATCAACAACCAAGTGGAATAATGTACCTACCTCAAGATGAGTGGGAGCAACTAAGATAAACTTGTCTATATAGATGATATTCTTTTGACAAGTAGATGTTACATAAGTCAAAGCATTGTTAACACAAACTTTGATATAATAGATCTCATAGATATCTCTTACATAATAGATATCATAACATGTTGAGATAGACCAAATGTGACATTACTTTCGTTCCATAAGTTTAACATTAAATTGGTCCTTACATATGTAACAAACAATACTGCTCTCCTTTAGAGGATAATGGGATAAATGAGATTATTTCTTACGCTTCATTAATTAGAAGCCTTATGTAAGTTTAAGTCTATACTCGTTTAGATATTACTCACATTGCAACACACTAGATATGTCTAGATTAATGTGAAGCATTTAATAGAGTATTACAATATCTTTAAAAGAAATGAGAGACTATATTTTAAAGAAGAAGTGAGAACTAAAACTGGTTTATTACTCTAACTTTGTAATGTTCAAAGATGCCAAAATGTAATTTCGGGTATATCTTTATGTCAACAGACAAAACCTATCTCATGGAGGAGTCATAATGGACTGATATCAACAACCAAAGTTATAACGACATAATATAGTCACTAAATGTTGTTGGAAATTTATCAGTGGACTCATAAGTTTATTAACTCCATATAGTTAATGTTTTGAAGACTTGTTGTGATAAAGTCAGCTACCATGTCTCCTTGAACAGTAACAGTTCGAGAGGTGCTGCATTAACTTTCGATACGCAATTAATTATTCGTTTATGAACGAATTGAGGAAACTAAATCTTTGTATCGAATGCATTCGTGATATGCTTAAGGATCCTATAACTAAAGGTCTATTACCCATAAGTCTTATTAAGAGTGCTCATAAAAGAGACGGGTTTTAATTGATGACCATGTACAACTGCATATCGTACTATGAATGACTAACTATTAATCAATTTTCCTCATCAGTTTGATTTTGTATGTCTCTTACATATGTTCTGCCGGTGTAATGACATATAGACAACTATAAATACAAATCAAACGTTAAAGGGCTTACTTATTTTGATCATAACTGTTAGGTTTTAAATTAAGGCTATAGTATGACTAATGGGGGTCCTGAGTCGCATAATAATTCAACGGCTGTATTTCTCTGCTATAGTACTTGTTTAAGGCTAAAATGAGTGTTAACTCCTGATCAGGCTTATCTAATACTCATAGTAAATGATTACTCGGCTAAGTGGGAGAATGTAAGATTAAATATTTATTTTTTTATATTTAATCTAGTAGCCATCATTATCATTTATATAATATAGATCAAAATATATTAATAACCTATTAATAATTAGTTGGTAATTGTTGATGGACCATATTACCCTTATTAACTAATTGGGTTTCCTCTTGGGTGTATATATAAGGAGATTATTAGAGAGGTTAGGGGTAAGACACACAACCTAATAACATAACATCAAATTCGTCCCTCTCTCTCCACAACCGAATTTTACCCTACTTTCGGTTTCATCACCATCATCACTTTACACCCTAAGGAGGAACCGGATCATCCTGACAAAGATGTCGAAATCAATGGCTGGATCTCTGACTGGATTCTCTACTGCTTTGAATGCCATAACAGGTATGTTATTCATGTTTTCCATTTAGTTTAAACAGAACTGATCAACAGGGTCGCGTATAATACGTTATGATTGTACGATATAAATTTGATTTACGTTACTTTTTGATCCAATGGCAATGCAACTATAGGATACACTGAGTTCAATCGGATACGTCAAAGCGTGCTTTTTTCATATGATTAACACATCACATAACACTGCAACTAATCTGTTTGATATTTGCGAAGTACGCGCGTCGCAACGCGCGTGGGTCTTATTACTAGTTAAAACTTAAAGGAAAAAGAAGGGACTATATTATTCATACCGATCACCAGCTATGTTAAAACTTGTAACGATCGATTGCCATGATTAGGTTTGCACCCTTTTAACCTTAATTTTTTTGTCCTAACTACTCTTCGTACATTTTCTCCCTAACAACCGAGCTTTTGTTTGATGATATTTCTTATATTAATATCTCATTTAGATAAGGAAACTAATATAATATTATTGCTTCCCTAAATAGTAATTAATATTAAAATACGACTCAATCACATCAAAACAATTTCTAATGTTGGTTTTAAATTTGGAGTTAGCATCCCTTCATTGTTACACATAAAAACATCACTTTTTCTCTTTTCTCTTTTCTTTCCTAACCATACTCACATAAGTGTATTTTGTAGTTCTTCATTAAAACAACATTTATCTTTCCACTCTATGTAGATTGTAGACGCCTTACTATTTCCTTATTGTGGTGCTCTTACATGTTTTTTTTAGAAAAGCTAAACCACACACTCTCTAATTCACATCATTCTCTCTCCTCAAAAACATATATTGTTGGTGCTTTTATGAAATTGGTAATTAAAGGGGGAATACTGAAATTAATCGATACCATTGACAGAAAATCCAAAGAGCTAATACCAGTACTAGATAAAAAAATGCTCATCCCTAGCTAGCATCCCATCTTTATTTTTTTTTATTCTTTTGATACAAATCTCTATGTTAGGGTGGAGGGTATAGTCAATCACCCTAGGGTGTTTGAGTGAAATCCTACCCAATAATATTATGCCATGTCAACTCCCCATTCTACTCGCCATTTTACACTCAATCACTAGGTATAGTCAAACACCCCTCAATTAAAAAAAAAACTTGATTTGTCTCTCATCTCTCTCTCCTCTCAATTCATCGGTGAACAATCACCGATTTTTGTTGCCTCTCTCCAAGTCAAACACCCAACTCAATCAGTGGGGGTGGTCACCGATCGGTGACTCCCACTCAAACACCCAACTCCCCAAACCTATACCCTCCACCCTTAATTTGTTTTTATCAGGCTTAAAACCTTAACCTCAAAGTAACCAACATCTTAATGGTAATTCTATCATGCTTTTAAATCTTAGCAAGGGAAAAAACAGTTTTATTGGGTAGGACAAAGTCACAAGCTTTTAAATCGTTGGTTGTTAAAAAAGAAATTCATTAATGCTTTTAAATCCTAGGAATGAAAGCTATCAAATCTTAGGAATAAGACGGTTTGAACACTAGAAGGGATTTTTTTTTTCTTAAAATTATTCTATCAAGCTTTTAAAGTAACCAACATCTTAATGGTAATTCTATCATGCTTTTAAATCTTAGCCAGGAAAAAAAAGACAGTTTTATTGTGTAGTACAAAGTCACAAGCTTTTAAATCGTTGGATGTTAAAAAAGAAATTCGTCAATGCTTTTAGATCCTAGGAATAAATCAAATGCTAGGAATAAGACGATTTGAACAGTAGAAGGGATTTTTTTTGGTGATTCTATACACACTCATATAATCTTATTTTTCACATCACTACTGTATACGGGCCGTATAACCTTATACGACCTGTATACAATGCTTTTGCATAGAAATAATTGTAGTGGAATCTTTTTTTTGTTTTACATGTATACGGGCAATATAACCTTATACGAGCCGCATACAATTGTATACAAGCAATATAATGTTATACGACCAAATGTATACGAGCAAGAGAAATTGATGGAACCTAATGTATACGGGCAGTATAACATTATACGGCCCGTATAAAAATATCGTATACATTGTATACGACCAATTTTTTTTTCACATGGTGTATACGGGCGTATAAGGTTATACGACCCGTATAGGATAAAGTCAACTAAGCTGTTACAGCCTTTATCAGTTGACTTTATCCTATACGGGTCATATAAGGTTATACGACCCGTATACACCACGTAAGAATAAGATTTTACCATGAGAGATTATTAACTCCCTTCTTTTTCTTAAAATTATTCTGTGACAGATGACAAGAAATGACCTTTCGGATTAAAAGTGATAAATTTGTACACCTCTTCAATCTCTCTCTCTCTCTCTATATATATACATATATATATACAGAGGGCTCTGTTAAAATGAAAACCACATGTTAAGAGAACCACTTTTCAACCATTAATCTTTGAAGATGGATGGATGAGATTAAAAGTTATAAAAACAATATTAAATTATTCTTATCTTATTATGTTTTTAATATTTTAATATCAAAATGACAGTTTAGTAAATTTGCTTGTTTTGTCTTATTGTATATATTGTTTTTTATTACTTTTTTGTCTTATTAAATTAATTATTTTTATTAAAATCAGGTTTTTTAATTAAAAAGCATTTTTAAATCTGATTTTTTTTCAAAAAAAAAAACTATTTTTGTCAGGATTTTTTTACAAAAAAACGTTTTTATCAGTATTTTTTATAAGAATTTATGCGAAAACTTTTTTACGGTTTTAACCTTTTTTTTTACAAGAACCCTTTTTTTTAAACATACGTTTTTAAACTTTTTAATATTTTTTACGAAAACTTTTTTTACGGTTTTAAACTTTTTTTTTTACAAAAACTTTTTTACAATTTTTTTTTGAAAAAAACTTTTTTACAAAATAACAAAAATAGGAGAGACAAAATGTGAAGAGAGAGAAATTGAAGAGAGATAAATTGAAAAGACTTTAAAAAGGGACTTTAATGAGAAGAGAGAGATGATTTGATGGTTTTGATTAAATGACTATATTACCATTTTGATTGTCATTATCTGATTGATGGAGAGTGGTTCTCGCAACTAGGAGTGGTTTTCATTTTAGCGGTCTCCTATATATATATATGTCTATGGGCCAGTTAAAGTGCAATATTGTTTAACGTACATTAGGTATGAGATGAAATTACGCACATTATAAACACACAAAACCCTAATCATGCATGTTAAAAAAAACATAAAACACACAGCTTTGAAAAAACATAATCACGCACGCATGGTTATGATTTTCAACATGCGTAATTATGGTTTTTCAACATGCCTAATTATGATTTTCAACATTCTTGATTATGTTTCTCAGTGATTATGATTTTTCAACATGCGTAATTTCATCTCGTACCCAATGTACGTTGAGTGATATTGTATTTTACATTTTCACAATATGAACTAGGATCAAATACAAAAGAAAAATAAATAAAAAGGGTAAGAAGGATTTTTGTTATTTTTATTGGGTTTTCTTTGCATTGTGTTAAAAGTTCAGGTCATTGTATCTTTTAACTGGGTTTTGATCATTACGTTTTTATTAGGGTTTCTATACATTGTGTTATTATCAAAACTTGTAACATAATGTTAATTTGGGTTATGGCCACTGCGTTTTTATCAAAACCTATAACACAATTTATGACACAATGAAAATAGTGTTATATTTGAGTTTTTTTATACATTGTGTTATTGGTTATAATTATTGTGTTTTAATATGTTGTCCATTGTGTTTTTGTTTTGTTGTTTATTGTGTTTTAATCTGTCGTTCATTGTGTTTTATTATGTTGTTCATTGTGTTTTTATTTTGTTGTTCATTGTGTTTTAGTATGTTATTTATTGTATTTTAGTCTGTTGTCCATTGTGGCTTTTATGTGCTGTTATCAATTATGTTTTTAGTCTATTTCCATTGCTTTTTTAGTTTGATACTCATTGTGTTTTACGTTATGTATATATATTGTGTTTTAGTCTGTCGTCTATTGTGTCTTATATCTGTTGTTATCGATTGTGTTTTTGTTTTACTTTCCATTGTGTTTTTAGTTTGACACTCATTGTGTCTTGTGTTATGTACATTGTGTAATACGCAACTGGGTTTACAATTTTTTTTTTGAAAACTATAACAATATGGTAGTTATATTAAAGATAAAAAGACGCTCGATTTTATGGTATATTAAAAAAATGATGTATAAAAAGTTAAGGACGTTTAAAAAATGTCGGGGAAATGGCATGTGACTTGCATGTGCATATTATTTTATTCTTTTGGACAAAATTACCTATCCCACTTGATTACTCTTTGGACATTTGTCACTCTATTATGGCTTCTTACCCTTCTTATTTATCCTTTGGATTATAACTCAACCTTTCATTATATATATATATATATCGATTGAGGTTCCTGTAAAAAAGACCAAAAGTGTGAGTAAGGTAAGAAACAATCTCAGCCATTAGATCTTTGATCTAATGGTTGAGATCAATAGAGACCAAATTGTAAAATGTGTTTTATTTTTTGGACTGATTTTAAAATTGTAGGGGTAATAGAGTCTTTTATATCAACTTGAAATAAGAAACTGTAAATAAAATCCCTAAAATTTCGAATCCTCTTTCTTCTTTCCAGATCTATGAATTTTCATCCTCCTTCTTCAGATCAAAGATCTCGAATCATCATCATCATCATCAATCCATCTCGAATCATCATCATCATCAGTTTAAATCTCGAATTATCATCATCATCATCATCATAGATACAACAACATCTACATCTTCGAATCAGACCTGCTGGACACCACCGACCAACCATCGCAAGCCACCCACCTGCTCCGATCAGTTCCCACCGAGAACCACTCAAGTTGTCGCACCTCCGCCACCGGTCCGACCACCCTCCATCGTGTCGTTGCTGTTTCAGACGTCCACTATTACGGGGTTGTAGTGTTATACAGAGTTATAATAGGGTAATATGGTGTTATATATTATTCATAGTGTGTTATAGTAATTTGTAGTGTTATATCTTTTTGTAGTGTTATATCTTTTTTGTAGCGTTGTGTACTTATTACAGTGTTTGAACTGTTGAATTGTGTTTTGCAGTTTTTTAATAATGTTATATACGTATTGAATGGTGTTATATACTTATTGAATCGTGTTATATAATTATTGAATGGTGTTATATACATATTGAATAGTGTTATATAATTATTGAATGGTGTTATATATGTGCTGAATGGTGATTTGCAATGTTATTCGTAGTATTTTTATAGAGATCCTTAAAATGGTGTTGTATACTTATTGAATTATGTTATATAGTTATTGAATGGTGTTATATATATGCTGAATGATGGTTGCAGTGTTATTCGTAGTGTTTTTATAGAGATCTTTAAAAAAAATCTTGTTCCTATAAATAAGGTGGCGGTTATGGAAGGTTTTGAATTAATTAAATCAATGATAAAATTACTTGTTTACCATTTTGAATTAATTCAGATTAAGGACACATGTCATCTCCACAAATTTCTCACACTTCTCACACTTTTAACCTTTTTTACAATAACATTCCCATGGTTCACTATTTTCAAATGGTTAGGATTAGTTTACTAGTGTTCACAATCAAGTGGGGTTTTCACTAATAAACCTAACTCTATTTAAATACAGTAAAAGTAGTATGAAAATAAGATATTGGGTGTGTGTGAATATAAGATAATCTTTTAAAAGGAGAGAATTAGCTAGCTTCATATTTTAATCTTGTTTTCAAAATTAATTATTTTAAACATGAGCCATGTTCCAGAAACCAAGAATATATAATAACTTTCTAATTTGGTACCTGAAACAAGCAATATAATACCTTTCTAATTTGGTAATAGGAATACTGAAATTTGTTAAAATAATGTATGGCATATTAAATAAGATCGAGATGATTTATAGACCTGCCAATTTACTTGATACATCAATATCTAATCGCATTGTATAGTTTGCAATGTGCTAAGTTATTAAGATAACATACGAATTATACTTTGTTTCGATCTATTTATTATCCACAAATATGTCGTCGGAATTTCCCTTTGAAGACTTTTAATATTTTTATGTGTTATAGATGTCTCAAAATCAGCCCATGACATTTTAGCCTAGTATGATTAGGTGGTTTCGTTGGTTGTACGATAATACTGCAGTGTTCCGTTCGTAATTCAAATTTGCCGTTAAAAAAGGAGTAAACTGCTAAAATCGTCCCTAAGGTTTGGGCATGTTTGTCATTTTCATTCAAAACAATTTTTTTTACCATGTAGTCCCCCACTTTTTTGAAATATTTTGTCATTTTCATCCAAACTTCAGACTTTTTTTTTTTAATCAAAATCATCCCTAAGATTTGTGATTTTTTGCCATTTTCATCCAAATGTTTGATAGAAAAAAATAAAGGAAATTAGACGTTTGAATGAAAATGAAAAAAAATCACAAAAGTGAAGGATTATATTGTACAAAAAAAGTTGTTTTGAATGAAAACGGTAAACATGCCCAAATCTCAGGGACGATTTTGGTAATTTACTCTTAAAAAAAAAAAAAAAAAAAAGAAAGAAAGAAAGATGTCTTAACACTCAATAATGCTCATTCTATCCAACAGTTTAAGATTTACCTAATATATTCGAAGAGTTACAACGTTAAAGAAAAAGAAGAAGAAAAGTAGCCTTTTGTCATTTACATAACAACCATCAATTTGTTTTTTACTAGAAGAAGAAAGAAAGATCCCCGAAGGTCATTGCAGTCCATGAAAGTAAACAAAGGTGGCAAAGGCCACATAAGTATAAATATCTTTGGTGGAAGATAGTAGTTCTCATCACCCATTGAACACCTTTCATCTGTTACCAAAAAGAAGAAAATTGTTCTTTGGTGAATCAATATCTTCAGCAACATGGGCGCAGGTGGCCGATCAAATCCTCATGATCTACATGTCAAGAAATCCGAAGCTGGAGGCATCAAAAGAGCCCCAACCTCAAAACCACCATTTACACTAGCCGATATTAAAAAAGCCATACCTCCTCATTGTTTCGAAAGATCCTTGATTCGATCCTTCTCGTATCTGATAGCCGATCTTACAGCCGTCTCGGTCTTCTACTTCCTTGCTACAACTTTTATCCCACAACTCCCTCACCCTCTACCTTATCTTGCATGGCCAGTTTACTGGTTCCTTCAAGGTTGTGTGTTCATGGGTATTTGGCTTATTGCTCATGAGTGTGGTCACCATGCTTTTAGTGATCATGTATGGCTTGAGGACACTCTAGGGTTGATTCTACACTCATGCCTTATGACACCTTACTTTTCATGGAAAATAAGCCACCGAAGACACCATGCTAACACCGGTTCACTCGAACATGACGAGGTATATGTCCCAAAGAGAAGATCTACACTTAATGCTTCCGCGTTTTATCTAAACAACTTTATTGGTCGAACTCTAACTCTTCTTGTCAAACTTACTCTCGGGTGGTACATATATTTGTCGATTAATGCGGCTGGAAGACCTTATGATAAATTTGCTAGTCACTATGATCCTAGGAGCCCGATTTTTGCAGATAACGAGCGAGTCTTGATCCTCATATCTGATATTGGGCTCCTAAGCTTTTCTTACTTGTTGTACAAAGTGGCAATGATTCAAGGGTTCGCTTGGCTTTTCTGTGTCTATGGTGGTGCGTTGATGGTCATGAACGCGTTTCTAGTGACCATCACATACCTTCATCATACGCACCCTTCGTTGCCGCACTATGATGACAACGAATGGAACTGGATGAAAGGCGCATTCGCGACTGTTGATAGGGATTATGGAGTTCTAAACAAGGTGTTCCATAACATTACTGACACACATGTGTTACACCATTTGTTCTCATACATTCCTCATTATCATGCCATGGAAGCCACTAAAGCGATCAGGCCGATTCTCGGTGAGTTTTATCAAAGTGACAGTACTCCATTTTTCGTGGCTTTATGGAGAGAATCCAAGAACTGTTTGTTCATTGAGCCTGATGATGAAAGAGATGAAAAGAAAAAGGGTATCTACTGGTTCAGAAACAATTATTGAATACCAGAGCAATGAAGTACATTATCAATTATCTTATACTACGTTGTGGATGCTGTAATCTTTGTGCTTCGTTCTTCCTACAATCATAATGTTGTAATTCCTTGTGAAGGTGTTCGTCGTTAAAATTAATAGAGTAAAATGTATGTGGTATCTGGTTGAAGGTAAAAATGGGTGTAGTGAAATGTGGCATATGGGGGCATTATGGGAGGTGAAGGTTAGTAGTATAATGTCTCAATAATGATTATCCAATTATTATCTTTTTTGAAAAGTAAAACATATAATATTATCATAAATGACTTGGAAATTTCTTATTGGTCATTCAATTTTCGTTCAAGCGTGTTTGAGGAAACGCCAACAACAAAATTTGGACTAAAACGCCCCGGGGGACAGTGCGTGGGGCGTTTTGGGGCGTTATGAGACCAAAACACGCCCAAATCACTCACTGCTACACATAGTGGCGAAGCTTGAGATTTCTAATCGGGGGGTCGAAAATGTGTATACCTAATAAAATTATAAAACCGGGGGGGTCAAAAACGTATATACCTAAAAAATTCTATACGAAAACTATATACCGAACACTACTAAGTGAAAAAATCGGAGAATCAGGCGCCGCGCCCCCAACCCTACAAAGTTGCGCCCCTGGCTACACAAGGTCTTGGATGGTAATCTTGCAACAAATCAACAACCCTTTCCAACTTTCATGATAAAATACATACCAATATAAATATTTTTCGTTCAACCCTTCTTCATTTTTCTCTTTGGTTGCAAAGCAACTATAGCTTACTAGAAAATTCTCTTGCACTTCATATTTTATTCCTTTTCTCTTTAGTTACAAAACGTTTCATGAGGTGCAGTATCAAAATCTTGGGGGGCCTGAGATCAAATCATATATTTACTAAAGAAAAATAAAAATTCAGTGGGTGTGCTCGCTCATCCACCCGACCACGTAGGTCCGCCCTTGCTTAAATCAAATTATAGACTGCAGTCGTAGTCGACTCATTTATGTAATACTCGCTCCAAGTGGCGTATTCGCCATACCCCAAGTTTAAAACTAAAATAAGTTAAGAGTATTTACCTTTTCCTAGCTTCCAATCAATATGATTATAATTTTAGTAAAAGCCACAAGTACAAGTATTATTGACCCAAGTCCGATTATCTGGGGGGGGGGGGGGGAGGGGGGGTTCTATAGTCTAGAATGAACAGAATTATTATCTGTTAGAATGTATACGAGTCAAAGGTTAGTTCCTTTAGATATGACTCGTTACTTATGAATAGGTTCGCTAGATTAAGCGTAGATCATAAAGAATGTAGTTTATACCTATCCGAGTGCAATGATTCATTAGATAAAGATTATTTTAACAAGCGTTCTGATTTGGAGAGGTTTTGAAATGTTTAGACCTGTTACGCCTAAATTATATGAACTAGGTTCATATAACTAGTTATGCGCGTAAAAGCGGGTTCGAAAGGTCGGTTGGGTCTTATGACAAGTCCAAGGTGTCAAAACACATTTTATAACATTTTTACATTTTGTATTAAAGTCAGAATGTTAACCATTTGGTTTGAAAACCGTTTCTTTAGCTTTTAGGATAAAAAGGGCATAATCGTCCTTTTTAAGATATAATTTCTAGACTTGTCATATAACCTACCAAACAATATGATCAAGAGGTATAACTTCTAAGGGTTATACCTTATACTAACATGGTCATATTATCAGTTCTAAACAAGTGCTAACGTTGACCAAACGGGTCAGAATCGAAAGTCAAAGCAAAAGTCAAACTGCTCGACTTTCGATATAGAATTGAACTCTAAACAAGAAATGACGCATTGGACATGCTTAGAGATGTCCTAATGTGTTTTATAAACTGATATGATATTAAAACTTCAAGTTTTAATAGTTAGAAACATGATTAGCGTATTTTTCAAAGTTTATGTTTTTGACCTTTTATTTAATATAAAGTCGACTGGTCATTTCGTCTACTTAACGTGATTTTTAGAAGGTATGATCTCAGAGGATTATAACCTTCATTATTACGATCATGTAGCCATGTTTGGATCGAACATGGGCTTGACCATAATTGTAACACCCCGTGTTTTCACAAGTCAAAGTCAAAGTCAAAGTCAAAGTCAAAGTCAAGGTCAAAGTCAACGACCGATTTCGCGCAACTTGACTCGTAGAAACTTCTTGTTTTTAATTATCTTATATGGAGTAAGTGTTGTTAATTGCAATAATCGATGTGTGTTAATCATTATTCAATCGATCTACGACTATGAACTATAGGAAGTAACAATGCGATAAAGTTAACTAATCAATAGTCAAGCTATGCTAACCGAATCGACATCAAATCGCAACTCGAGCTACGTAATTGTACTTGCTATCATATGTGTGTGTGTGCCTTACGTGTTACCTGTGCATGTTTATTTATGTTGTGTTGTGTAATCAAGCGAACTCAATCGAAACTCGAATGCTATCGAACTCGAACTCGAATCACAAGCGAACTATGATAGATGGTGGAAAATACGAAATAGTTGGGACTGAAAGTAATTTGATTAGGAAACCCTATCGTATCGAACCGCTCGCAACCGAAATCGAAATATCAGAAATCGTTGCGCAAAACACTAGAAAGGGGCGACTGATCGATCAGGCTTCCCAGCCGAACGGACTGCTGTCCGATCGGACAGGCTGTCCGATCGAGCTGCCAGCCGATCGGCCAGCCCTTTCCTCTTTTGTCATCCTATAAATACCCCTGTCATTGTCATCCTTTACCACTTTTGGAAACCTCTGTTCGACCAGCACGCTCAACTCACCTTTTCTCAGATTTCTCTCGATTCCGGTAAGTTTTCGTCCTAAATCTTGTACTTTCTTGATCTATGCACACTCCTACACCTTTCAATCTTTCAAATCTTAACTTTTAACCGTGAAATCATCAAGAATCAAGTGTTATAGGATGATGTCATCATGGGTTCTTGAAGAACTTCATGTTTTGGCCTCAATCCACCAAGAATGACTTGGATCTAGCCGATTTCCACATAAACAAACAAGGATCTTAAATAGATCTAAACATAACCCCGGTGAAAAGGATTGGAAGATGGATTTTCCAACTTTCCCCTAACTCTTTTTCACTCTATGACTTCAAACCGGTAGAAACGGAACCTGAGCCGGTTTACAAATCACTTCGGTGGTTGTACGGTTCAAGATCTGGATTCTATCCATAAGGTTAACCGACTTCGGGTTAAATGATAAACTTCGTTTCGAACAGACCACTGACCGGATTTGGGGTGATTCCTGTCCGACCCGGGAAACCAAGTAAGGACGAGGCACTTATGGTTTTACTCGCTGTCAAAATACCTCGATAAAACGACAAACAAACAGAACAGCCAAGTGTTAGACGAAAGGACTGATCAGGTCAGGATGCTGACCGATCGGACTGCTATCCGAACGGATAGCCAGCCGATCGGATAGTCAGCCGATCGACTGGCCAGCCGATCGGCTAGCACATGGTCCTACACAACCAATGAATTTGAAGACTAGTATTGAACGAACTGTTGTTCGATCGAACTACCGTCCGATCGGATTACTCTTCGGATCATGAGATACTATGCTTTGATATGTAATCGATTTTCAACATGTTCAATGCACTAAGAAGTGCCACCCGATCGAACAGTCGTCCGATCAGGTGACACCCTGTTGTCCGATCGAATAGCAATTGTGCTATTCGATCGACCAACTGTCCGATCCACTGCACCACACTTTACATTTCATTTAAAGTCTTTGACTTGTTGACCTGTCCGATCGAACACCTGTCCGACCCAAAGACTGAACCTTGAAAATCATTTGAAGGCCTAACCGATCGGGTTTCCGGCCGATCGAACAGCCATCCGATCGACCGACCTGAAAGGCAAAGATACTTCAATGTTTTCAAATGCTACAACGAAAACTTCAAAAGTCAAACCATCATACACAAACACATCCTATTCAAAGGAAGAAACAATCCACTCGAACAGCCATCCGATCGGCCTACCAACCGACCGGACAGCCGTCCGAGTAGACTGTCAACCGAACGGTTAGCCGTCCGATCGGACTACCGTCCGATCGACCAGCTGTCCAACTCCCCCACACTTGTCTCCTGTTTTACGTTTCACTTAACGCTATACTATCAAATCTATTCAGGCTAACCGTACTCGCTAAGCGCTCCCTTCAATCCATTCATCGCTGTGAGTATACTCGATCCCTTTTTACTTTAAGCACTTTTGGGTGTTACATACGTTACGAATATTCAAACTACAACTATCACACTACTCAAACTATTTGAACGCTAACCGTTAATGCATGTTATACGTGGCTCATGAATGTTTGTTTGTTATGTTTACACATGGAATGCTGTCTACCTGCCTTAGCAACGATAGTACTATAGTTTGGACTCAGCACCCGTTCACACGAGGGTTGTTAAGGATCTTTCACTTGCATGGATTACGGTGGTAATCATGTATTGCGAACTGCCTCGGGCAGTCAACCCGCAGTCATTGGTATCGATGGATCTTTGTCGATAACTAACGTGCTTCATTTCACTATGTGTACGTGCTGGTTACGCGTAAACGAATTCGAACTCTATATGCTATTATCAAACTTGTAAGCTCACCTTTACATTTTATGTATTGACTTTATTTTAACGTATGTGATAGGTGTTTAGGTTGCTTGTATGCCTAGCTCACTGTGAAATTGAGACTAGGAAAGGTCTAGGATGCTCTCTGTGCTTTGATGAAATTGAAGCTAGGAAAGGAGGTCCTAGAAACCAACAAATAAATTATTTATGTTTAAATCTGAGTTGTCGGGACAGAATATTTGCCTAGATTTTATATGTAATAATTTGATTACTGTTTGAGACATGGTATGGGACCTGTTAATTTAAATTGAATGGTAATGATAGTTGTTATGGAAACTTCTGGACAATCTGTTTCGCTCAGTGCCATGCCCCGATGATTTCCGCCATCGGTTGGGGTGTGACAGATTGGTATCAGAGCCATAACTATAGGGAATTAGGCAAGACACGACCTAGTCCGGGTCGATGTCTTAGAAACCTAGTCTATAGTTAAGAACCAACAGACCAACTTGTGCATATCTGTTAGGGATTTTGTACGAGCCTGCTATTTCTCGCTATTCTCGCTTATACTACACTCACACCACACTCGAATTTTCAACTATGAGTGGGCAATGAGGTCGAGAATAGGTGTGAAAACCGCAAACTCTCGACTAAAGTTGCTTACTCAGCTCGCATTTTAAACAAAAAGCAAGGAGAATTATGCCAAATCAGGAGTGAAATCCGTATTTTGATGAATAATCTCCTCAATTTTATTAAAAGCAGGGACGAAGTTGTTAAGCTAGGGGTGAAACCCTAACCTTGACGACTTGTTCCGCTTTTATACAAAACTCTCACCAAAGTCTCGACGGACTCCAATGACCTGAAGTCACAATATGACCAACGGGATGTGTGCCAAACGCCTAAGACTCGAGGCAAAGGCACAGTCCTGGAGGTTAAATGTGCACAACGGATCCTTGTGAATAGTCGAACCACTTTGGGTAGTCGAAGTCTACTAGCCGCAGACGATCTACCCTTCGATTTGTATGAATTTCAAAGATAGTTTTCCAATTTTATATGTGTTTTATGTGTCATTTCCTATTTACGTGCTTATTTTGACTCCAAACGATTGCGTAACGACACGTTCAACGTGCGAAATCCGTGAACGTGCGTGACCAAACACACTAGATGTACGATTTACCGTGATTCTTAGTGATCAGTTTGTAGGTCCCAGTTTTGACTCCCGAAACGATTGCGTAACCGAACGTGTGACGTGCGAAATCCGTACACGAACGAGACTGAACACACGAGACGTAATTATAACTGTGATTCTTTGATAGATCTGAAAACGTACAAGAAACGTGAACCACCTTTTGCCTCTCTCTCACTAGTTTCTCTCCCTAGCTTACATTACGCTATTTTCGAACAATCGCAGACCTGGAATGGTAGGTTTCTGTTTTCTGATTGGCTCTATTGGTTAAATGTGTATGTGTTTCTATGCTTATGTGCTTACGTGCTTAGGTACTAAATGATTATGTGTTCTACGTGCTATGTGATTATGTGATTTCGTGATAAGTACTTACGTAAGTATACGTGTTCCTAAGCTTTAGTAAGTAATAGACGTGTGAGGTGAGATTCGAATACAATGCGATGAGTCCTGTGACGATGTCTGTTGCAGACCATGTCGTCTGGATCCCGTCATGCACTCTCTCGTCAAGAAAAGCGAGACAAACGCCTTGCTTCTATCATCGCTAAAAGTGTGGCAAAGGCCGTGAGCGATGTTTACAAAAATACCAGCAAATCATCCGAGGAATCAAGGACCGAAGCTCCCAAGGCTACCGCAAGACCTTTCAGTTTCAAACAATTCAAGTCGTGTGGGCCAAAAGAATTCACTGGCGAGGGAGGTCCTACTGCACTATTTCACTGGTTTGATTCTATTGAGGTTACTCTGCGACAGAGTGGTTGCCCTGATGACCTCCGAACTCTAAATGCTACCGGCGTTTTCCAGTCCCGTGCTCTAGACTGGTGGACGGCCGAGAGGAACAAGCGAGGGAACGATGCAGCCTACGGTCTGTCGTGGGACGAGCTCAAGGAAGTTATGCTAGAGGAATTATGCCCTCCTCACGAACGTCAAAAGCTAGAAGATGAATTTTGGCACACACATCAAAAGGATAGTGACAATGCTGGTCTTACTGCTCGTTTCAAGCAGCTCAGCATTATCTGTCCTGACCAAGTCAAGACTCCCGACATGACAATCAAGAAGTACATCCGGGCCCTGCCCGACTGCATTGCCGATTTCGTGCAAGCGGCTAAGACTACGACGATCGAGGAAACTTATCTGCTGGCCGCTGAAATCAACGACAAGCGGGTTAAGGCTGGTGTATGGGATAAGACTTCGAAGCATCTGCATCAAGCTACCGCTACCGCACCCACTGCTGAACCTACCTCATCAAGCAACAAGAGAAAGAACAAGAGAAAGAACAGCTCCACCAACAAGAACTGTGCGATTACTGCTGCACCGATTCAAACTGTACCTGCCCAACAGCGTCAAGCAGCGGCGCCTGTGGCCAATGCACCGCCTGCAAAGCGTGCATACACTGGACCACACCCGCTCTGCCCTACTTGCACCTACCATCACCCAACTACCATTCCTTGCCGTTTTTGTGCCCATTGCAACGTATACGGCCACTTTACTGCCAACTGCCGTATTCGTCAAGCTCCTGCAAATCAAGCTCTACTCACTGCCCCACAGGGTCAACAAGCTCCTCCAGCACCCGCAGTCAAAGCCAGAGCCTGCTTCGCATGTGGCGACCCGAACCATTTCCCCAACATGTGCCCGAACAGGGCTGTGAAACAAGAGCCTCAGCAACAGCAGCAACAACAACAGCAGCAGCAACAACAGGCCGCACGCGCCAGAACTTTCAACCTCAACGTGCGTCAAGCCCAGGCCGACAACATTGTGGTCAATGGTACGTTCCTTGTGAATGGTATTTATGCTTCATGTTTGTTTGATACCGGAGCCGATAATTGCTTTGTGTCGTTCGAATTTGAGAAACTCCTTAGTCGCAAACGTTCCCAACTCTCCTCGAAATTCGATGTTGAAGTCGCCACCAGAAGAACTGTCGCCGTTAATTCTGTTATCCATGATTGTACTCTTGAGCTCAACAATCACATCTTCCCAATCGACCTCATTCCGATGCAACTCGGAAGTTTCGACGTCATAGTAGGCATGGGCTTTCCTCGAGAAAACCATGCTGAAGTTGTGTGCTTCGACAAGATGATTCGTTTTTCGCTCGCAAATGGTGACTTATTGTGTGTTTACGGTGATACTACTTCGAAGGGTCTCAAGCTTATGTCATGCGTGCAAGCCAGCAAGTATCTTCGCAAGGAATACAGAGCGTTCTTGGCTAACATTGTGGTAGCGGAGAAGGGAAAGAAAGAGAAGAAGGAAGTGAAGGACGTTCCTGTGGTTCGAGAATTTCCTAATGTTTTTCCAGAGGATCTTCCCGGACTACCGCCGAGTCGTGATATCGATTTTCATATTGACCTCATTCCTGGAGCCAACCCTATTGCCAAAGCTCCTTATCGACTCGCGCCGTCTGAAATGCGCGAACTCTCGACCCAACTCCAGGAACTACTTGAAAAAGGCTTTATTCCCCCGAGCACCTCTCCTTGGGGCGCGCCAGTCCTTTTCGTCAAAAAGAAGGATGGATCGTTCAGGATGTGCATTGACTATCGGGAATTGAATAAGTTAACTATCAAGAACCGCTATCCTCTACCTCGTATCGACGATTTGTTTGATCAACTACAAGGCGCCACGTGTTTCTCCAAGATCGACCTACGTTCGGGATATCATCAGCTACGTATTCAAGAGGAAGATATACCCAAAACTGCGTTTCTTACTCGATACGGCCATTACGAATTCGTTGTCATGCCTTTTGGTTTGACCAACGCACCAGCGGTTTTCATGGATCTGATGAATCACGTGTGTAAACCATATCTCGACCGTTTCGTCATCGTATATATCGACGACGTCTTGATTTATTCCAAATCAAAAACCGAACACGCGCAACATCTACGTTTGGTTCTTGAGTTACTCCAGGGGAATCAACTCTATGCCAAGTTCTCCAAGTGTGAATTTTGGTTGGAGAAAGTCCAGTTTCTGGGTCACATTGTGAATAGTCAAGGTATTCACGTCGATCCTGCGAAGATAGAAGCTGTCAAGAGCTGGGTTACGCCTAAGAACCCGTCTGAAGTCCATTCTTTTCTCGACTAGCGGGCTATTATCGACGATTTATCGAAGGATTCTCAAAGATCGCTGTGCCGCTTACCTCTCTTACGCATAAGGACCAGTCTTTTGTTTGGGGAACCAAACAAGAGTCTGCCTTTCAAACCCTCAAACACATGCTTTGTAATGCTCCTGTTCTCACATTGCCAGACGGAAACAATGATTTCATTGTCTACTGTGATGCTTCCAACCTTGGTCTTGGTTGTGTTCTTATGCAACGAGACAAGGTCATAGCTTACGCATCTCGTCAGCTCAAAATCCACGAGAAGAACTATACAACCCATGATCTCGAGCTAGGCACGGTTGTTTTTGCATTAAAGATTTGGCGACACTACCTGTATGGTACCAAGTGTACGATCTTCACCGATCATAGGAGCCTACAACATATCTTTAATCAGAAGGAACTTAACATGCGTCAATGCCGATGGGTAGAACTTCTCAACGATTACGACTGTGAGATCCGTTATCACCCAGGCAAGGCAAATGTTGTTGCCGATGCACTTAGCAGACGGAACTATCTACTTAGCACTCGTAATGTTCAAGCCCAACATGATCTCGAAACCCTCATTCGCGATGCGCAACATGCATGTTTCAACGAACGCACTTTGAAGAAAGAAAGAATCTACCACGATGGAGCCCAAATTGTGAGCAAATCGAACGGGATATTCCATTTCTTAGACCGAATTTGGATTCCCAAACGAACCAATTTGCGGCAAATTCTGATGGACGAAGCCCACAAATCCCGGTATTCTATCCACCCCGGTGCTGACAAAATGTACCAGGACCTTCGTTATAAGTACTGGTGGCCGGGTATAAAAAGGGATATCGCTCTCTATGTCGGAAAATGCCTAACTTGTGCTAGAATCAAGGCCGAACACCAAAGACCCTCTGGCTTACTCGAACAACCACCAATTCCCATGTGGAAGTGGGAAAGTATAGCTATGGATTTCGTAACCAAGCTACCACACACGTCATCAGGTCACGACAGCATTTGGGTTGTTGTTGACCGTTTGACTAAATCAGCCCACTTTCTGCCCATACGGGAAGACTACAAGGTAGAACGATTAGCCCGAATCTACACCGATGAGATCATTTGTAATCATGGGACGCCTCGTGACATCATCTCTGATCGAGATGCTCGGTTCACTTCGCGACTGTGGGAAACGTTTCAAACGGCACTCGGTACAACGCTTAATCTAAGTACTGCTTTCCACCCACAAACCGACGGTCAGACTGAAAGAACGATTCGTACTCTTGAAGACATGCTCCGATCGTGTGTTTTAGACTTCGGTGGTAATTGGGATAAATACCTGCCATTGGTCAAATTCTCGTATAATAACAGCTATCATTCTAGCATCCAGATGGCACCCTTTGAGGCATTATACGGAAGAAGATGTCGATCGCCTATTGTGTGGCACGAGATTGGTCATTCGCAACTAACCGGTCCTGAGTTATTGCAAGAAACGACAGACAAAATTTTCCAAATACGAGACAACCTAGTGAAAGCTCGGGATCAACAGAAAAGTTACGCCGATAAAAAGCGCAAGCCCCGTGAATTTGGCGTTGGTGACTACGTACTCCTAAAGGTATCACCTTGGAAGGGTGTAGTCCGATTTGGCAAGAAAGGGAAACTCGCGCCTCGATATGTTGGACCTTTTAAGATTCTGGAAAGGATCGGAAAAGTCGCCTACAGACTCGAACTACTAGAGGAACTTAGTAACGTCCACCCGACTTTCCACGTGTCAAACCTCCGAAAAGGCATAGCCGACCATGACTTACATGCTTCTCTCGATGATCTGCAAGTGAACGAAACATTACACTTCGTGGAAAAGCCTGTCGAAATCATGGATCGCCAAACCAAGCAGCTCAGGCGCTCACGCATTCCTATTGTGAAGGTCCGATGGGAAGGCAAACGAGGCACAGAGTTCACCTGGGAACTCGAAAGCGACATGAAGGCAAAGTACCCGCAGTTATTCGAAGAGAAAGTCTAGATAGAGAAAGTTCTCCACGTGAATAATGGCGGTTGTAGCAGCTTCCAGCTTAATTTTGGGACGAAATTCCCTAAACAAGGGGAGGCTGTAACACCCCGTGTTTTCACAAGTCAAAGTCAAAGTCAAGGTCAAAGTCAACGACCGATTTCGCGCAACTTGACTCGTAGAAACTTCTTGTTTTTAATTATATTATGTGGAGTAAGTGTTGTTAATTGCAATAATCGATGTGTGTTAATCGTTATTCAATCGATCTACGACTGTGAACTATAGGAAGTAACAATGCGATAAAGTTAACTAATCAATAGTCAAGCTATGCTAACCGAATCGACATCAAATCGCAACTCGAGCTACGTAATTGTACTTGCTATCATACGTGTGTGTGTGCCTTACGTGTTACCTGTGCATGTTTATTTATGTTGTGTTTTGTAATCAAGCGAACTCAATCGAAACTCGAATGCTATCGAACTCGAACTCGAATCACAAGCGAACTATGATAGATGGTGGAAAATACGAAATAGTTGGGACTGAAAGTAATTTGATTAGGAAACCCTATCGTATCGAACCGCTCACAACCGAAATCGAAATATCAGAAATCGTCGCGCAAAACACTCGAAAGGGGAGACTGATCGATCAGGCTTCCCAGCCGATCGAACAGCCAGCCGAACGGACTGCTGTCCGATCGGACAGGCTGTCCGATCGAGCTGCCAGCCGATCGGCCAGCCCTTTCCTCTTTTGTCATCCTATAAATACCCCTGTCATTGTCATCCTTTACCACTTTTGGAAACCTCTGTTCGACCAGCACGCTCAACTCACCTTTTCTCAGATTTCTCTCGATTCCGGTAAGTTTTCGTCCTAAATCTTGTACTTTCTTGATCTATGCACACTCCTACACCTTTCTATCTTTCAAATCTTAACTTTTAACCATGAAATCATCAAGAATCAAGTGTTATAGGATGATGTCATCATGGGTTCTTGAAGAACTTCATGTTTTGGCCTCAATCCATCAAGAATGACTTGGATCTAGCCGATTTCCACATAAACAAACAAGGATCTTTAATAGATCTAAACATAAGCCCGGTGAAAAGGATTGGAAGATGGATTTTCCAACTTTCCCCCAACTCTTTTTCACTCTATGACTTCAAACCGGTAGAAACGGAACCTGAGCCGGTTTACAAATCACTTCGGTGGTTGTACGGTTCAAGATCTGGATTCTATACACAAGGTTAACCGACTTCGGGTTAAATGATAAACTTCGTTCCGAACAGACCACCGACCGGATTTGGGGTGATTCCTGTCCGACCCGGGAAACCAAGTAAGGACGAGGCACTTATGGTTTTACTCGCTGTCAAAATACCTCGATAAAACGACAAACAAACAGAACAGCCAAGTGTTAGACGAAAGGACTGATCAGGTCAGGATGCTGACCGATAGGACTGCTATCCGAACGGACAGCCAGCCGATCGGATAGTCAGCCAATCGACTGGCCAGCCGATCGGCTAGTACATGGTCCCACACAACCAATGAATTTGAAGACTAGTATTGAACGGACTATTGTTCGATCGAACTACCGTCCGATCGGATTACTCTTCGGATCATGAGATACTATGCTTTGATACGTAATCGATTTTCAACATGTTCAATGCACTAAGAAGTGCCACCCGATCGAACAGTCGTCCGATCAAGTGACACCCTGTTGTCCGATCCACTGCACCACACTTTACATTTCATTTAAAGTGTTTGACTTGTTGACCTGTCCGATCGAACACCTGTACGATCGAACACCTGTCCGACCCAAAGACTGAACCTTGAAAATCATTTGAAGGCCTAACCGATCGGGTTGCCGGCCGATCGAACAGCCGTTCGATCGACCGACCTGAAAGGCAAAGATACTTCAATGTTTTCAAATACTACAACGAAAACTTCAAAAGTCAAACCATCATACACAAACACATGCTATTCAAAGGAAGAAACAATCCACTCGAACAGCCATCCAATCGGCCTACCAACCGACCGGACAGCCGTCCGAGCAGACTATCAACCGAACGGTCAGCCGTCCGATCGACAAGCTGTCTGACTCCCCCACACTTGTCTCTTATTTTACGTTTCATTTAACGCTATACTATCAAATCTATTTAGGCTAACCGTACTCGCTAAGCGCTCCCTTCAATCCATTAATCGCTGTGAGTATACTCGATCCCTTTTTGCTTTAAGCGCTTTTGGGTGTTACATATGTTACGAATATTCAAACTACAACTATCACACTACTCAAACTATTTGAACGCTAACCGTTAATGCATGTTATACGTGGCTCATGAATGCTTGTTTGTTATGTTTACACATGGAATGCTGTCTACCTGCCTTAGCAACGATAGTACTATAGTTTGGACTCAGCACCTGTTCACACGGGGTTGTTAAGGATCTTTCACTTGCATGGATTATGGTGGTAATAATGTATTGCGAATTGCCTCGGGCAGTCAACCCGCAGTCATTGGTATCGATGGATCTATGTCGATAACTAACGTGCTTCATTTCACTATGTGTACGTGCTGGTTACGCGTAAACGAATTCGAACTCTATATGCTATTATCAAACTTGTATGCTCGCCTTTACATTTTATGTATTGACTTTATTTTAACGTATGTGACAGGTGTTTAGGTTGCTTGTATGCCTAGCTCACTGTGAAATTGAGGCTAGGAAAGGTCTAGGATGCTCTCTGTGCTGTGATGAAATTGAAGCTTGGAAAGGAGGTCCTAGAAACCAACAAATAAATTATTTATGTTTAAATCTAAGTTGTCGGAACAGAATATTTGCCTAGATTTTATCTGTAATAATTTGATTACTGCTTGAGACATGGTATGGGACATGTTAATTTAAATTGAATGGTAATGATAGTTGTTATGGAAACTTCTGGACAATCTGTTTCGCATGCCCCGATGATTTCCGTCATCGGTTGGGGTGTGACAATAATGGTCATAACCGAAAGGCAAACAGAAAGTCAAACTGTTTGACTTTTAGCTAATAACAGCCTATAAAATGAAATAGACTATGAAGGAACACTTACTTGTGTTCTAAGAGAAGATTTCAGTAAGTGGCTTCCTTGAATCAGGAAACAACTCCAAGAAGATAGAGAGAAAGAATGGTGGAAATAAGCAATGGAAATGGATGAACTCATGGGCTATTTATAGTTGCAAGCTCACCACAAGATCATGCCAAGTGTTAAGGATAGTTCTAGGATGATCCCAGGTGTGCAATGATGTGTTTAAACCAGGTGAAAGAGTGGCAAAACGAAGCTAGGTGTCAAGATATGCAAATTGTCTTGGAGACCAAGCATAAAACTGCCAGCATGGTCCCTTACGAACCGTTAGGGTTTATCGCTTACGGTCCGTAAGGACCTCAGCGCACCCATTTTCTTTCCAGCTTACGGTCCGTAAGCTTTAAATGCTTACGGTCCGTAAGCTTTAAATGCTTACGGTCTATATGAGGTTGCTAGGGAATATTAATTTGAGATTTTTACATCTTTAGTCCTTATACTTTGATTCTTTTGCCATTTGGCACTTTTAGAACATCTCCTTCCTCATAGTTTAGATTAGTCAGAGATCCGGGATGCGTTTTAGTTAACGCATAAAAATAGTTTCTCTCATTCCCAGAACCGGGATCAGTCGGAGATACAAAACACATTCCGAAGAACGTAGAATATAAGTCCTTCCTCCTTCCACATAGCTGGGATTAATTGGCGGTTCCTCCCTCGACACAGTCAGGATTAGTTAGAGGATTGGACATGTATCGTTACATAGTTGAACGAAAAAAAATCCCTTTCTTTAGTTGGAGACTCGGGACACATGTTGTCTCATAATTGGACGGAAATTTACGGGTGTTACAGAGAAGTACCAGAATGGGTGATCTCCTAGAAGTCTCCACTAGGGTACCTAAAAAAAAATCCTTGAGTTACTAGATTGGCAACTCATCGAGGGTACAACAGACAATATTAGTTGTACAATTAGTCAAATGTTACAAATGGTATCAAAGCCACTCATGTTTCTTTTGAGATGGTGGGGCAAATTGCATCGAGGACGATGAGTCCCTAAGGGTATTAGTGTTCCACGAATCGAATAACAACTTTTAAATTAATCAAATAAGGTGTTTCTATATTTTAGATTGATTTACTAGATTCGAATTCCCAATTGAATTACATGCCCAATTCGAAATTCGGTTCATTTGTATCTAGAACTCGAATTCGTATAAATTTGATTTAACTCACATTCACCCTAAATAATACATTATTTTACTTTTATTTTTAAAACTATTACAAACTAATTATAAGGAATATGTTTTGGGAAAGGAGAACATAAATTAAATACTCGTGGATAGAAAATGGCTAACCCGGGGAAAATCCAAAAACAATTACATGAAAAGGATGGGGTCTTTTACCCACTCGGCCCAACCAATCTTACATCTAGAATTACAACTAGAAAACCACAAAAATGAAACTGAAACAACATAATCAAGTAAAGAATTTTGAACTTGGCTTTTACTTCCACAAAGGTCTTCATTTCTTTATTATCAAAAAATCCGCCAAGCCGAGAAAACAATAAGCTCAGTCCAAAAGCCATAGTGGGCGTGTCGAATATTGTAACGAACTACCAAGCCATCTACAAATACCCTCCCATAATCTATATGTAAGACTACAATCTCCAAAAACAAGATTCACAGATTCCATTGAAACCAAACAAACCGGGCAGACAACCTACAATCTCCAAAAACCTCTTTTATTAAGGTTAAGCCTAGTGGGAAACTGATCCAAAACCAAACTCGAGACATGTATATAATTACAATATTTTAAATAAATGTACAACATAAACGAGACTAAGGATTCAGGGTCTTTTATTAGAGAACTTTTGTGTAAAATAATATTATATATAAAATTTCCTAGTCCATATATATATATAGGGTATGGTAGGGTTCATTTGAGAACCACTCATATTGCGAGAACCACGAGAACCAATGTGAGCACAAAAAAATACCTAAAAAACACACAAAATTTTTTGTTTTTATTTTTTAATATTTTTTTAATAAATCGCTATATTTCGTTCCTAAAAAATTTCAAGTAACAATTATCGATGCACATGTGCATATGTATCATTTCTTTAACAAATTCCGTAATACATTTCCATTATTAGACAATTGCACTTTCATTTACACTACCATCTGTAATACACTACTTTTTACATTAGCAATATACAAGATGCACATGTGCATCTATATGTATGAACATGATATAACGTGTTTTAGTACAAAAAGTTTGTGATTTTGAATGATGAAGTAGGCCCATATACATGTTTTTGGTTAGTTACATCTAGTGGTTGATGGTTTGGTTATATTTGTCACTTTATGATGTAATATGTCGTTTAGTATGATATGAAAGGTGTTGATGTACATGTGCATAAAGTGTAAATATTATACATATTGGTAATGGTATTGCATTATGGATAGTAGGAGGTAATAGTAGTGTACAATGGATGGTATGATAGATGAAAAGGAAAGTGTATTCAAAGTAGTGTACCAAAACACATTATATCATGTTCATACATATAGATGCACATGTGCATTTCTAATATTGGTAATATAAAAAGTGGTGTATTACAGATGGTAGCGTAAATGAAAGTGCAATTGTCTAATACTGATAATGTATTACGAAATTTGTCAAAGAAATGATACATATGCATACGTGCATCGGCAAATTGTTACTCGATTTTTTTAGGAACGAAATATAGCGATTTTTAAAAAAATATTAAAAAAAATTGTGAGTTTTTAGGTACTTTTTTAAGTATTTTTGGTTGTGTTTACATTGGTTCTCGTGGTTCTCGCAATAAAGGGTGGTTCCTAACCGATCTTTATCCTATATATATAATGGTAGTTTTGATTAGGATTATTATTTTAAGATATATATAAACATAAAATTAACTGTTCTGTTATATTTTATAAGTCTTGATTTTTTATACTAAATTTCCAACAAAACTGATAAATAACTATACAAGCTCTTAAACATATATTTTGATAAATATACATAAGTATGTACATGAATAGGTAAATATGTATTTTTATTGGAATATTATTAAGAAATAATAATATAGATTTATATATATAACCATATCTTGTGAGTATTTATTCAAATAATTTTAAATGGTCGAATTAATAACTTTTATCAGTTAGAAATTATAACAACTTATGTGAAATGTCATTTTATTCACAATGGGTATTTTTGTATTAATAAGGTAAGTTATTTTTACAAAAGAATAAAAAGTAGTTTTATGAATTATTTAATCTTTATATTATAAAGAATTACAAATAAAAATATGAAAATTGTTATGAAAATTCCACAACTAACACAACCACTAGAAAAAAACATATTACAAGATTTGTAATATAATACTTTGACTATTTGTATTTTATTTACACCTTTCTAAATTAATATAACATGTTAAATTATCCAATAAATCTATATAATATCCAATAATTCTCAAAAATTCCAGAACCTAATCTAATATATACATGATCAGTTTAGCAAGTTTAATTTCACGAAAACACAATTCTGGATTAACAAGTCCCAAATTTCAAGTTCAAGAAACCTAGAATCAAAATAACCAAAATTCAAATTGGTTTAGCCTCTATGACAGAAATGGACAGAGGGCTTTTGTAGAGCATGAAAAACTAAGCAAGATGGAATCAAGAATCACCTGAATTGGTTAAGAATTGAGGGAGAAATCGTGAGATGAAGTTACGAGCCCTAGAATTGTTCTTCACTTGAATTCATGAGATTGGATGATTGTGAACGGGTTTTGAGAGTGCGGAATGGTATAAAAAGATTAGAGGATTCTTTTGGTATCAAATTGATAAGCTATAGATGTCGAATTGTATGAAATCCACTCATTTTCTACAAAGCTTTAATGGTGTATTGAATTTCGGATTGATGGACCAATTAAGAGTTGAAAACAAATTATTTAAATGTATATTTTCGGTGTCTCCTTAATTACGAATCGGTAGGGACTAGTTTGAAGGTAGAACGTCACGTAACTTGGTCATGGGGGGTCGGGTTGGATTTGATGTGGGTCGTCATCGCGGTGGAGAAGGTCCGTTTTGGCGAGTGTTACAAGGAGGATGCACATCGAATAGCATTGCGCGGTCGACTTGAGGCACTATGTGAGACGGCTAGAGCCCGTCATTTCGTTTCGGTGGATTCGGCGTGGGACCGTCTTTTTGACTTATCGCATATGTCGTCTTACTGTGAGCTGTTGGTCGATTTCTTAGCATCATTTTCATTTCACCCTCCACAGGCCAACCAGCCTGTGTAGCCATAGGGTCATCCCCTTCCCGTCGAGGTTTCTTTCCGACTTGTTGGTGTGTAGCGTGAGATAATGCTAGCATAATTTGCGGTCCAATGTGGTTTATATTTGGAGCCTGAGATCGTTATAGATCTTTATACACAGGGGTAGTGGTGGTTAATAGACCAACTCTTCTAGGATTTTGGGACGTGATTGCCAAGCCTGGGACCATACCCTGTCCACGGGGAGGATTTCAACAGTTATTGACCCGTTGTACAGGTACATGCGTTTATTATTGTAATTATTGTCATTGTTATTATTATTTATAATTTTTTGTATTTCTCTCACACTCTTTGAAAGTATCTACACAGATAGATCTGCACTTCCAACATGGCTTGTGGGAAGAGCCATGAGTGGTGTACGACCACAGACCTCAATTTTCTTTTATTGTTTCCTATACATGAGGTCGTACGCTCTTACACACGGTTTGGCCCAATACTTCACCTCTGCCCATTACCGGCAGGAGCGCGAAGAGTTGTACGGCGGCGCGTATGTCACCGTGATTGCCTTGCTACATTTTCAAAAGGATGACCTGAACTTACTTCCGGTGATAGAGCCGACGAGGTTGGGGATTCAGACGATGTGGGGATGAAACTTCTTAAGAAGTTCCCCGTCCTCGCTGAGTGTTTAAGACCCTAACACGTAATATCTTTAAAACGACGCAGCGGAAATACGATCCTTAAAATTTCTTTCTTTTATAAACACATTACTAACATTAAGGTTCAAATACAAAATATTAAACATTTACTAGAAGGGATTTACACTATTCACATTGTATTAACGCTTCAAAGCAATTCATATTTCAATCTATTTGACCGTTCTTTCCGTACAATCCTTACTCTTGACTCGATCTACGTCCGCTCATCTTCGTTAGTAGTAGAAGAATCTGTGTGGTACCTGTGAACATCACATACAACTTAATCATTAGTCATTGACAACCTCATACGACACTATTCTCACACAATTAACTTTCGTATAACATTTGACAATATAACTTCGATTCATTCGACTATGCTCTCGAAGTCTCATGTTCCGAGTTCGGCTTCAACTTCATAAGAATCCGACATTCTCATTCCTGCATTATATTCTAAACTCAAGTGCATTGTTAGTAACGTTAAATCTCAAATGCATCTAAATCATGCATTCGCACATACTTACATACGTACATACTTACAATCATACACATCTACATACCTATATACATTCAATCATACCTACAATCATGTATTCATACCTACATGTTTCGTACACATTCTTGTATACCATTTACATGTAATACATGTCCAACTTCATTACATACATCTATCACACTCTTATATTAATTACATGGGGCTTAGACTTGGGTTTACAACTCATAAACGACAAGGGAGCACTCGAAACCATGTTTGGAAGGCCCGCCGTAGTCCACGAATATCATACCGAAGCCTACTATACATAAATTAACTTAAATATCAAATTTCAGGTTTTTGGACATGGGGAAGGCGTCGGCGACGGCCATTGGATTTTCGCGTAGCCAGAAACCTCCGTAGGCAGTTAAATAGCGCGCCGGCAAAAATGAAGGCCAGAGAGGGCGTCGGTGACGGCCCCTCTAAATGTTGTTTTTCTGCAGGTCCGTTTCGTTGTCCGTTAATGCTAAAACTTGCATAACTTTTGAACCGTTTACCCGTTTAACCTCCCGTTTCTTCCTACATGATCGTAATTTGACATTCTATCATGTGAACATGAAATCCCACATCTGGATTAAGGAAATTCTTAACATACGCACTATCGGCTTACTATTCATTTACGATTTATTCGACCCGTTTATGTTTTCATCAAACAACACATTCGTTTTAGCCCAAAACCTACATGAACATTATAGTCATAATACTTTTACATTATCCGGAGTTTCATACTTGGGGTTTACGCACCCGATACCCGTTGTGCGTTAGTTCATTCATCTTATACCATCAAACTACTTCAACCTTTGTTAATCCAAATTTCATTCGCGAGAATGTTTACTCATTAACCACAACTCACAACCGAATCTTTCGACTACTTATCCACATTTCAGTTTACCAATTAGCGTACCTATGTACATTCCTACCTTTTAACCCGGTTAATAAACCGTAGCCAATTCTTACTTTTCATTTCGATATAACTACAAGACCTCATTATTTCTACTTAACGAAAATCATCAATTTCATACAATCCATCCTTATTTAACCTCGATTACCATTACTTTAATTAACTAACACATATCTTTACATAAACAACTAAGAAGTGATTACGGAAATCACTTACCTTGTGCATCCGTGTCCGTATCCGCTTCCTTGCCTCCTCTTGACCCATTAGCCTTTCATGTTTGAGTCCATCTCGACATGATTCCTCTACTTTCATGCCACCAAATCACATTCTCGTTAGCATATACAATTGTACATGTTAACTATCATATCAATCGCATATTTCACATTTGACTTTCTTTAGTCACAACTAACAAGCATAAGATATATAATCAATTTCATATCCTTTCAAACTCATGTAATTCATCATGCCATCACAAATATCACGTATTGACATAACATGTAACTTACGACTTCCTATAATCTTAATTTTACGACAACACATCATATCATGCTTCTTATGCGTAGTTGACTTTCAGAAGTCAACAATTCATCATGTGAACTTTCGACTTATTCTCATCTACTTGTAATATCGAAATAGGCTATACGAAAGGCACCATATACATTACCTACTCTCGATGCAAATGTGCTTACAACCATATTCAAATTAGTAATTTAACATGATCATGCCATCATTTTCGTATTTCGTTCCTATGTACACCAAGCTTTTTCATAAAATTTTGCATCCTAACTTCTCTTAATCATTTCATCATACACTTGGTGGGCGTACCATTAATTAAGCATAGTGTACAAGTATTATTTGCATATCATGACCAATTCATGTCAATATCATCAAGAACATCAACTTCAATAGATTTCACATAACTCTTCTTCTAATTCAGTTCTAGCTAACAATTTCACCAATAAAAACAATCATCATACATAATCTCCTCCAATTTCACACTTTACAATTCATACCCATTCTACTCTAAGTGGGTTTTCACTTCCTATCATCAAATTAACCCAAACCATGTATAATCAATGTTCTATATCATGATACTAACACATACTCGTACTCAATTTCATCCCAATTCACGGATTAAAGCATAACCCACTTCATACAAGATCACCAATCTTAATTTCGAAACATACCTTATGATCCCCTCGTGATGGTGGTCATTAATCCATGTTCATTCATGAATTTAAGCCTTGATTCATCCTTCGATTTGAAGTTTTTTGAAGAACTAGGGTTTGGCTCCTTTAGAGCCCTCCTGATCGTTCCAGAACACACGAGATGTGTGTGTTTTGTCAATTAAAACATAACTTTCCCCTTGTTCATCTTTGGTCCCTCAAGTTTGTTCCTTTATTTGTTTTGCTAAACATTTGACTAGGTATAATAACCTAGTTATTACATTCCATTTTATTAAACATGGGGTCACACTAACAATTTTAGTAATTCAAGTTTTGGGGCGTTAGAAGTCTACCCCCCTTAAAATAGGTTTCGTCCCCGAAACCTTTCTCATTTTTTTTATTTAACTCTAATTATCTTTTCTTTGAGCTCATTAACACGACCGCTAACCCATCTTAATGACAATCTTCTATCCTCAAGAACCCGTCCCAGAGTTCTTATTAGTGTCGCTTTCACTAATAGCGCTAATTTTTAACGCACTTCATAGCTAGTGGTTCATTCATCATTCTAATACTCGTATATCATTTGCATTATATATCTTTTTGTTTATCTCAATATTCATATTATTTTTATCAACTATACAACCTTATTTCGTAATTTATACACACACATATATGTCTAACTTTGACTGGTACCTCATCATGATAGGTAACTATCTATTCTTGATTCATAAATTATTCATATAACTGACTTTTTCCTAATAAGCCCATACTATCCATACCATACTTTCACATAACATTCTCATTCCCTTGACCTGTTAATAACGGGTCAATATACATACTTCTCCAACCTGTAGTCATACATACATTCATATGATCCGTTCATAACGGATCTAATACCTTCATCTCATCTCTTAAAATTACATTCTATGCATATATCATATAATATTTAGTTCTTGTTTTGTTATCGCAACAAAACTACTATTTCATAGTCACATATACGTGCTTAACTCCAAAGTTGACATCGTCCTACGTTTACTATAGTTACTTGTATCATGCGTACCTTTTCGTTACCTTCAAATTGTCTCATTCCTTCTACATTACTATTCCCCTCAATTCATGCATTACTTAATTTGCCTAAGCAAGTGTATCATGCAGGTTCTTCATACGAGAATTTAACCAGTACCCGAAATTTTCGTTCAAAACTTTTAAGATTTACTTCTTAATGACATAGTTTTTCTTCTTATGTCAAATTTTAAAAATTAAACATTCCATACCCTACCATACCTATTCGACATGAGTTAAATATGTTACTAACCTCGCTTTCATTTCACCTCTCACGATCTATTAATCGGGTCGATCTGCTTCTTCACGAGCTTCTATTTGTGCACAACTTTTCACCAATTGATTGGTTTCATCCCATTAGAGTTATGCCATTAACATCTACAAGATTGGCGGTTAGCCCATTTCATACAAACATTCCGTCTACCAGGTGATTGGTCACCTATAACTTTTCTACTTACTCCTACATACACATTACTACATATCACACATTCCATTTCGTTACATGCATTTCTTATTTATCATCGATATAATGAAGTACACGTGCGTACTTCTTTCCATTCATGCTTACTTGTAAGGACTTCACTACATCTTTTCGGTATTCTTTAACAAACTTACTCTTCTCAGTCATACTTCAATTATTGTTCGGGTCGTAGCCCGTTATTCATTATGACTCCTAAGAGTCGATTACTAATACGTCTAACACATAACATGTTCAAAACTTCTTTTTTTTTGTCAAATTTTGGGTTTGCGTGCCGAACATTATGCTCACCTATGAGTAATAAACTTAACAATTCAAAAACATTAAATATATCGGGTTTGAATAACGATTACCATATGAACCACATGATTCATTCGTCTATTTAACCATTTTTACATACAAACATATTCGTATATATATTTATACATTTATTCGCATATATATATATATATATATATATATATATATATATTTAAGACATAACTTGGATAATATTTGCTTTGTAAAGAGTATTTACTTGCTTAGTCTGTAACTACTTACATATTCGAATCTTTTCATTCTTATCATTCATTATGTTTTGAACCCGTCGCGCGGTTTCTAACATATTATTCATACTTTTATTCTTTCTTTGTTTCGAATCCGTCTCGCGGATTCTAACACATCTTTCATGTTTTCATTCCTTTCATGCTTCGAATCCGTCTCGCGGATTCTAACACATCATTCATGCTTTCGTTCCTTTCATGCTTCGAATCCGTCTCGCGGATTCTAACACATCATTCATGCTTTCGTTCATGAAAGCCTTACATTTCTCTTTACCCTTACATCCACCTACTACCTAATTCTAGCGGACATACCTGTAACAATTATCACGGTCTCACGAACGTCATATGTTTCTTGTGTACTGGCCAGGTACACAATCCACAAACTAGTTTCGTGTCTTTGTGTAATCGTCACCTTATGTCTTAAGAATTAGGTTTCGGCACGTGTATCATTTTTCATAACTTCGTTTCCATTCTATTATTATATTTCAATAAAAATTTTCCTTCACTCAATAAATTTTAGTATTACATGCACCCATATGCTAATTTTACGTACCTGGGTCAATATGTCTTATTACATGCCTTGGTGCCGGTCCTAGACCACATCCACAGATCATCATTTCCAAGCAATTGTGCTTACCCTTCACATAACATACTATTAGTTTCCTTCAAATACATAAATTAATACATACTTACATTCGCTTTTCTTGATCGAGTCTTGGATTGAACGGGTTCCTTATCACAGGAGCACACAGGTTTGAGTTCAAGTATATATCTCATTCTACTTGATTTCTCTCAAACCAGGGCTCTGATACCAACTTGTAAGACCCTAACACGTAATATCATTAAAACGACGCAGCGGAAATACGAGCCTTAAAATTTCTTTCTTTTATAAACACATTACTAACATTAAGGTTCAAATACAAAATATTAAACATTTACTAGAAGGGATTTACACTATTCACATTGTATTAACGCTTCAAAGCAATACATATTTCAAGCTATTTGACCGTTCTTTCCATACAATCCTTACTCTTGACTCGATCTACGTCCTCTCATCTTCGTTAGTAGTAGAAGAATCCGTGTGGTACCTGTGAACATCACATACAACTTAATCATTAGTCATTGACAACCTCATACGACACTATTCTCACACAATTAAATTTCGTATAACATTCGACAATATAACTTCGATTCATTCGACTATTCTCTCGAAGTCTCTTGTTCCGAGTTCGACTTCAACTTCATAAGAATCCGACATTCTTATTCCTGCATTATATTCTAAACTCAAGTGCATTGTTAGTAACGTTAAATATCAAATGCATCTAAATCATGCGTTCGCACATACTTACATACGTACATACTTACAATCATACACATCTACATACCTATATACATTCAATCATACATACAATCATGTATTCATACCTACGTGTTTCATACACATTCTTGTATACCATTTACATGTAATACATGTCCAACTTCATTACATACATCTATCACACTCTTATATTAATTACATGGGGCTTAGACTTGGGTTTACGACTCATAAACGACAAGGGAGCACTCGAAACCATGTTTGGAAGGCCCCCCGTAGTTCACGAATATCATACCGAAGCCTACTATACATAAATCAACTTAAATATCAAATTTCAGGTTTTTGGACATGGGGAAGGCGTCGACGACGGCCCTACAGGGCGTCGGCGACGGCCCTTGGATTTTCGCGTAGCCAGAAACCTCCGTAGGCAGTTAAATAGCGCGTCGGAAAAAATGAAGGCCAGAGAGGGCGTCGGCGACGGCCCATCAGGGCGTCGACGACGGCCCCTCTAAATGTTGTTTTTCTGCAGCTCCGTTTCCTTGTCCGTTAATGCTAAAACTTGCATAACTTTTGAACCGTTTACCCGTTTAACCTCCCGTTTCTTCCTACATGATCGTAATTTGACATTCTATCATGTGAAATTTAAATCCCACATCCGGATTAAGGAAATTCTTAACATACGCGGTATCGGCTTATTATTCATTCACGATTTATTCAACCCGTTTATGTTTTCATCAAACAACACATTCGTTTTAGCCCAAAACCTACATGAACATTATAGCCATAATACTTTTACATTATCCGGAGTTTCGTACTTGGGGTTTACGCACCCGATACCCGTTGTGCGTTAGTTCTTCATCTTATACCATCAAACTACTTCAACCTTTGTTAATCCAAATTTCATTCTCGAGAATGTTTAATCATTAACCACAACTCACAACTCACAACCGAATCTTTCGACTACTTATCCACATTTCTGTTTACCAATTAGCGTACCTATGTACATTCCTACCTTTTAACCCGGTTAATAAACCGTAGCCAATTCTTACTTTTCATTTCGATATAACTACAAGACCTCATTATTTCTACTTAACGAAAATCATCAATTTCATACAATCCATCCTTATTTAACCTCGATTACCATTACTTTAATTAACTAACACATATCTTTACGTAAACAACTAAGAAGTGATTACGGAAATCACTTACCTTGTGCATCTGTGTCCGTATCCGCTTCCGTGCCTCCTCTTGACCCATTAGCCTTTCATGTTTGAGTCCATCTCGACATGATTCCTCTACTTTCATGCCACCAAATCACATTCTCATTAGCATACACAATCGTACATGTTAACTATCATATCAATCGCATATTTCACATTTGACTTTCTTTAGTCACAACTAACAAGCATAAGACATATAATCAATTTCATATCCTTTCAAACTCATGTAATTCATCATGCCATCACAAATATCACGTATTGACATAACATGTAACTTACGACTTCCTATAATCTTACTTTTACGAAAACAAATCATATCATGCTTCTTATGCGTAGTTGACTTTCAGAAGTCAACAATTCATCATGTGAACTTTCGACTATTCTCATCTACTTGTAATATCAAAATAGGCTATACGAAAGGCACCATATACATTACCTACTCTCGATGCAAATGTGCTTACAACCATATTCAAATTAGTAATTTAACATGATCATGCCATCATTTTCGTATTTCGTTCCTATGTACACCAAGCTTTTTCATAAAATTTTGCATCCTAACTTCTCTTAAGCATTTCATCATACACTTGGTGGGCGTACCATTAATTAAGCATAGTGTACAAGTATCATTTGTATATCATGACCAATTCATGTCAATATCATCAAGAACATCAACTTCAATAGATTTCACATAACTTTTCTTCTAATTCAGTTCTAGCTAATAATTTCACCAATAAAAACAATCATCATACATAATCTCCTCCAATTTCACACTTTACAATTCATACCCATTCTACTCTAAGTGGGTTTTCACTTCCTATCATCAAATTAACCCAAACTATGTATAATCTATGTTCTATATCATGATACTAACACATACTCGTACTCAATTTCATCCCAATTCACAGATTAAAGCATAACCCACTTCATACAAGATCACTAATCTTAATTTTTAAACATACCTTATGATCCCCTCGTGATGGTGGTCATTAATCCATGTTCATTCATGAATTTAAGCCTTGATTCATCCTTCTATTTGAAGCTTTTTGAAGAACTAGGGTGTGACAACCCTCATAATTACATGTATCCGTATGATTAATTAATATTAAATTGTGCTTATTGTTTGTGCAGAAAATTGACTAAATGGTCCTGAATATTTTCCTAAGTGTTGGGAATTAAAAGTGTTACAAATAGTTACATAAAAGACACTATACGGAATAACCTAGCACTTTAACGAAACGGTATCTAACCGAACAACCGGACATTACCTGAAACACCAAAAATTTGCCAGAAACATTGTTGTATTATTTTTGGACTAGTTATGGTCCCCGAATACCCCAACACATTATATAATGTGCTATACACTTAAAACACTAGACTATCACACTTGATTTTCAACCAACCACCTACCTACCATTACAACTTCACTTGGACCCCCTCCCCCCTTATATTTTCGGTCACATGGGGTGGCTCACTTGTGATCTCCAAAATCCTACAAATATTGTGTGATCTCTTTTGATTCTCATTAGATCTTATAAGATCTATGAAAGATCATGTTGTATACTTTAAGTAACTATCTCCATCATCATCTTCCACACAACACCACACCACTCTTTCTTCCTCCCTCCTTAGACCTCTTGGCCGAACCCCCCTACAAGAACCACCATTGTTTTCATTTCATGTTTTTACATTCCAAGCTCATTTCCAAGTACTAGAAGGTGATTAAAGAAGCTTAGAGCTTGTGGATCATCAAGAATCTTTCTCATTTGCTTTCACGCACCAATTTCATCATCTTTTTCACAAGTGTTCTTCCCTAGCTTAGAGCTAGTAGTAAGATTCTTTTTAACCTTTGTTACTTCTATTTATGAATGATTAAAAGTTGTATTATGTTGTGATTCACAAGAACACTAAAGAACATAAACTAAAAACTTGAACATAAAGTTTACATAAAGATGAAATATGATGAAATGTTGTTGGTATAATGTTGTTTAAGTGAATGGATGATGATTGCATGTTGATTTATAGTAATAATACGGAACTTGTTGTGATCATATGTGCGTGTTTTAGTAACATTTAAGCGATTAACAGCATGCTGAGTAACATTTACAGCCAACTTCAGTTGGCTGTAAACGGACCGTTATAAATTGAAAAATTGATTTTCTGAAGTCTAAATTATTTATTTTCGAAAAACGAATCAAATGGCACTGGAATCATATTTTTTCGAGGTCGTTTACTATTTTTAAAGGTCCGTTTTGTACAGCAGCAAAAGCTGAGTTTTTACTGCAGAAAATGTGTGTTATGTTTTTCATCATAACTTGAAATCTGTGTAGAGTTAGCTCATGAAATTTGTACTGTAAATGACCACTGGTGTCTTTGTAATCCTCCAACTAGAATTTCATCAATCGGACTTACAATGAATTTTAAATGAATTATTCCGTGGACTGCAGTCAGAAAGTGACGAATCTGATTGCAGTCCGGTAAATGATTTTTTATAAAATATTGGTAATTAATTGGATCCCGATATTTTTACAAAATAATATTTGGATCGTTTAAAACATTTTGTAAAAACTTGGGAATTTTTAGAGTAAGTTAACTATTTTATTCAAATGCCCGAAAACAGCCCAGTTTCGGATGTTAAAGCTGAAACGACATAAGTAGTAAATTGCGTGTCTAAATGTCGGGTATGTTATCTAAGAAGGATCTAACATGTTAAATGTCAATGGAAGTGTTATGTGCAATATCGTATGTTTGCTTTTGAATGGTTATAGATGGGATGTTTATATGGGCGTGAAATGTTAACGTGAGTGTGTGCTATGTGATAGATTCATGTAGGAACTTTGTGTTTTTTTTTAAAACTATTAACAAACTAAATGGTAATCATATTAGGATATGATTGACCAACCCTGACCGTTAGCTATTTTAAGAGTTCAACCGAGTAACCAAAGGTGAGTTCACACTCCTTCTAAGCCATGGGATTTCTGGTGGTTGGGAATGGGTTAAAGAACTAAAACGGAACCTGCATATCCTTCTTGGGTAGGATATGTACCGCCATCCTCCATGGGTAGGATGCCAATATTAATCCTGCGTATTCTCCTTGGGTAGAATACGTACGTTTGTCCTCCTTGGGTAGGACAACAACCTTAAACTACTAGCCAAAACTCTATCACCTAAGTCCCTCATTTTATATCGACTTAATCGCCGAGGCCGATGGCGAGCGGGTCATTAGTTAATAGCGCTATTAGGTTTGACAAACCTCACACCGTGCCGGTCGGACGGGCGTGTACTAATGGATCATGGCAAACAGTCAATGATGATAGACATTGACTTAGGGCACAACTTACTTTCGTCAGTAGTCGATATGGTAACGGTCTAGTGGTTCACATGGGGTAGCCCCAACTGATTATGGATATGGTTTGGGGGAAAACAAAGATACTGGTTAACTCGTGGTTTTCGAAACAAACTTTTAAAACTAAACAACCAACTGTAAACTCACTCAACTTTGTTGTTGACTCCCTGTTACATGCCTTGCAGGTCGTTAGGTGCTTATGGAGCTTGCACAGGGAGGCGTGGTCGTTGTGGGGACATGGACTGTTGAGTTCCATGTCAAACTTTTAAACTTTATGAACTTATGGCTTTTGTTTTGGTTTTACATTTTATGCTTCCGCTGTTAACTTAAAGTTGGTTACTTTCCTTTGGACACCAATTATATTATGGTTGGTTTTATTTACTTAATTACGTTGTTCAATATGATTGGTGGCTGGATCCTGGTCATGTCACGCCTCCAAGCTGTGATACTCCGCTTGTGGATTTTGGGGGTGTGACAGATTGGTATCAGAGCCATTGGTTATAGTGAACTTGGTTTTAAAAAGGGAAAAGCTTTTTGACAAAACCAGACTATAACCTGTACAGTGCTCAACGATTCACAACGACGCTTCGCTCCACGTGCAAGACTCGACACAATAGGTGGTATGATTTATGTTTATATTGTCTGTTTTATGGTTCACATAGTGCATTAGTTAACGTGATAACTGCAATTTGAGCCATGTGTGCTTACTCTCTTCTGTCGTCCCACACTTACGCACTTTCGCGCCAGTTTTCTCACTTACGTTGCTTCGTTGTGAAGATCATGAGTGGACGTTTGAACTTGACTCAAGCCCAGCTGACGGCTCTAATCAACGAACGAGTGGCTGAGGCACTCGCAGCTGTCCCTGCAGGAGGTATAACTTGCCATATCAACCCATCTTAGAACGTTTAGATCCTACCCTCGCGAACTAACTCTTGTACTTAACCTTGTCTTTTATTCTCGCGCCACAGGCCAACATGCTCAGCCTCCCGTATGTATGTTCCAAACATTCTTGGATTGAGGACCTAGTACTTTCAGCGGCACAGAAGGAGCTGTAGGTCTTCTTCACTGGTTCGAGAAGATTGAGTCTGTATTTGAGATGTGCGAATGCCCTGAAGCTCGTTGGGTGAAATTTGCCACTGGAACACTCAAAGGTGCTGTGTTAACCTGGTGGAAAGCACAGGTTCAACTGCTAGGGCTGGCGGTTGCTAATGCCACCCCATGGAATGACTTCAGAAATTTGATCAAAGAAGAGTATTGTAGTCGTGATGACATCCACAAGCTAGAGGTGGAATTTTTCAATTTGAAGATGACGGGTTCGGAAATCGAGGCATACACAAAGAGATCGAACGAATTAGCTATCTTGTGTCCTACTATGGTGGATCCTCCTATCAAGCATATCGAGCTGTACCTTAAGGGTTTAGTGCCAGAAATTCAGAGCCACGTGACCTCAGCTAATCTTGGCACCATTCAGCAAATCATCGGGTTGGCTCATTGTCTCACTGATCAGGCAGTTGAGCAGAACAAGCTGCCCAAGCGTATTAGTGCTACTACTACTTCTGATGCTCCCAGTGATAACAAGTGTAAGTGGGATGGAAATTCGGGCAAGGGTTCTACTTCAGTTCAGTCTCAGTCCCAGCAGCGAAAGACAGATGAGTACAGGAGCCCCAGTCAGCAGTCTTCTGGGAATCAAGGTCAGGGTGGATACAAGGGAAATCACCCTAAGTGCAATCGATGTAATTCGCACCACAGTGGGCTGTGCAACAAGGGTCGTTGTCAGAGATGTAACAAGCTGGGTCATGAAGCCAAGGATTGCAGGAGCTCACGTCCTGTGAATCAGAATCGTCAACAGCAGCCACAAGCCCCACAGAATCAGCAGCAGCAACAGCAGGGTAACAGGGGATGTTATTAGTGTGGTGCTGAAGGTCACTTCAAGAGAAACTGCCCCCAGTTGAACCAGAAACAGAACAACAACAACAACAATCAGGGGAACAGAAACAATAATGGGGGAAACAATGATGGCAATGGAGCCAGGGGACGTGTTTTCATGCTGGGTCAGGGTGACGCGAGGAACGATCCCAACGTTGTGATGGGTAAGTTTCTTCTGGATGATTTCTTTGTTACTGTTTTATTCGATTCGGGTGCCGATACTAGTTATGTGTCCTTAAAAGTTAGTTGAATGCTTAAGCGCACCCCAACACTTTTGACCACCAAACACATGGTAGAGCTAGAAAATGGTAAAAGTTTAGAGGCCACACACATAGTTAAGGGTTGTAATCTTGTTCTTGCTGATCAGACCTTTTCTATCAACCTCATTCCTATTGTTCTGGGTAGTTTCGACGTTGTTATTGGGATGGATTGGTTATCTCATCAGCAAGCGGAAATTCTTTGCAACGAGAAGATTGTCCGCATCCCTCGTTTGGGTGAGGAACCCCTCGTGATTCGTGGCGACAAGAGTGGCGCTGTTATGGGCATCATCTCTTTCCTTAAGGCCCAGAAGTGGTTGCGAAAGGGCCACACTGCTAATCTAGCCCTCGTTTCTGATACGTCTTCGAAGGAAAAGAAGATAGAAGACATACCTATTGTACGTGATTTTCCTGAGTTATTTCCTGAGGAATTACCTGGTCTTCCGCCTCATCGTCAAGTTGAATTTCAAATCGAGCTAGCTCCTGGAGCAGCGCCCATAGCTCGAGCACCTTATCATCTAGCTCCATCAGAACTTGAAGAACTGTCCACGCAACTACAAGAACTCTTGGAAAAGGGTTTCATATGTCCTAGCTCTTCGCCTTGGGGAGCTCTAGTGTTATTCGTGAAGAAGAAAGACGGTACCTTCAGAATGTGCATTGACTACCGCGAACTCAACAAGGTGACTGTGAAGAATCGTTATCCTCTTCCACGCATTGATGACTTATTCGACCAGTTGCAAGGGTCGAGTTTCTATTCCAAGATTGACCTGAGGTCAGGTTACCATCAACTGAGAGTCCGAGACGAGGATATCTCTAAAACAGCATTCAGGACTTGTTATGGGCATTACGAGTTTCTGGTTATGCCTTTCGGATTGACGAATGCACCTGCGGTCTTCATGGATCTCATGAACCGAGTGTGCAAACCTTACCTGGATAAGTTTGTCATAGTTTTCATCGACGATATCCTGATCTATTCGAAGAGTCAGGAAGAACACGAGCAACACCTGAGGCTTATTTTGGAACTTCTTCGAACAGAGCAGTTGTATGCCAAATTTTCGAAATGTGACTTCTGGCTTCACGAAGTCCACTTTCTAGGCCACGTGGTAAACAAGGATGGGATTCATGTTGATCCATCCAAGGTAGACTCGATCAAGAACTGGCCTGCACCCCATACACCAACAGAAATCCGCCAATTCTTGGGTTTGGCGGGCTACTACAGACGATTCATCAAGGATTTCTCTAAGATTGCGCAACCTCTCACCTCGCTAACTCAGAAGGGTGTCACCTATCGTTGGGGTGATGTGCAGGAATCTGCTTTTCAGTACTTAAAGGAGAGACATTGTAGCGCTCCTATCCTCTCATTGCCTGAAGGCACAGATGATTTTGTGGTTTATTGCGACGCTTCCATCCAAGGACTTGGTTGCGTGTTGATGCAACGTGACAAGGTCATTGCCTACGTATCGCGCCAACTTAAAGTTCACGAAATGAACTACATTACGCACGAATTGGAATTGGAAGCAGTTGTTTTCACACTTAAGATATGGAGACATTACCTGTACGGTACCAAGTGCACCATTTACACCGATCACAGGAGTCTCAAGCATATCTTCAAGCAAAAGGAGTTAAACATGCGACAACGCCGATGGGTCGAGCTCTTGAATGATTATGAATGCGCTATCAAATACCACCCGGGCAAGGCCAATGTTGTGGCCGACGCCCTCAGTCGAAAGGATACTACACCTAAGTGCGTGCAAGCGTTACAACTTACCATCCAATCTAGTCTTCCTACTCAGATACGAGATGCTCAGGTTGAGGCATTGAAAGCAGAGAACATCAGGGCGGAGTCCCTACGAGGATCAAGGAAACGGTTAGAACAAAAGGAAGATGGCGCCTACTATATAAACGGGCGCATCTGGGTTCCACTCTATGGTAATCTACGTGAGCTTGTGAGGGATGAGGCACACAAGTTTCGTTATTCAGTACATCCTGGTTCGGATAAGATGTACCACGATCTCAAGACTACGTATTGGTGGCCTAGTATGAAAGCCAATATAGCAACCTACGTCAGTAAATGTTTGACTTGTGCGAGATTCAAGATTGAATATCAGAAACCATCAGGCCTACTCCAACAACCAGAGATCCCGACATGGAAATAGGAGAAAATTTCCATGGATTTCGTTACTGGCCTGCCTAGATCTCAATGCGGAAATGACACTATTTGGGTGATAGTGGATCGGTTGACTAAGTCTGTACACTTGTTGGCTATCAAGGAAACCGACAAGTTTTCTACTCTAGCAGACGTCTACCTAAAGGAAGTAGTATCAAGGCACGGAGTGCCAGCCTCCATCATTTCTGATCGTGACTCACGATTTACATCTGAATTGTGGCAAGCTATGCACAAGTCCTTTGGCTCTCGATTAGACATGAGCAAGGCATATCATCCACAGACGGATGGGCAATCTGAACGCACCATCCAAACCCTTGAAGACATGCTTAGGGCATGTGTAATCGATTTTGGTAATGGCTGGGAAAAACACCTCCCGTTAGTAGAATTTTCGTATAATAACAGTTACCACACCAGTATCCAGGCCGCTCTGTTTGAGGCATTGTACGGACGTAAATGCCGATCAGCTTTTTGTTGGGCAGAAGTTGGTGACAGCCAAATCACAGGCCCAGAACTTGTGGTAGACACGACTGAGAAGATTGCTCAGATACGACAACGAATGGCGGCAGCCCGTGACTGTCAGAAAAGCTACGCTGATAAGCGCAGGAAACCACTCGAGTTCCAGGTTGGGGATCGAGTGCTACTTAAAGTCTCACCTTGGAAAGGTGTAGTTCGTTTTGGCAAACGAGGCAAACTCAACCCGCGATATGTCGGACCCTTCGAAATCATTGAGAAAATTGGCAAGGTGGCCTACAAGCTGAACCCACCGGCAGAACTCAGCGGAGTTCACAATGTTTTCCATGTGTCGAATATGAAGAAGTGTCTGTCAGATGAGACCCTCATAGTTCCTCTCAAGGAGCTCACTATCGACGATCAGCTGCGATTCGTCGAGGAACCAGTAGAGATTACTGATCTAGACGTTAAGATTCTCAAGCGTACCAGAATACCCCTTGTTCGAGTTCATTGGAACTCCCGTCGTGGCCCAGAGTATACCTGGGAACGAGAAGACCAAATGAAACACAAGTATCCCCAGTTGTTTGAGAAAAGTGCAACCACTACTGAGGCTGAAGCTACTGCAGAATTTCGGGACAAAATTCCAAACCAACGGGGGGATGATGTGACACCCCAGGAAAACCAGGAAACCACGTAACTTAACTAGCTTCCTCAGTAACCACGTGCTAAATTTCGGGACGAAATTTTCTTAACAGGGGGAGAATGTGACAACCCTTATAATTACATGCATCCGTACGATTAATTAATATTAAATTGTGCTTATTGATTGTGCAGAAAATTAACTAAATGGTCCTGAATATTTTCCTAAGTGTTGGGAATTAAAAGTGTTACAAATAGTTACATAAAAGACACTATACGGAATAATCTAGCACTTTAGCGAAACGGTATCTAACCGAACAACCGGACATTACCCGGAACACCAAAATTTTGCGAGAAACATTGTTATATTATTTTTGGACTAGTTATGGTCCCCGAATACCCCAACACATTATATAATGTGCTATACACTTAAAACACTAGACTAATACACTTGATTTTCAACCAACCACCTACCTACCATTACAACTTACACTTGGACCCCCTCCCCCTTTATATTTTCGGTCACATGGGGTGGCCCCACTTGTGATCTCCAAAATCCTACAAAATATTGTGTGATCTTTTTTGATTCTCATTAGATCTTATAAGATCTATGAAAGATCATGTTGTATACTTTAAGTAACTATCTCCATCATCATCTTCCACACAACACCACACCACTCTTTCTTCCTCCCTCCTTACACCTCTCGGCCGAACCCCCCTACAAGCACCACCATTGTTTTCATTTCATGTTCTTACATTCCAAGCTCATTTCCAAGTACTAGAAGGTGATTAAAGAAGCTTAGAGCTTGTGGATCATCAAAAAACTTTCTCATTTGCTTTCACCCACCAATTTCATCCTCTTTTTCACAAGTGTTCTTCCCTAGCTTAGAGCTAGTAGTAAGATTCTTTTTAACCTTTGTTACTTCTATTTATGAATGATTAAAAGTTGTATTATGTTGTGATTCACAAGAACACTAAAGAACATAAACTAAAAACTTGAACATAAAGTTTACATAAAGATGAAATATGATGAAATGTTATTGGTATAATGTTGTTTAAGTGAATGGATGATGATTGCATGTTGATTTCTAGTAATATGATGATTGATCATCATACGAAACTTGTTGTGATCATATGTGCGTGTTTTTGTAACATTTAAGCGATTAACAGCATGCTGAGTAACATTTACAGCCAACTTAAGTTGGCTGTAAACATGCCGTTATAAATCGAAAATTTGATTTTCTGAAGTCTAAATTATGTATTTTCGAAAAACGAATCAAATGCACTGGAATTATATTTTTTTGAGGTGGTTTACTATTTTTAAAGGTCCATTTTGTACAGCAGCAAAAGCTGCGTTTTTACTGTAGAAAATGTGTGTTATGTTTTTCGTCATAACTTGAAACCTGTCTAGAGTTAGCTCATGAAATTTGTACTGTAGATGACCACTGATGTCGTTGTAAGCCTCCAACTGGAATTTCATCAATCGGACTTACGATGAATTTTAAATGAATTATTCCGTGGACTGCAGTCAGAAAGTGACGAATCTGATTGCAGTCCGGTAAATGATTTTTTTATAAAATATTGGTAATGAATTGGATCCCGATTTTTTTACACAATAATATTTGTATGGTTTAAAACAATCTGTAAAAATTTGGGAATTTTTGGAGTAATTTAACTATTTTATTCAAATGCCCGAAAATAGCCCAGTTTCGGATGTTAAAGCTGAAACGACATAAGTAGTAAATTGCGTGTCTAAATGTCGGGTATGTTATCTAAGAAGGATCTAACATGTTAAATGTCAATGAAAGTGTTATGTGCAATATCGTATGTTTGCTTTTGAATGGTTATAGATGGGATGTTTATATGGGCGTGAAATGTTAACGTGAGTGCGTGCTATGTGATAGATGTGTGTAGGAACTTTGTGTTTTATTTAAAACTATTAACAAACTAAATGGTAATCATATTAGGACATGATTGACCAACCCTGACCGTTAGCTATTTTAAGAGTTCAAACGAGCAACCAAATGTGAGTTCACACTCCTTCTAAGGCATGGGATTCCCGGTGGTTGGGAATGGGTTAACGAACTAAAACGGAACCTGCATATCCTCCTTGGGTAGGATATGTACCGCCATCCTCTATGGGTAGGATGCCAATATTAATTTTCGTATTCTCCTTGGGTAGAATACGTACGTTCGTCCTCCTTGGGTAGGACAACAACCTTAAACTACTAGCCAAAACTCTATCACCTAAGTCCATCATTTTATATCGACTTAATCGCCGAGGCCGAAGGCGAGCGGGTCATTAGTTAATAGCGCTATTAGGTTTGACAAAGCTCACACCGTGCCGGTAGGACGGGCGTGTACTAATGGATCATGGCAAACAGTCAATGATGATAGACATTGACTTAGGGCACGACTTACTTTCGTCAGTAGTCGATATGGTAACGGTCTAGTGGTTCACATGGGGAAGCCCCCCCTGATTATGGATACGGTTTGGGGAAAAACAAAAATACTGGTTAACTCGTGGTTTTCGAAACAAACTTTTAAAACTAAACAACCAACTGTGAACTCGCTCAACTTTGTTGTTGACTCCCTGTTACATGTCTTGCAGGTCGTTAGGTGCTTATGGAGCTTGCACAGGGAGGCGTGGTCATTGTGGGGACATGGACTGTTGAGTTCCATGTCAAACTTTTAAACTTTATGAACTTATGGCTTTTGTTTTGGTTTTACATTTTATGTTTCCGCTGTTAACTTAAAGTTGGTTACTTTCCTTTGGACACCAATTATATTGTGGTTAGTTTTATTTATTTAATTACGTTGTTCAATATAATTGGTGGCTGGATCCTGGTCATGTCACGCCTCCAAGCGGTGATACTCCGCTTGTGGATTTTGGGGGTGTGACATAGGGTTTGGCTCCTTTGGAGCCCTCCTGATCGTTCCAGAACACACGAGATGTGTGTGTTTGTGTGTGTGTTTTGTCAATTAAAACATAATTTTCCCCTTGTTCATCTTTGGCCCCTCTAGTTTGTTCCTTTATTTGTTTTGCTAAACATTTGACTAGGTATAATAACCTAGTTATTACATTCCATTTTATTAAACATGGGGTCACACTAACAAATTTAGTAATTTCAAGTTTTGGGGCGTTACAGAGTGGTTTAAAACCCGTTGGGGAAAGCGCTTCCAGCCAGTTGAGTTGTCGGAGCACTTCGATCTAGTCTATCCGCCAGACCATCCTGAGGGTGTGCAGGATCATCCGGCCGATATTGATGGTGCCATGAGTCAAGGAATAAACTCTTTCTACACAAAAATAATAATAATAATAAAAAAAATCTTTTACCTTTGATCAGAGGTTCGCAAGACTTTGAATTGATTTGACTTTTACCACAATCAGTAAGTTTCCCATTAAATCTCATGACTGAAATTCCAATATAGCATAATTAGTTCAGTTGCTTCGTGTTTGTAGTGTAGCCTCAAAATGATCGTTTTTTCATCGCTTAATTAATAGAAGTGGTGATGTCATGTATGGTCAAGTGGGTTCGAGCAATGGTAATATAAAACTCTAAGAGTATAAAAGCTTCTAGATTTGATATGTCATTAAGTAAAAAGTATTTCTAATTCACAAAACCTTGTAAATATTTATCTAAAAGGAATAGTATGTTGGTAATTCATTTATTAAGAAATATAAATGATGTTCTTGAAGTAGTTTAATAAAAACAACTAAAATTAACCTAAATCTAGACTCAAAGTAATACTCTAGACTCTCTAAATTTAACTAAACTACTAAAGGACAAGTGAACTGATCGACTCTAGTAAAGCTAAAGTAAGTCCGGATATCGAACCCATGACACTCGATTAAATTATGCTACGACTTTATCTAGACTCAGACTGACACCAACTTAACTAATTTTTTATTTGATTGGGGGGGGGGGTCTAAAAATCCTAAATTTGCAAATAAAATTAAACAAAATTAACTAGATTAACTAGACGCAAAATTTAGACGAAGACTTAACTCAGTGGTTAAGAAGACTACCTAGGCGAGACTCCTGTTAAACTAGAAATGGATTTCTATTCGAAATTAACGTGGTATGGAATCGAGATCTTTTAACGCTAAACCCTAAGAAATCCCTACTAAGACCTCCCGACCCTTCTCAGGAAGAAACTTGTGAGACACTACAGAGCTGTTACGACTACCAGTTGGTTAGATTTCCTCTCAGTCCTCTAACTTCTTAAAAAGTACCTTAATATGACAATCTACCTCTCAGCGCTAAAGTCTAAGGTAACTATGGATTTTAACTTGGTTTAATAGACACGAGTATGATTAAGGAACTAAGACCGATTTCTCTCAAAACCTAATCCTAGCTATATACCAAACCGAGACCTATTAACAACCTCGAGCCTCTCAGCGACAAGATTAGTAGAATATCAAGTTTCAATGATCTTTTAATTACTGTTTCTAAGGTTATTGGCCAATTCACCCAAAAATTACCCAAACCTGTGAAGATTAGATAATTAACACGAACCTATTCTATGAAAGACATTCATCAAGATTCATGTGAAACGAGTAAATAATTGAAAATCAAATGAAGATACGCATATACACCAAATCAAAGGGTCCAAAGTCGTTTACTTTTCAAGAAAATCCATACTCAACGTTAATAACGAATAAAAATCCAATCTTTATCGAACATTCATTTTAGCCTAGGTAGTTTAAAGTGTTTAGCCAATAATCATAGTGAAAAACATCATAGCAATCATAATCAAAACAAAATTCATCAAGAAAAAACTAAGAACAAACGAAACAAGGAAGAGACAGGAAGATTAAACCCGAATTCTTCACTCTCGAGTTCTCCCGAGTTCCTACCCGATGATTCTTAGGCTTAACAAGCTTCAAAAAACCTTCAATCAACCTCTGATCAGCCTCCAAAATCTCCAGAATTCGTCTCTGAATCGGCTGTTGACGAATAAGATGTTTAAATACTTCTCCAAACCTCTAGCCGTTGCGAATCAGGAAGTCGGCGTCGATATTTATGTTCTCGCGGCCGGCGACTTATATAGGCTCAACCTTACGCGGCCCGCCACTCGCACTCGATCAGAAATTCATTTAACCTCTCTCGCGGGGCGCGAGAGATATGATTATGGTGGTACGCAGCCCGAGAGAAGTCTCCAGTTGTTGTTTTTCGTTCCGTTTCAGCTTCCAAGCCTCCGTTTTTCGATCCGACACTTCGTCTTATCAAATTTTAACTCGTTTTCTGCACTTTCAGCTATAATGACCTGGAAAACACTAATATATCAAAAGTATATACTATCTATAAGAAAACGAAGCTAAAACTAACAATAAACGACAAAACCGAACACGAATAAAGATGTATTTTACAATACATCAAATATCCCCACACTTATCATTTTTCGTCCTCGAAAAAGAATTATGCAAAACAGAATCATAGACGGAATAATCATTCAGGAACAAAAGCTTAAATTACTTATAAAAATCGAAACTTGTGTTAGCCGTGATTGCAAGTATACATGTCCTCTTAAACCCAAACCCGGTTCCAAGCCCTTATCATGCAATTTAGGTTCAAGTGCGGTCAATCTACCTAGGGTCTCACGCTAAGAATCGCAGGACCACCTAATTCCCCCTCAAGCTTATAAGACAAAAGGAATAACCACTTGGCTATTTCCTAACCGTTTCATACCAAGAATATCAAGAGAATTTAACATCAAATCTTTATTATATTATTATTATTTTTTGTCCTTTCGAGCTTTTTAGACTATGCATACCTTATCCCAGAGGCATTCCTAATCAGAGTCACCATTCCCGAGAGAGATTACAATAGGCATCGTTAATTTTTGCATTTTATTTAACAATCCCAGAGGCATTCTCAATCAGAGTCACCATCCCCGAGAGAGATTACGTAAGCCTTGTCATTTTTTTTCAGTCTAGCTCCTTTTATTTATATATATATTTTTTCCATGATATGATAAGAAATTCTAACGATCTTAGCTTATAACGGCATCCCTTATACTTTTATTGGCGGTTTCAATTTCCCCACTTTCCCTAGATGAGAACCCACTAGTAGACCGACAATTATATATAATTAAGATCAAAGGAACCTAGAACCGAATCGAGCCTACCGGCACATCCCAAAGTAGACACAAGCTTAATTATATTATCTCATATTATTATTATTATTATTATTATTATTATTTGAACCCGAACAAAAACCCGACTTTTTTCTATCATTTTCCGTTTTTATTTTTGAAAACTTCTTATTTCAAAAGACATTCTCAAATTTTTCAATTTTTTTGGATTTTTGAGTTTTTTAATTTTTTTTGTATTTTTTTTTCAACTTTTTATGACTCAACTAACTAGACTAACGACTAAAACCCGAGTGTACCATCCCCACACTTAAAATTTTGCATTGTCCCTAATGCATGGATGAAAACACGACTCTAACTAGCTAAAAACCAAAAGACACAACGACGAAAAATAAAAACTATACAAAATATACAAGTGGAACGACTTAGCTGAATATATGTGAGACTGTCAATGTGCCAGTCGTTTCCACATATGCCCTCCTCTCCAAACACGCTCAGCAAACAATTCCTAAACTCGGACACGCGAACGAAAGCGGCATCGAATATCTACCTATCAATCACTCATAACCAAACAAACCAAAACATAATAATATATATCATAATAAGCGTTAGTTCAAACATCCACAAACCAAAGTATCAACCAACCCCAAAACCCGACCAACCTGTCAAAGTATATAGAATTTAAGTACAGACCAAAAGATGAGAATCAAAACAGCATAAAAGATAATACAAAAGATATAATCAATCAGCACTGTTGCATCGTCTCTATCCCCACATTACTCATCGTCAGATCCCTACTCCATATCACTAGGCCCAGCCTGCTGCTGTGGCTGCCAAGACGGCGGTGGCTGCAACTGAAGACCCTCCATGATCACTCTCATATCGTCCCTTGTCTGATCAAACTGCTCAACCACATAATAGTGCAAACTATCCATCTTATCATATACGAACTCCAACGTCAATGGATCGGGGCGAGGCTCTCTGAGTGGATACTGGCAGTCTGGTAACTCATGTCTAGTGAAAGACACCTGAGAACGAGAAGGAATCGCAGCCTGCATAGCAGCAGCTGCAGCAGAACCTGCCAGAGGCTATAGCTGAGGCCCCTGCCTCATCTCTACCTAAGCTGGCGGCTCATCGTATGTAACGATCCCCGCAGTCTGAAAACTCTTCAACTCCATCAACGTCGGAGCTGAACCCGTATGCATCCTCTCCGCTGGGTATGTAGTAAAAACACCCAAACTATCCGCCAACCAAGTAATATACGACCCACAATATATCCGGGCCTGATGCCCTCGTCTCCAAGGCCTCGTCATTGACCACGCAAAAATACTCGCCAAGTTGGCTGGACGCCCCTCGATCATACACATCAAACAGAACAAGCTATGCTGATTCACTTTGGTATCCCCCTCGTGTCTGCCTATCAATGTCGCTGCAAGAATCTTGTGTATAAACCGATAAACTAGATCCGTAATATCAGAAGCCACCATATTATTCGAATATGGTGCCTTGGCGATAGTGCTCCAAAACCTAACCAACTCCTCCTTCATCACACAATGATCTCGACTCTTCTTCACTCCCCCCCTCAATAATGTCACAAAACCCAACGCCTAAACCTCCTCCTGTGTATAGAACTTCGTCGCCACTGCAAACTCAGGTAAAGTCATGTTGTACACCGTCCTACCCAGTGAAAACAACACTACATCATGCTCCTCGAATCCCCCCGCATGTCTATACTCAAATGTCGAATGGAACTCCAACACAAGCTCCTGATATTGCGGGGCATCACAATCTAGAACCAATCGAAACCTTTCACCTAACATCTGCCCTATCCTCTCTCTCTGGCCCAGCTGGCCTACTAAATCCCAATCTATTCTGCGATACTGCCATAAACGCACCCCAATCAGTACTCGTAGCTTCGCATACTCAGTCGATCCAATCACAAACTGCAACAACGGGCTATCATGCAATATCATACTCTGCCCGTGTGGAATCCTTGGTCCACTGTACCGAATCTCACGAACAACAACCTCGTCCGGCTGCTGTGCCTCAGTAGTGCCTAGTGATCGCTCGCGCGTCTCTTCCTACTCGCACCGGAAGATGAGCCCACACCTGACATCCTGAAAAATATTTCAATAAAGCGCAAAACAGGGGAACTCGTCAGTAATCTCAAGCTATTTTTATCGTTTTTGGGTTTTTAAATTTTTTTGGAATTTTTAAGAATTTTTCTGATTTTTATGTTTGTTTTTTTCTTTTTTTTTTTCAAAAATATAAAATATATACCAAAAATACCGGTCGTATAGCATTTCATTCGCGACCAAAATTCAAAACAAAGTGACTTTACATGATGTTTTGCGAAACAATGTTAAGTATGAACCGAACCTCGCCCGAATGGAGATTGAGTACGGACGAGTGGTTTTAATATTCAAGTAAGCACAACGATGTATAATGACACTAAAATGACTCGAAAACGACACAATCGACACTAAACTAGACATAAACAAGACTCGACCTAAAGTAGACGCAATATACAAAACTTAAGACATCTACCTCCTCCCGGCACTTTAATTGCCCTCAATTAAACACAAGTGCCGAAAGAAACACAATTTCAAAGCATAAGTGTGGAAGCAATGGAAAACGGGTCGAAAAAGTTAGTAAAAATATCATTTTTATAGCAAAACATTGAACCCGTTATCCCCACACTAGACTTTGACTACTCCCAAACCAAACCATTCGCAAGACCAAATCAATCACGCCCAAACAGCCCGTTTAACCTATTTAAAACCTCACCAAACCAAGTTATAATGTCCGAAGTGATTTTAAAAACCTTAGGCATCAAAAGTGTAATTTAGCGCAAAAGGTTTGTTTCTTTATTCACTTTGGCAAAAATTAAACTCAATTACTCTTAACCAACCGATCCCCACACTAGCTTCTGTCCGAAACAACATAACAAACTACCAACTATCATCCTGACCTAAGGCTACGAGACCTTTCATTACCATCCTAACCACGCAAGTATCGCCTACGGAACCAAACTACCCATTCATAGCCTGTCAGTAGCCTAACAATCCTAAACAACTAAACCGAAACTTCAAATAATTCAAAGTATGCTCATGACTGCCCAACCCAATTGCTAAACATAAGCAAACAATTAACCTCAGCCTTTCAGGACCTATATTCAACTTACTGATCAAATCAACCCAGCCTTCGCGACAAGTGTCAATAAAGCAACCACCAGCCCGAGCCACCCGCACCCTCCAATAGCCTATAACAACTTAAGTCAGACCTGGCACAATAGTAAAATTGAAACTAGACTACTAAAACTGAAAATAAACGACTCACTTTATACAATAATTGCAGAAAACATACTTGTTAGACGAGCTAAGCTCAAAGAACTATGAAAGTAATAATCTTGCACTTGAGACCCACTTTAAACTTGGTGAAAATCAGATGTTTAATGGATGATTGATGGTTGTGAAAGGTGAAATATGGTGGTGGATGCAGATTTAAGGTGAAGTGTGGTGATAATGGTGATATTATGGTTGTAATCGGTGGTTTTTATGGGGATTCTTCGAGTCGCCGTTGATGAAGAATAAAGGAGGTAGGTCACTGATGTCAAATTTGGGGATTAAATGTATTTTTGCTGACTCACAGCATTCTGGCGGCACGTGAGACTTGTAAGGTATGTTTGTCGCGCCCCACGACTCACTATAATAACACATTTCCTTTTATTTCCTCACGTCCCGCGACAGACGTGCACAAGTGGGTCGCGACCCGCGAGAGTTATTTTAAAAACAAACAGCAGCTGCAGACTTGCAGTTTTGTGACCAGAAAATTTTTCAATAATGACCAAAATGCCCCAAAACTTTTACTACACTACTCGGACTTGAAAACTTACCTGGGATGCCATTCCGTCGTCGATCTCGCCTATGTAAAGGTGATGTTTACCTGCAAAAACTCACGATGCAAAACACGAACTTAAAAATACGAAAAATGGAAACTAACTACGCTAAGGACACGATACAAAAACGACCAAATGTACAAAACTCTACACTTGAGTTTTCACTCAAGAATCTAGGCGGTGGTGCTAGGCGGGTCCGCAAGAGGAATTTCTTCCTCTTCGGTAGTATCGATGGGACCCCCTAAATAGTGTTTCAAACGATGTCCGTTAACTTTCCACGACCCTCAATCTACATCATCAAACAACTCCACGGTACCGTACGGGAATACTTCCTTCACGACATACGGTCCGGACTGTCTAGACTTCAACTTTCCGGCAATCAACTTCAACCTCGAATTAAACAAAAGTACCTTATCACCCACTCGAAACTATTTCAACTTACGTAACTTCCTATCATGCAATGCCTTTTTTTTTCTTTGATACTCCATGAACGGTCGTATGCGGCATCCCGTAGAGCTTCCAACTCGTGAATTTAAAAGAACCTTTTTCTAGCGGCCTCGGTGAGATCCAAATTCACGGTTTTAAGCGCCCAAAGAGCCCGGTGCTCTAATTCAACCGGTAAATGACACGCTTTTCCATACACTATCATAAAAGGAGTCGTGCGTAATAGCGTCTTGTAGGCGGTACGAAATGACCACAATGCATCATCTAGCTTATCTGACCAATCCTTGCGGCACTTTTCCACCGTCTTATCCAAGATCCTCTTCACTCCTCTATTCGCGTTCTCGACTTAACCACTTGTTGTGGATGGTACGTGGTGGACAAACGGTTTTTAACTCCATATCGCTCCAATGCCTTTTCCATTACGGCATTACAATAGTGCGTCCCTCGGTCACTAATAATCGCCTTAGGTATACTGAAACGCGTAAACAACTTCTTCAAGAATCTCACCACCACTCATGCATCGTTTGTAGGCAAAGCTTGAGCTTCCACCCACTTTGAAATGTAATCTATCACCACGAGGATGTACCTATTCCGACTCGAGGAGGGGAAAGGTCCCATGAAGTCGATGCCCCGCACATCGAAGACTTCTAAAACTTGAATAGCGTTTTGGGGCATCTCGTCCTTGGATGAGATGTTGTCGGTTCGTTGGCAACGATCACAAGTCCTCACAAACTCTACCGCGTCTTTAACTACCGACGGCTAATGAAACCCACAATCGAAGACTTTCTGAGCGGTCACATATGGACCGTGATGACCTCCCGTCAAGCCCTCATGAACAAGTCGAATAATATCCAAACCCTCTTCTCTACTCACACACCTCCTAAGAATCTGATCACCTCCTGTCTTAAAGAGGTAGGGATCATCCCATATGTATCTCCTATCATCGTTCAATAACTTCTTTTTCTGCTGGTGACTCATCCCGTCCATCACAAACCCGTCTGCAAGATAGTTAGCTAGATCACTAAACCACGGCAAACCCTCCTTCTCCGCCGCAATATAATCAATGGATTCGTGAGGGAATTATCTCCTATCGCCACCTCACGAATCTCCTCCCTACTCGGATCCTCTAAACGCGAAAGATGGTCCGCCGTGACGTTCTCCGCTCCTTTCTTATCCTTAATTTCTATGTCAAACTCGGAAAGGAGTAGAATCCATCGTATAAGAGACGGCTTAGCGTCCTTCTTATGAAAAATGTAATGCAAATCCGAGTGTTCGGTGAACACTGTGGTCTTCGAAAGAACAAGGTAAGAACGAAACTTGTCAAATGCAAACACGATGGCTAACAGTTCCTTCTTAGTAGTGGTGTAATTTTCTTGGGCGACATTCATGGTTTTGCTCGCTTAGTAGATCGGGTGAAAGTGGTTCTCCCGTCTCTGCCCTAAGACCGCACTGACTGCGTAATCACTAGCGTCGCACATGAGCTCGAATGGCAAGCTCCAGTCGAGCGATACAATAATAGGTGCACTTACGAGTTTCTCTTTAAGGAATTCGAACGCTTGAAGGAATTCCTTGTCAAAGACAAAAGGAACATCCTTCTCTAAGAGTCAAGTCATGGGGCGAGTAATTTTAGAAAAGTCTCCAATGAAGCGCCTATAAAAGCCCGCATGACCGAAAAAACTACGAATCGACTTAACACTAGTCGGTGGAGGGAGCCGACTAATCATTCTATCTTCGCTCTATCTACCTCTATACCAGCTCTCGAAATCTTATGACCTAAGACAATCCCCTCAATCACCATGAAGTGACATTTTTCCCAATTTAACATCAGCTTCGTCTCTACACACCTCCTTAACATCCTCTCAAGATTAACAAAGCAATGATTAAAAGAATTACCGTACACCAAGAAATCATCCATAAATACCTTTATCGAACTCTCTACCATATCCTGAAAGATAGCAATCATGCATCGCTGGAATATAGCTGGAGCGTTACATAGTCCAAACGGCATGCGTCGATACACGTACGTGTCGTATGGACATGTAAAGGTTGTCTTCTCCTGATCCTCCGGTGTGATAGGGATCTGGAAGTAACCCGAAAACCCATCGAGAAAGCAATAGAATTGCTGACCCGCGAGCCGCTCAAGCATCTGATCAATGAATGGGAGCGGAAAATGGTCCTTACGGGTGGCGTCATTTAATTTTCGATAATCAATTCATACCCGCCAACCAGTGACCGTGCGTGAAGGGATAAGCTCATTTTTCTCATTCTGAACGACTTTCATCCCCCCTTTCTTTGGCACGACCTGAGTAGGACTTACCCACGCTGAATCAGAAATCGGGTATATCAACCCGGACTCTAGAAACTTCATAACTTCCTTCTTAACTACCTCTTGCATATTCGGGTTGAGGCGTCTCTGCGGTTGCACCACCGGCTTATAAACTTCCTCCATCAGAATACGGTATGTGCAAAAAGTGGGACTAATCCTCTTTATATCCGACAACCTCCATGCAATCGCCTCTTTGTGTTTCCTCAACACCTCAATCAATCTCACCTTCTCCTCCTCCATCAACTTTAAAGAAATGATGACGGGCATGTTCGGCTTCTCTCCTAAGAATGCATACTTAAGATGTGATGGAAGAACCTTAATCTCTAAAGGCGATGGGATATCTAAAGGGGTACTCTCATCACTAACCTCATTGAGTTCCAACGTCTTAGGAACCCACAACTCATCGCTCTCGTCTAACGGCTCCTCTTAAACAACTCCTTCGTCTACCTCCTTGTCAACAACTCCCTCACCTACTAAATTGGCCCCACTAATGTACTCGAGACATGTGTCGACACAAGATATGAGATAATTTAGAAAGTAAACATAATGACACGGCCCGCTGTCCTCGTCTCTACCACCAGGGTGCTGCATGGCTCTATCGATCTCGAACGTGACAATCTCGTCACCCGCACGAAGTGAAATCTTACCGTCAAAGACATCGATGATCCCACGATGAAGTCTATGGGAAAACGAACTTATCAACCTTAACCAACAGATTCTCTGTGATCCCACGAAGATACTTAACCAAACGGTTGGCCAATGACAATGACATACGCGTGAGTGTAAGCTCTCCAAATCCTAGCTTCTCATAAAGAGAAAACGACATTAGATTAATGTTGGCACCTAAATCGGCTAGAGCATGAGCAGGGGTAACGGCTGCCCCAAAAAGGCATGGAATGGTGAATGTGCCCGGGTCGGTTAGTTTCTCCGGTAGCTTATTCAAGACCACCGCGGAACAACCTCCGGTCAAAGGAATGTTCGAAAGCTCACCTATCCTATCCTTATGCTTGAGAAGGTCCTTAAGGAATTTAGCATACTTGGGCATGGACTGAAGGGCCTTTATGAACGGAAGATTAATTTTCAACTGTTTAAACATCTCTAGAAATTGCCCATATTTCTTAGCATATTTCTGATGCTTAAGGCGGGCAGGATATGGGACACGAGAATGATCAACTAACGGTGACGGCCTAACCCTTGACCGTTGCTTTTCTACACTCTTCTCTACTTGAGGCTCCTCGGTGTGTGCGGTACTTGCTGGGTCTAGCCTCATGTGCACCTTACCGGGAGTCTCCATCTCTATCTCCTCATCAACTTCCTCTTCTTCCTCGACCTCGACAACCTCTCTAACTACCTCTCCTATCGTTCTACCACTCCTAGTAGTGATAACCTTCACTTGGCCATTCTGGTTTTTGTGGGTATTAGCTGAGAATTGACCAGAAGGCCTTTCTTGCAATTGGCGATTGATGTCACCAACTTGCCTTTGAAGGTCCAAGAAGTTCGAGTGATTGTTCTTAAGGAAAGTGGCGTGATACTCTAGGGTTCTCTGAGTGGCCTCTAAGGCCCTTTGATTTGCTTCTAAGGTCCTTTCGGTAGCTTGATTCTTAACTAGAATTTGGGACAACATAGATTTGATCTCATCTAGACCACTACCTACGTCTTGGTTGTTTGAACCTTGACTATTTGACCCCCCACTAGGATATTGCCTATTCGAACCCCCTGAAGCGAACTGACCCTGTGTATTTGACCCTGAACCCCCCAACTGACCCTGACCAGTTGAACCCCCGCTAGAATAGTAACCCTGTGAACCCCTATTTTGATTTGAACCTGTTGGAAAACCAGGAGGGTTATTTGAAGAACGAAAGGTATTATTATTATTATTATTATTATTATTATTACACCAATTAGACCCAAAATTAGAATTATTGAAAGGATTCGTGGGACCTCTATTGGCTATGAACTCTACCTGCTTGACCATGAGTGTGGGACAATCTATGGTATCGTGACCTCCTCTACATACCTCACACCTATTGACCTTCTTCTATAAATCGTCCATCCTACTGATAAGCCTTCTCTCAAGGTTTTCTTTTGCCGCTGCCATCGATGTTTCCAAGCTAACTTGGTGTACTCCTCGACCGGCCGAGGAAGTACCAGAAATAGGAATGGAAGTCCTACCGATGGCGTGATGATCTATATCAGTGTGCGCGAAACTCTTGAAAAGATCATTGCATTTAGCCACTGTTTTCTTTCCCATAAGGTGGCCTCCTGCGGAAGTATCAAATCAGGCCCGAACCTCGGGAGTAAGGCCATTGTAGAATTTCTCTACAAGTGCCCAATCTGATCGACCGTGATGCGAACTACAAGATAGTAAGGTTTGAAATCTCTCCCATGCTAGGTGGTAGGGCTCATCAGGCTCCATTCAGAACAAATGGATCTGATCACGAATTCGGGATGCCTTGGCTGGTGGAAAGTATTTGGCTAAGAAGACATCTCGAAGACCTGCCCATGTAGTGTAAGTTCCTGCTGGCTGCGAATCAAGCTAGGTGGCTGCACGACCTGCAAGCGAGAATGGGAAAACTTGAAGGTATCGAGCATCAAGGTTAACACCCTCAATGGAGAAGGTGCTGCAAAGGCGAGTAAGGCGGTTTATGTGAGCAGGCGTGTCCTCATCATCACGGCCATGGAATTGGCATGAATTAGCGATGGCGATCATGATATAAGATGGGATTTTCCAAGACCTATCGTTTGATATTTCAGGAATGGTGATGGATGAATTCGCCAAGACTGCTCGTGAACAGTCTGATTTGCAGCCATTTGGACTGCGAGTGGTGGACTCGAAGGACGGGTGGGTGGTGGGGAATTGTGTGGTGACAGCTTCGTTGTGAAGTTGAAGGCTAGTGGTTTAGATTAAAGAGTAGAGTCAGAAGGGCGAAGTGTGAAGTAGAAGAAGAACTAACCTCAGACGAAGAAGACAAGAAGGAAGACTTGATCGTAAGCGGACTCGGCGAAGGTCCCTACGAGCGCGTATGGGTCATCCACTGATAAAACGAAAACAAACAAGTAAGAAGACTCTAATAAATGACTCGACAAAATAGAACAAATAGCACGTAATATGTCAAACAAGTCTAAACAAAGTAATTAACGCAATCGCCAAAGATTCCCCGGCAACGATGCCAAAAACTTGATGTTCTTGAAGTAGTTTAATAAAAACAACTATAATTAACCTAAATCTAGACTCTCTAAACTCAACTAAACTACTAACCGGCAAGTGAACCGATCGACTCTAGTAAAGCTAAAGTAAGACCGGATATCGAACCCACGAGACTCGATTAAATTACGCTACGACTCTATCTAGACTCAGACAGACACAAACTTAACTAATTGTTTATTTGATTGGGGGGGGGGGGGGGGTTTCTAAAAATCCTAAATTTGCAATTAAAATTAAACTAAATTAACTAGATTAACTAGACGCGAATTTAGACGAAGACTTAACTCAGTGGTGAAGAAGACTACCTAGGCTAGAGTTGAACTAGAAGAATATCAAGTTTCAATGATCTTTTAATTATTGTTTCTAAGGTTATTGGCCAATTCACCCAAAAATTACCCAAACCTGTGAAGATTAGATAATTAACACGAACCTATTCTATGAAAGACATTCATCAAGATTCATGTGAAACGAGTAAATAATTGAAAATCAAATCAAGATACATATATACACCAAATCAAAGGGTCCAAATTCGTTTACTTTTCAAGAAAATCCATACTCAATGTTAATAATGAATAAAAATTCAATCTTTATCGAACAGTCATCTTAGCCTAGGTAGTTTAAAGTGTTTAGCCAATAATCATAGTGAAAAACATCATAGCAATCATAATAGAAACAGAATTCATCAAGAAACAAACTAAGAACAAACGAAACAAGAAAGAGACAGGAAGATTAAAACCGAATTCTTCACTCCCGAGTGCTCCCGAGCTCCTACCCGATGATTCTTAGGCTTAACAAGCTTCAAAAAACCTTCAATCAACCTCTGATCAGCCTCTAAAATCTCCAGAATTCGTCTTTGAATCGGCTGTTGACGAATAAGATGTTTAAATACTTCTCCAAACCTCTAGCCGTTGCGAATCAGGAAGTCGGCGTCGATATTTACGTTCTCGCGGCCCGCGACTTATATAGGCTCAACCTTACGCGGCCCGTCACTCGCACTCGATCAGAGATTCATTTAACCTCTCTCGCGGGGCGCGAGAGATTTGATTATGGTGGTACGCAGCCCGAGAGAAGTCTCCAGTTGTTGTTTTTCGTTCCGTTTCAGCTTCCAAGCCTCCGTTTTTCGATCCGACACTTCTTCTTATCAAATTTTAACTCGTTTTCTGCACTATCAGCTATAAAGACCTGGAAAACACAAATATATCAAAAGTATATACAATCTATAAGAAAACGAAGATAAAACTAACAATAAACGACTAAACCGAACACGAATAAAATGTATTTTACAATACATCAATAAATTTATCACATTTCATTACCAACTATATGTTGTCATCAAATATTGAATAAAGGAACGGAAAAAATCCAAAGATGCCTACTAATTAATACCTTTCTGAAAGAAGTTCATCACAAAAGGCAAGCTCCATTGTTACTTGGTATCTTGTTGTCCTTTTAAATGCTATCAGTGTTGCAGAAGTCACTAGGCGCTCCCTAATCGTCCGAGTGGGGAGTTGGGAGTACTCGGACATGTTAAATATAAAGAAATTAATTATTGAATATTTTATATGTGTCAAAATAAGTGTAATTCATGTCAAAACTATCATTACTCATGTCAAAATTAGCATAACTCACGTCAAAATAAGCATAATCCCGAGTAGTCGCCGAGTAGGCCGAGTAGTTAACCGAGTAATCCGAGTAGTCGTTGAGTATTCCAAGGTTCCCACCAAGTATTTGACCGAGTATTCCGAGTAGTTGGCCGATTATTCTGAGTAGGCCGAGTTTGACCGCCTCCGACTTATAAAGACCGACTTGTAGTAACTCTCCAAGGTAAGGTTCCGAGTACCGAGTAGTCGCCGAGTACTCGGCCTTGGAATCCGACTTTTACAACACTGAATGCTATTAAGGAGAATCACTACAGAGAAAGAAGTGCGTTAATGCAGTTTCACAAAAATCAGATCAGATACACAAAAGTAATAAAAATCGGATTAGAACACAATCACAAGAAATCAAACATACACTATAAAATCGATATTACAATTTTGTGTTATCAGATTGGGATGAAATCGTAACCCTAAAAAAATCAGTAGCGATGATTACATGAAAGGACCCGAAATATAGAGCATTAGTGTCCAGTCAAAGAAAAACAAACATTTTGAATGAAGAAGGCCGAATCCAATCAATGAGGTAGATGGATTGGATAGAAGAACCGCAATTATGGAACAAACCCTAGGTAAGCGTATGATTCTCACTTTAGTCGATTAAAATCGATTTTGACTTGGGTGGCTATTTATCTAGATGATAAAATCAAAGAAATGCAAAGAAAAAGAAAGAAAATCAAGAATGATTAATAGATAAAAGAGGGAGTGGTACCTTGTTGATGAAGATTTGAGATCTTGAGTGATGTGATTTAGGGATGGAGGAGAGGCAGAAATACGATTGACAAAGAACACATTCGTGACCTTGATATTGAGATTGGAAGCTTGGAGAAAACAGTGAAACCCTAGAGCGAGATGAAAAGTGAGCTTGTTTCCGGGTTATAACAAATATATAGTCAATAGTGATCTGACCCATTTTTAGTAAACGAGTCTGTTTTACCCATCACACAAGGGAATAGAAGTTTGAGCGGGAAAACTCTAAAATGGAGCCCTAGATGGGTGTCATGTGTCCCCTAGGTATAAACTTTATTAGGTATTATAGATATAGATATAGATGTATAATGTACACTTTGTATTCTATTCATATATGTATAACTAGGTTAGAGCCCGCGTGTACACGCGGTTTTACAAATGAAAATACTTTAAATTTGTTCAGAGTTGATACAGATTTGTTTTGAATCATCATGTAGCCTAAACTTTATTACATATCCTTAAAACTTTTTTATGTTGAATAAATCCACAATGGAAATGCAATCATTGGGGCCTCACCTTCATTGACAGTGCCATGATTTGTTTGTAATCCACATTAGCTGTGCTAAGAATCCATATCAGTGGAGGCACCGCTTTAGAACCAAATAATATCTCCGTTGTTTTGTTTTGTGCCAATCTGAAAAACAAATGTCAAAACTAAAAAGTTTTACAAAATTGGAATGAAATCATTAAAATTGGTATATGAGGGTCTCACACAGCAACTATAAAAGATAAATGAGTAAATTCCTTTTTTGAGTCCCATCATCATAGTGCAATGGTCGATGACAATTTCATCATAATTTATCTCATGGTACTTCCTAGAACTTCACGACAATATTACAGATGTCAAAAAAAAAAAAATAGTATAGTGCATTAGTGTTGCAGATGCTCTCTCCCTTTCATGGGTATTAGCATAATAAAAACGTAATTTTATGACTTTTAACAACTCTTGCACAACCTAATGTTAAAATAGGTTTTGGTTAAGACAGTCTGTTTTTATTACTGATCGAAGCAGGTTAGGACAAAAACTTGTTGCCCATTAATAATTATTCAGTGCCTTAGTTATGGTTACGAAAAAAAATATTTCAATAATAAACTGAATCTTACATTAAAATGCGTTGAAGGTTGTACACATTAAAATTAAAATTTTTGCCACTATCAAGTTTCAGCCCATTACCGTTTTAGTTAAACGTCTAACTTGACATGTTTGAGAAAAAGCACAACCCAAATCGACCCAATAAGAAGATAACAGGTCACACTTACCTGACATCATACTCTTCATCGGTGTTTCCACGGATTATAACAAATTTGAAAACATCATATTGAGTATTGTAACCAGGTAAGCTAGCTGTAGTTTGGTCGAACATTTGCATACAGATTCAGTTCTTTCCTCAAAGTAAGGTTTCAGGAACGATGTCCTTTCTAATTGGTGTAGCCATTGGGCCTATTAAACCCACTTTGTTTCTTCTTACTTACTCTAGACTTTCCGATGTGAGAAAACTTTGGATCCTAGGATCAACTTCTGTCCCTACAAAATGTTGTTCCATTCAATTGGAACCTCTGCAGCGTTAAATACCTATAAAACGTGGTTAAAAAAATAGCAAGAGCAATATGTTACATTCTAGAATAGCTTTACACTCTTCACGAGCTTTCTAGTCCAAATATCAATATTTCTTGTTTAGGCAAAGAAAAAGAAAAGAAATATACAAGATAAAAAATCAATACATGTAATTAGAAAATGAGTATATAAGCCTATAGAATAATGAAGATCCCATGTACTCTCTAACTAAACATATACAACTTTCAAACACTTGGAATCTGTTATACGAAAGCTTACAAAATGATTCAAGAAGAATAAGTTGATTCAATTTTCTAGCACATCTTGAGACGAATTTTGATATTTTTGGGGTGCCTAAGGAAAAGAAGGATGCAAAGATTGTGAAATAGAACAGAGAGGTAACTAAAATAGTTAACTCCCATTTTATTGACCAATTTTATCTCTCAATCATCTTTTAATATTAATATTTGACACAGATTTAAACAAAGTATAATCACATAAACAGTGATATCAATCAAAATGTGCATCAGCACTATACCAGGATGAGCGGTGGTTGGTTGCGGCTCAAAATGGAGTACAAACAATTGCCTCGGAGACTTGAGCAGATGCAGATTAGTTTCGAACAATGACAACCAACCTCCATTTATATAGTTGTTTTGATACCTAGCACAAACAAATTGAGACTGTTGTTTCATTGGGTTTTTTAGTTACGAAACCGAAAAACATAGAAAGGAAACAAAACCTTACCGATACAATAACTGACTAATAAAAGAGATGAAATCAACTAAGGTAAATGTGCGATTACTCAATATGATTAAGCTTTCTTTATTTTCAAGCACCTCATTCTAATCAAGGATGTTTTTTGTTTCAAGATAAGTTGGGTATATTGAAATCATTAGTTTTGATAACCATATGAACATGAATCTTGAGAAAGACTAAGGTTGCTTACCTATCAGTTATTCAACACACAATCTTTATTAAAATAATGAAAAGTATGAATCAACATAACAAACTTACCATGAAGAGACTGAACAAAATTATTGCCGCATGATAGTGTTAGGGTTTGAGGCTTGAGAGATGTATACGGTGAGAAAGAAACAAATAGGATAGGTTATTGAATTAAATAATGGGTCGGGCCTAAATGAGGCCAAGGATAATGAGTGGGAAAATAAATTTTGTATATCATGATAGAATGACACGTGTGTTAAGATTGGTTAATTTTATTATACTAGGTTAAAAAAACCCGTGTATTACACGGGGTTTGATCAATAAATTATTAAATAGGTATTAATAAGCCGGAAAAATATACGCCGCAATTTAAAAATAATAACTAAATAAATGAAATATTCATAAATAGTTGAAAAAAGAAGCGTTTTTAACATTTGACCCTCTAGAGATAAACATAACTCAAACAAATCTATTCATAAAAAAATAGTTGAAATTGTCACATCTACAATACATATGTAAACATATGCAAAGGGCAAAAATAAGCCATGATATAAATCGAATTAGGAATAAAAAATATTAATAACTTGAATACTTTCGGCTATAAGGGGGAAGGGGCATCGTCGGTTAAGGGTGCTCAGCTTCGAAGCCGCATGCGAAACAACCCTGCCACCCCCTCATTCGGGTAGGCGAACGGCTAGGGAAGCTCGGCTACTCTTTATTGAAGGTGAAGTGAGGGGTTTGTGACATTTTAACAATCATATGACCGTTTAATTTATTGAAAAGGTTAATTTATTTATTTTAAATCATTATAAATACCTATCTCATCATTTTTATTTTTATAGCATTCACAAACTATCAAACCTTCCACCATATTCTCAAATACCCATTTTTATTTATGACTAAATTCTCAAACGATGATCTCGGTATTTAATGTCAACGGGCACTTATACAAACGTGGGTACTATTTAACCAATGGGATCTAGCCTGCCTAGTCAACGTTTATGAAAACGTTTCCACATCCAACCAATATGGTTGCAAAGAAGTTTAAGAAATTGCAAGAAGGGACAAGAAAAGATGTGGAACACGCTTGGTGTTCTAAAGGGAAAATGATGCATACTTAGGCGACCATGCGGACCACAAATGTTGACAGGATTAGGAGCATGACGTATGCATGCATGATATTGTACAACACGATTTCTAAGGACGACGGGCATGCCTTCTCACCAGTCCACATAAGGGATTTTTTAGTTTATCCTGTTTTGGACAATGATGCCCTTGGTGAGTTTATGGATCCACATACGCATTTCCGACTTCTCATTGATCTTGTGACACATATTGCAATTTAAGATCCACGTTATTTAAAAGATTCAGACGAGGAATAGTTTATTTTTATTTTCTATTATGTTCAATAATTTATTTATATAGTTGAATTATGTTTATTTGGTATTTATATGTTTAATTTATTTTATGTTAGAAAAAAGTTCTAGGATACTCTAGAGTATGCGCCTCTAGTGTTTTTAGAATATTTTAAGGTAGATTTAATGTAACAGTGCAGAATTTGGTATTTAATTGTTTAATTATTTGTGATTTTAGGATATTTAAGGTTGAGTATCTTACAGTGCAAGATTAGCTAGTCTTAAACTACTTTAGGTTTATACCTCTTCGCCTAATTATAAGAGAAAAATAAATGCAATAGAATATGTTAGAATCATATACTAAAAATTGTTCTATTAATTAACCTAGATACAATAGAACATGTTAAAAATCACATGCTAAAAACTATGCTATTGATAAATCTAGACGGATATAAATTAAATATGTGTGATTTTATTTTCTTTTTTGAAACGGCGGAAATTCTATGATTATAGAACACGGGCCAGCAAGCTACCCAAAAGTACAAATACAAAATGAAAAGCGACGAAAACAGAAAAGTAAAATTACAAAATTACTTGATTACGTCTCAGATGTTAAAATCCTTCCACCTTTCCCAAACCAGATTTTTTAGCTTCGATCTCTCTTTAATCCACAAGAACAACATTTCTTTTACTTCGTCAACTATTTTTCCTATCGAACCTTTATATACGTTGAAAACCCAATCATTCCTCGATTTCCATATCTGCCAAAATTTATTTTCTAATTTTACTATATCAACCGGTTCTATCACGATGATCATACTAATGCCACAAATTGTTTCTAGATATATTTTTTTTAACTAAAATAGTGTCACGTAATCTTAAAAATTTTTAAAATATTCATATTGTTGTTGATGATGATCACTATTGATATCTTTGATATTTTTTATTTTAATTTAATTTTAATATCATTATTATTAAACATAGGAGATAATTTTATAAATTATTATTTAATAGGAAATAAAAAAATTTGAAAAATAATGACAAGAGGCATGAGAAAGTGACATGTGTCCTAAAAAGATTTTCATTTATTAGTATAGTAAGATGTATAGATTTATGTATCTATATATATTCTAAAGTTTAGTTATATGTTCTATTTTAAAACCAACATTTATGGTTGTTTTAAATTAGGGTTTTTAGACTTTTCATAACAATTATATTACAATTAACTTTAATGCAATTACTTATTTATGACCATGTTAGTAATGAGGAATTATATTACAATTAACTTTAATGCAATTACTTATTTATGACTATGTTAGTAATGAGGAATTTTATTGTTTGGGGGTATTCGCAGGTTTAACATTTCAAAACGAGGAAGAGAGATGGTGGAAGAAGAGAACGGGGCGGCGATGGGCGGCGGCGCCGGAGAGTTTTGCCTGCGGTATTACCTAAAAAGTGAACCCAATGAAAAAAAAAATCATGGATCCGCCACTACCCACGTTGACCTCGGCGACACAACCATCGGTAAACCAACAGCAACAACTTAGGTTTTCCAGTGCCAGCCACCGATCACCACTGCTCCGCCCCAAATTGAGGTCGGCAACACAACCTTCGCCAAATTCCGGCATCGACTTCGTCCCGCACATCGGCTAACCTCCGTCGTCACCACAATCACCATTTATTGCCATCTAAAAAACCCCCCAATCGAACACTAGGGCTTTGGAATCGCCTTCAATCGGAGTATGCAACACGAAATTTGTCACACTGACCAATTTGCTGCCATTTGTGAACCGTCTTTCCGTTCCCGTAACTACCAACAGACACATCAAGCCATCAGCCCTGACCTAGAAAATCTAGAAATTCATCGCGAAAAAGGGAAATGATTTGCAAAGATGGTTTTAGGGAAGACCACCGTGGACACAGATTTGGGGGTAAGATTGGTTTGGTTAGATATTTATCAGTAATTTCTAATTTTTTTGAGCTAACGCCAAGTGACTCACTACTTCAGTGGTTGTATACTGTTTTGTTTAAAGCCCTGCATCTCTATTGATGTGAGATTCATGTTATGTTTTTAGTATTTGTGTATAGTAAGTAGTTGATCAAAAGTTCTCATTTTGCTTGATGTTACCACAAATGGATTAATACTAATTACTTATTCTTTTTACTGATGTATTGATTTTTAATGGTTAAATGATCTCATGATGAACTAAATAAACAAGAAAGTAGAACGGCAAATTTAATTGATTTTTAATCATTCATCATCTCAGGCTATTTGAAGTTGAAGAACAATCATTTTGCTTGATGTAAATCATGGAAAATTTCAAGGTCGAAGATAATTTGTTTGCTCTTGGTGAACGAAAGGTAAATTTAAGGTTCCTTTTAACGTAACCTGATTCTATAATTCACAAGGAAATAAAAAACATACCAATTTAACGATGTCCATGAAGGCTTCTCTGACCATCTCTTGCGACCATACAAGGACGCCGGTGACAAACTGGAGTACACCATACTGTTGTGTAATGTGTCGCTACACGCTAATCATTTCTTCACTTTGCCAGCGATTCTTGCATTCGGCAGCAACGACACCGGTGTTTGTTACACTCTCAATCAGGATGAGTCAGAGATTGGCGTTTGAATTGGTAAATGTTACTTATCATTTCTAAATTATCAGTTTGATTTGTATTAATGTATGTGTCATTTGTTGTATTTATTGATTGATTATTTGAATTTTGATATTGTTGGTCTTCATAGTTTTGACGGTCATACTATTGCTTTTGACTTAGTATTGTTGTTTATAACATCGTGTTACTTCTAACCTGATATTTGTCCCATCAGAAGGTCTTTTTTAAGAGGTATACATAATACAAATTATTTTGCAATTTGCTTTTGGAAACTGTTAGTGCAGATGTGATTGATAAGCTTAATGTTCTTAGAGGAAATGGCAGGGGTTCAATGTACTCATGGTATTGCAAGAGGTTAACTTTTTCTTTGGTAACAACTATCCTCGCCATCAATGTGACTCTTCAAATGCTTATGGTATGTACTAATCCTTGGACATTTAAAATGCACTGTTTGTTTCAGAGTTTTACAAATTGTTTGTTCATCAAGTGATGTTAAGCTTATTTAATGGGGCTGTTTACATACCACCACCATTTACGGTCGCTTTCAATTGCATTGATTATTCCACGGTTTTTTCTAGGGAGGTGAATGGTCTGAATGTCTATTATATAACGTCCTCCTTCTCTATTGTTGTAGGTACATATTCAGCCTTGCTACTCTACTAACATGTCCAGCTCTCTTAATATGAATACATCGGGAAGTGGTGTTGGCTGCCAGATGGCCCTTGCTGACCTCCGTGAAGGGAGTACCGGCCCCATCACGGTTATGGTTTGCCGAAAGTGGGATGTCACAAGTGTCAATGGACGCTACAAGAGCACCGATTATGTCGTCAGTGATAAAAAGGTAAGTCTCACCCTTTTAACCCCCCTTCTGTTTTCCTTTTACCGGTTTCGTTGTTATTGAAATTATGCTGTTTGGTTTGCATAGGGAGGTGTGATGCATTGTACCGCAAGAAATAACATTGCGCACTACTTCTTTGACAAACTCAAAGAGGGCGGGATATATTTACTCAAGGGTTTTACGGTACAGAGCACCGATCAATACAGGATTCTGAAAGACAGCCCTTTGTTATCGGGTTAAATGGTTCCACGATTGTGAAGAAGGTTGTCGATGCCAGTGGTTCCTTTACGCGCTATCCGTTCTTACTTACGACGTTTGAAGACCTCCAACCAACTGAGAGCAAGTTTTTTGTAGGTATGGTGAATATTAATATTTCTTAAAAAATACTTTATAAATTCTTATTACAAGATGTTTTATTTTGATTAAGCAAGTAGATTTAAAGTATGTCAATTTGTCAATTCGAAGTATGTCAATTTGTTGATATGCAAATCCGCCCCATCAAGTCCTTCCATCACTAACACAATACAGGCATTCATAACGCTTAAAAACGCTGTAAAATTACTATTTCTACCAGAGATGATCGGTTGATTACTAATGATGATATAGGAAAACTTATGTATCACTGTGACATCCCACTTTCGGCATAGAAGAATTTATGTAGCGTAATTGATTATTAATTGATTAACATATATTAATGTTGCTACTACATTAATCATGTAAACTGATTACTAAAGATGCCATAGAAGAATTTATGTATTAAAGTAATTGCTATCAGATTAATAACATGTAGTTTTGTGTTGAATCTTACTGTTAAATTACGTGGTGTGGCTGATGAGATGCTGGAATATCATTGAGATTATAATTAAATTAGGGTTTTACTATCATGAACTCGATAGCTGCGCCACAAAGTCCTGCAACTTAGCCTGATTCCCACCCCCCTTTGTGGTCCCCTTTTTGAATGGCCCCTGAATGTTGTGTCCTTTTTAAACATTGTGTTGCAGATGTTATAGGATATGTTACTGAGGTGGGGCCGCAGTCTGTGAAAGCATCGGGTGCTCGCACGGTCGAGTTCAACCTAACAAATGAACGGTAAGTACCCCATCCCTATTGCCCGTTTGGTCTTTTACTTTTGCTTGGTTAAGTCTCACTTTTTAGCCTTTTTATAAATTTCACAGCAAGCGCGGAGTTAGAGTGACGTTGTGGGGTCAGCTGGGTGATGCTATGCTCAAGAAGAAGGAACAAAACCCTGCTGTCTATTCTCTAATCTTGACTTCCATGAGCTCAAAGTTTTACTTAGGTACGGTTGCGTTCCTACTGCGGCTCTGATTATGCGTGTTACTTCAAAACCCTTTACCTTACTTGGCACAATGCAGGCGCCCTTGGTTTGTCCAGCTCATCGTCAACTATGATCATTGATTTGCCCGAGGTACCCGCCCTTACTTGGCACAATGCAGGCGCCCTTGGTTGCATCACCTCTTCCGAATTCCACTAATGCAACCACTCTGAAGTCACCGTTCACCCTTTCACTAACCCCAAATCATTTTCGTTTCAAATCAAATCAAATCAAATCCACGTAGCAGATTTGCAGCAGATAATATTAATTAATGTAACATTTCTATGCAGGTGAAGAGCTAACACTAAATTATAATTATATCCCTAATTACTAATGTGCCTTTACATTGACTTGAGGGTTATGTTAATGTGCTTAATAATCACATTAATAACATACTGCACATTAATAACATCGGCTAATCATCTGCCCATAACAGTTATGTATTAAATTTTGAATTAAACAACATTATCCATTCCAAAAGACTATTTAAATGACTATATAAATAAGTCTCCACATTGTAGGTCATACTCGCCTTCTCTTCAACTACCTGTAGTTGCTGGATCTAGACGTGACGCCATGTCGGGGAACAAGACTGTCACCGGCTATTCAGAAAAATGGACCACCCTAGAAGCCATCTTGAACCACGGAAGAAGAAACAGGCAACACATGGTATGCCCCCTACGAAACTATATGCTTTCTTTTTATATAGCGCATCCAAATAGCATATTTACATAGTGCTGATAATTTATGCAGAGTGCTGAATTCACCTGTCGTGTTCAACTTAAGCGCATACGCAATAACCAGGAGTGGTTCACGCTGACATGTGGCGGTGGAGGCTGCATGAAAGGTGTGGTCCGTGAAGACAACAATATGTGGTGTGATGGGTGCGAAAACCCCGTTCTCTTCCCGAGAGCAAGGTTAGTTTCTGAAAGTGTGTAGTTATGTTAATTTGTGGCAATCTTCATGCAGACAAATAAATTGACCCTTTTATTACAAACCTTGCACAGTTTCAGGCTAGAAATCGAGGTGTTTGATTCAACAGCCGAAGCTGTCGTTGTCTTTTTTGATGACACCGCCCAACGCTTGACAAAGGCCACTGCTCATGGTATACTCACAGCAGAGTCTGGCCTATCAGGCGTCTACAGCCTTTATTCTACTGACATCCAGGATAAGTTCACTCCGGTGATGGTAAGAAACCCCGACAACAGCATTTCAGCACTGCCGAATTGTTTGCAGTCTCTTGTGGGCAGCACTCAGACCCTCCAGCTTGATTCATGTACGTACTATGATCATGGTTCTTTATAAAGCTTTAACTGCAAGAATGTTCTTCTAGACGGAGATGGCTATGCGATGGTTCTTCCACACCTCCTTCGTTCCCTAATAAAGACAATGGGGTAGTGTCGATACCGACACCAGTTAAGCACGTTGAAACGACCGTAAGGTATTTCTCGGTTTATCATTGATTTTGACTTCAAAATAGTTTTGGTATTTTGCTTCATAGGAGGTGTTTCGCCTAGCTTTTTTAAGCAAGCTTATAGCTTTTTTAAGTCGTCTAGAAAAGTTCCCGTTTTTTCCTTCGCAGGACTACTTATACAGATTCGGATTCAGAAGAGAATGTTGGCGATGATCCACGTGAAAGGTACACCATTTGGACACAAACATACACCTTTAGATTTCACTTTTATAGTGTTAGTAGTAACTCATTAAATTTCAGATACCATTTAACATTTAATTCGCCTTTATTCCAAGGAAACTACCAAAGTCCATTTAACAGTTTCATTTGACTTTGTTCTTAGTTAGGCTGCATACATTAGATAAAAAAATGCATAACCTACCACTTTTTAACAGTCTTCCTTTTGTTAATTCACTGCAGGCAGTCGACTGGTGATGGGATTGGGGATGACTGTGCCATGCGTTAACTAAAGTTCGGTCCATGTGTTATCCAATATGACAGGGAGGCGTGCGAGAGCTACTGCATTTTCCCATTTATGTTTCATGTTTTTGATTTTGGAAGACATCCTTTCCCCTTTTTTTTGGCACACAAGTTATGCCAACAGAACAAATTACGATCCATGGTTTAATAAAGTTTTAGCATGTCGTCGTTCCAGAAAAAAACAATAACTATTATGCATGTCGTGCATCGCACGGGTGTTCCCCCTAGTAATAATACTAAAATATAGTAAAAAGAAAATTACTGAACCGTGTATTTTGGATTTTTTTTCCTTTTAAATATGATTAAGTTGTTTTCCTTTTAAATATGATTAAGGAGAACTAATTTGGCCAATGATCTTTAGATCAAGTGGTGGAGGGTTTGCATTTCTCTTGAGAGATGCAGGTTCGACTCCCACTTGGTGCAGAGTGAGGCACTGGTGGGCAATGATAGGAGACCCAGGGAAACCTGGGTTGGATCCTTGAGCCAAACGGGTTTTACTGGTAACTTCACTGTCGTGCCTACGGGCGGGTGGGTTACCGGGTTTTCCCCGGAATTGGTGGTGGACTCGGGTTACTCTCGGAGTACTCCGTTTGTCCAGTGGGTGCCCCGAGAGTGCTCGGAATTAATTCTGTTGGCCGTTAAAAAAAAAGGAGAACTAATTTATGTTTAATGTAAGATTAAAAGGAAAACAAAACGAATTAAAACTTACGAAAATGGACTTCAGTGTATTTAACGAACTCATTTTTTTTTTAATTTCAGTCACTTGATTCAATATTTGTGATGGCAAATTACATAATTTCACACGAAGAAGAAAACCCATATGTTTTTGTAAAAGTCCACAATTTTTCGTATGTAAGAATATTTAATTATTAGTGCTAGCATATAACTTAAAGAGAACAATATACATAGTTCTCAAAACAAATGCTAAAACAACACCCACGGAAAAATAAGAACAAACACCCACGGAAAAATAAGAATAATACAATGTTAAATAATACATGTTATTAATTCTCAATATATTTCACTTTATCAATTTTTCTTGCCTAAATCTCTTCATAATCCTAAATAAAAAAATGTTATATAAAGTAGAAAATAGTAAATTAATAATATTTTAATATTATTAATTTTTTACCCATTTGTGACGCATATAATGACAAATTATTTCATACTAAAATTTTATTAAAAATAATAAATCTAATTTGTGACATACCAATATACCTATTTTTACTTACCTTAAATAAAAGTTATATTTAAAAAATACACAATAATAAAATACAAATATATACATTATTATATTTAATGTAATACATAATTTTAGTCATTGAAAAATATAGGTATATTTAGGTATTACATATTTTTCAGTATTCAACATGTACAATACTCGGTCTATAATGTTGCAGAACACTGCTTTTACTTTATTGAACATACTTAAACGTCAAAAAGGGTTAAATATAACTTACAACAGAAACAAAACAAATGAAACGATATCATTCCACACGAAAAAAGGCAATTATAATGATATTTCAGTTTTACTAATGAACATATAGGTTGGTTTTTGTGATGAATTCAAATTTGTTGTGTGGACTGTCATATTGTAATAGAAAAAAATCATTAGTTGTATGAGGTTTTTGTTTTGATTATATAATTAGAATGGATGAGCGGCAATGGGCCGGGTATTAGTAGTCCCAAGCCCGTACCCGGTTGTAATCCTTTGGCCTATACACGCGGGTAACGAGTATACCCATTAATTTGTTAAAAATATCAATAAAACTCTCATGTGCATATTTTACTCTAATGTTTATATACTTTACTACTTTAATAACTACAACAAAGGAAAATATGACCAATAACATACAAACATATCATATTCAAAAGCATATTTGAAACATATATTTGCATAATTAACTAATTAATGTACTCTTACTTTGCAACACATAATGTCAGTTTATAAATTTTGCATTTAATTGAACATCAAACATGAAAAAACGTAGCATTAATCAGAACCCAATTAATATTCCTAACAACTTGAAATGTGTTTAGAAAATTCTAAAACTAACACACATTTTTAATCTGCATAGAAACAATATAACTAAACATAAAATCGTGTGTTTGTATGTTATGGTCTTGAAGATAAACAACAAAGAAAAATAATATGAATAAGTATATATACTAAAGTTTATATAAATGGAAAATTAAATTTAAAATAATATGCTCTTCGGGTATTATTCGGGTAAACGGGCCGGGTATCGGGCGGGTATCACTAAATCCCATACCCGTACCCGAATATTTTTATATCTTTAATCCCATACCCGGCCCATACCCATCGGGCTTTGGTTACCCGGCCCATATGTTTCGGGTATACCCATTGGGCTTGGGCTTTTTTGCCATCCCTAGATGAGGCACTCGTGATAGGGTTTTTATGTGGTCATCATGGTCAAATGGGAGAAAAAGTGGGGTAATTTCTCTCGAAAAGACAAGTGATCAAGTGATGGCATGAAACAGTGTCTCAACCCATTTTATCACTAGAACTCATAAAACGTGGAGATGAAGTGGAATAGCTTAATTAGTTGGTGCCAACTAATCATATGATGGTTTTAAGGAGTGCCTCGACCACTCTTATACCGTTTCTATTTTACAACCCTGTATAATACAGGGATCTATAACCTAGTAACACAATATAAACCAACACTATTATAAATGCAGGGATCTATAGGGTTCAAAACTATACATATTCTAGTATATAGTTAGACATCGAGCAAAGGAATAATAACTGATTTCTTAGAAAGCAATCAGAGAGCTTGAAGATGCATGGTTAATAAGTGAAACATGGATCTATGTGTGCCTTGGATGTTTGTATGTGTGCGCGCACTTAACCATATCATATAAAACCCTAACAAAACCTCTTTGAGGCTACGACAATGTTAAGGGAAGAGTTGAATATTGGTAACTGAGAGATGATACGAAATTCTTGAGTTTGTTATTATCACATCCCACTATGTATATATAACTAGTAGATGCCCCGCCCGCGTTGCGGGGCGATGACCGAATAATTCTCAACCAATTAAAAAAACACTACTATAATTTTGCTAGGGAAAAAAAAAACAAAAACGATGATAAGACCGTAGTAAACCAAATAAAACAAAAAACCTTTATAGTTTTAGTAAAAAAAACTAAAACGATGGAAAAACCGTAATTTTTAACTGAGGGCCAAATCATAAATTTAATTCGGGGATAAATTGTAAGCTAAATGGACCAACGGGGGAGTGCCAGGAAGTTGCCGGCACGACTGTGGTTTTACACTGGGGGCAAAATTGTAATGTCACCAGGAAAACAAACAAAAACGATGGGGAAAATGTAAAGTTAAGTTGAGGGTAAAATCGTAACTTGGCTGTGAGAAAAAAAAAACTAATAGCAAAACTATAAATTTATAAGGGGCAAAATCGTAATTTTGAACCGAGGGCAAAATTGGAATTTTTAGCCAGGAGCAAAAGCGTAAATTTATTTTTAAGTGGGGGTAGAAACATAATTTTGAACTGATGGGAAAATCATATTTTTAAAGGAAAAAAAACTAATGGAAAAACTGTAAATGAAACGGGGCAAAATCGTAATTTTTTAACCGGGGGTAAAATTGAAATATTTAGCTGGGAGCAAAAGCGTAAATTTATTTTTAAGCGGGGGCGAAAACATAAATTTAAACTGATGGCAAAAACGTAATTTTAAATCAGGATAAAATCGTAATTTTGTTGGGTCAATAGGGGAGTGCCTGACACTATTACCCCTGCCTCCCTTTTCGCCCAATTGAAGGGAGGCACTATTGCCTGCTGATGTCACCATCTTGTATTTGTAGTAGTTTAAATATATGTTTGACCAATCTATCTATTATACTAAATGAATTCTCTTAGGCCACATGGGCTATTCTTAGCCAATCATTTTGATGATGTGGACACCCTCTTAAGCCAAAGAATTCCTCATGGGCGCCAAACCTCTATTCTCCTTTATCTCATTCGTCCGCTCTTTTTTATCAAAGAGTGATTGATACGTTTCACCATCAATCAATTCACCAGACTTTCCATTTTGTTTAAACCATTCCTTTTCAATCTTATTGCATATCACAAACCCTAAATCTAAGGCAATCCTTGCATTTGACGATTAATCTGTGCGAAGACAATGGATCTAACATTCTAGATCAAGGTTAGACTCTTCTTCTCTGTAGTTTTTCTTCTTCTTCTTCTTCTTCTTCTTCAGATTTTGATTCTAAGTTCAATTTCCAAATCTGAATTAGGGTTTATATTGTTTAAACATTGTCGATTTGTTAATGAATCAAATGGTTTTATCAATGGATTTCTAAATAATCTCCTCCTTCTACGATTGTTTGGTGTGGATTTCTCGCAATCAAAGGTACTGATGTTTATAATTAGAATATTAGATAATGGGTGAACCAGAGATATAAGCTTTTCTTAAGGATTTGTTTATTGTTGTGTTGATATTACTATTTCCAAAGTGAATTTAGCTTTAAAGATCAGATTTTGAGTTGATTATTAATTTGATTGTGATGGTTTGTGGTTTGATAATAGTGTTAGGTTCCCGTTTTTTGTGAGAACAAAGGGATCATAATCAAATAGCAGGAAGGGAGTAGAATGGAGAAATTGTAACGTATATGATGGTAAAGGCCATTTTCAAGGTAATGGTTTTATATGTCATCCTTTTAATTTGTATATCTGAACGTTTTCTAATTATGCTTTTCAATTTGGTAGCCAGTATGATTCAGACACAAATTCGAGTGAAGTAGATATAGTTTCAATAAAGCTTCAATTGTCTTTGGTACCGAATATAATTTCGACTTCTGGTAATGTTTATTTTGTATGTGTTTTGAATTTTTTTTATCTTTATTCAACTGCACATCTTTATGCTTCCGTGCGTTTAGACACCTCTTCATCCGCCTTTTCTTTTGTCACCAACAATTGAAAACCCTAATTTGGTTCACAGTCAATCAACCTACGTGATTGAGACCTTCCTTATTTTCCTCTATTTTGTTTCAACATTCTCAAAAGAAACCTTAAATGACGCCTCACAATTTTTCGAATCGACCGCAAGGTGCGTACCCGTTATTAGCATGTTTGTTGCATCAAGGGAAGTTTGTCCACAAAAGTTATGGAATGTAATTACATTTTTGCCCCATGTATTACTTTGTAAATCTATCTATTTTTTTAGGTTGTAGCCGAACATAACCTATTCTATTAATTGTGCGTAACATTAATCCACTATGAGGGTGTCTTATATTGTTTGTATTTTTGGCAGTCCATCGTAGAAGTACCATCTTCTATATGTGTTGATGTCTTCAACAAATTGTTGCCGTTATGTATGGGCTTTTGCAGCATGCTGTATGCTATGGATGGTTGTTCTTGAGGTTTTCCCAATGCTTTCAAGGTACCAAGTTTTATGAGTGGTCATGATTTTCTTAAAGCAATGATAGGTTAATCGAGTTTAACAAATATTCACATGTGTACTTACTGGATTGTAACCATATAAAGGAAATAATTATTTATAAAGAGTTGTCTTTTGAATTCAACAAAATGTATGGATGCTCCACTTCTGTCCACCTCAGTTGTAGATAGACCTGGTAAGTTGTAACAAACTTGAGTTCTTCATTAACTATAATTTCTAAGGTAAAGCTACAAAGCACACATTAAATGTTGTTTAATATTTAAAGATTTATGATTATTTTGTATGTATGTGAATTAAAATTGTATTCTCACTTTGTCATTAGTTTACTTGGCACATAGCTTTTAAAGAAACTATTTGGATCAACCGGTAAAATTGGGTGGGTCGGGCAGGTTTGAGTCACCGATTGAAGGGACTTTGGGTCAGAATGGGGTTAAGACGGGTTCGGAGCAAAGTGAGTTCAGTTCAATTAAATTATTATTAATTAAGTTCGGGTCAATTTAGGTTTGGAGCAAAATAAGTTCGGGTCAAACGGGTGGTTTTTTTTGAAAAAAAAAAACCTTTGAAGTTTTGAAACTTTTTTTGAGCACCTATGCTTCAATACATTTAGCAGGTTTAGTTTTATATAATTTGTAATACAGTAGTAGATTTAGCAGGTTTAGCTTCAATACATTAGTTTTTGAGCACCTATGCTTCGACATTGATGCGAAACCCTAATGTCGGCCAACTGAGGAGGCATCATGGCTAGCCATTTTGTTTCAGTTGGTTTAATGAAGCACATATGAATTTCTGACCTATGACTTTTTATATCATCTTCAATGAAGCAAAATGGAAGACATATTGAAATCGACGATCCAAAAATCCATTGTTGATGACAAATTAGCATCATCTTCATTTGCTTATTTCCTTTCGCCGGTTTCAATTCCCCCATAGATGGATCGTTGAATGGTGCTTCAGCCCCTTCGATTCTGTATATTCCTTCGAAATTGGTACATTGCTTCTTTCTTTTACCACTTCCTTTGCTTCAATTCCACCGCAAATTGATTGTTACTCTCGAACTTCAGCCCTTTCGCTTCTGTGTTTAGGCAGTGAGGTTGTTAATTTTGTGTAAATTAGGGCTTTCGAGATCATTTTTGTTCCTTTCTAGATCTCAAGAGATACTATACCTGCAGAAACGGTAAGAATATACAAGTTGAAAGTTTCATATAAAGACTTTAAAGTTTTTTTTATGCGGAATGTGTCGATTGATTGCTATTTTTTTTTTTTTGTTTGAATACGTGTAATTAGATCTTGAATCGGCGATTTTGTGTTTATTATTCCAGCTTTACTCGGTGTCACAGTTCACTTCTTTTTTATGGCCTGTATTTCATTATTTGCAGCCAACATTTTTTGTGAGATATTTTATCTAATGTAGTTTTAGTGTTGTATATAAATTAATAATATCCTTAAACAGATTTTTTTTTTTTAAAAAGGAGATATTTCTAACATCCTAAAAGAAATTTTAGAAGACCATTAACCGGATTCGATTCCAAGGGTCAAAAGTTTTGATTCATTTGTCGAATAGCCGATTAACCCACTACATGGATCCATTTATTACAGTCCTAATTTCTGTTTTTAAAGTTCTATTTGCAAGATATCATTGTTATAATGTTACTGATATAATAATCATTACACAACCTTTCTGGTGACAAAGGGTTATGTGGTGTACCTTCTTGACCCGACTGCCCATTTTCTGTGGCCTATCACATGATGGTAAAGTTCCAGTCAGGATAGCATGCCGGGTTGTGTTTTTGTTGGTGTTGGTAACTATATTTTATCTATAAAAGAAGACGGCGTACTGATTATGACTTTGCTCTTTCGCACAAGTTAGTGTCATAAGTATGTATTTATGTTTAACCGAATAAGTGCAATATGGGATATGCATTTATTAACATGAGACTATCTTTTTCCATTCATTATATGGGTATAAAGTGCAAGTGTTTAGTGTTCGGTTTCATCAGTTTTGATAAAATTTCTTGATCAAATCGTAATCTACGGTTTTTGAGGATGGCAAGCCAAGCCGGTTAGTTAGGGTGGGTCAGCCAAATTGACCAGTTTTATTGATTTTATGGTTTAATCGTTTTGGTTTTGATGGTACGAACTGATTATATTCTTTCAAAATCATTAGTTTGTATTAAGTTTATCAAGGATATTTGTGGCATTTGGTCAGATGAAGGAAACGCAGTAACCTGTAGTGTTGTCCGACGAATTTTCCTGGATCATCAATGGCCGACGGTAGTTGCATTGGTGGCCAACTTCGGGGCACCGATGATACAATTTCTATTTAACAACTGACGACTACAGGTTACTCATCTCGGCAGAGATAACTATCATTAGGAGGTTCAGTATGGTTCAGGTTTAATCAAGAGGCGCTATCTTCTGATGGTACGTTCCATCTTCGGTTTACTTTCAAGTTTTTCACGATTCTTATATTAATTTTCATGAACAGTTTTACAGGCGTTGTGTATTTCATTTTTTTGTGAATGGATTTAAGGTGTAGATGTAAAGCTATTGCTATTGTTTATTTTTTTGATCACCAAGTGTTCGATAAAAATCCCCAATGAAACCAGGTTAAATATTGTCTGTTTCATATATTTTCTTTATAGTATATTTCATCACATAAGGTTCTTTTCTTATCTACTTCATGTCTAAACAAGGTTATGGGTTGTAAGTTGTAACTGCACTATTAAGGTTCCTTCATTCTTTGCGTACCTGGTAGTGAGTTATGTTGTAGGGACCGCTTTTAAAAATACGTCATATAATTTCAATTCAGCGTAGAAGTCCATGCTTTGGTGTGTTTATTTTAGAGTAGAACACAAGGCCACAGATCACCCTAGGTTGACTTCGAATCAAACCAGACCTGGGTCTAGATAATCAGCGACATTAGTTTTAGTTTTAACCGTTACAAAATGTACATTTTCATTATTCCCTTTTCATCTTATTAGAATTATTTTCCTCATCTTATCAATGTGAATGTAGGACAGTGTAAATACAACATAGAGTATTGGATAGTGCGAATCTCTTTGCCGTTTAGAACTTTAGATTATAATACATATGCAAACGAGTTACGCTTTTAGTTGAGCAAAAGTTAAAAGCCTATGGTCTTAGTTGAGCCGAACTTTCTAAATTCCAACTTAAATAACATGTAAGCCTCGGGTAGGTTGTCCAAAGTTGAGTTTTAGTCAAACCAGACTTGGGTTATGATTTGTATGCAAAAGATCCACCGTTTTAACTGAACATGACTTTGTAACTTTTTGATTAAGTTACATGTAGGCCTCAAACAAGTCAATCAGGTTAGCTTGGGTCCAAATCAAACTAGACTTTAGTCCACAGTTCCAGGTTTAACATTTCGCTCTCTGTCTAAATTTTACGATCCAAATCAAACCAGATTTGAGTCCACAGTTCCAGGTTTTTTGTTCATAAAAGGGCATTACTTTGTGACTAAGTATCATTGAGTGGCTTGTGCTTTTAATTTTTTGATTTTATTGTTGAACCCTAGGATATGTCCAATATTTATGATGTTTATATTTTTTGTTAGTAATTTGAAGCCAAGCCCTTGGCTGGATTAGGATGGTGCTCCGATGAAATAAGAGATGGCGGATGTAAGATGGTGCTCGGATGGAATTGTTCTCCGGCGGCCGTACTCTGTTCGACTTCTTCTGGCGCCGTACTTGGTTCGTCTCCTCAGGTGCTCAATTCATTATCCCCGATGATGTAATTATTGTTGGTGGTGAAGATCTGCTGGGTTGGGGTAATGACGACAACGGTTTCATGATCTTCATCAAAGAGACTTTTATAGGGTTTATTGCAGAACAATATAGATGAGTCATTGGCTTTCTCTTTTATGGGGTTTTGGCCTACCTTTATGGTAAATTATGGTTAGTTGGATTGTGATACAGTTGTAGCTATTCCATTGTGTTTCTGTAATCTGTAAATTAGGTTACTAATTGGTTCTGTTGTAGTTGATTATGTGTTCCGCATAGCCACTTTCTTTGTTATCTTTTGTTGCGACTTATTTTACCTATGTCCGTAAAATAATGTGTGAAATCCTTTGTCCATTGTTGGTAAACATTCAGAACTAGAGGTACTCTTTAGGTTATAACCATTTGTTAGGTAGGAGTGAATTAGTGAATGAAATTGGAAGTAGTCGACATGTGTGATACCGTGACTAAATTTTAGGGTTATTAATATACGTTTGAATCTGTGTGAACATGTTGTTTGGATTATAATAACGATTGTTTATGGAAATATTGTATCAACAAAACCTATTAGTTAATTTAAAGATATCACTCTAAAAGAATTCAATATTTTTCTTTTTTATTAATCATTTAGGTAGGTGACAATGTTGTCAAATAGTTCTTGATTGCATTTTTGATTGGGAGAAGCTCTAATGTTGTTTTAATTGTTGTTTTGACTAGATACAACGTCAATACACCAGGTACGATCCAGATTTGTATATTCTATAACTTTGATTATTGATTTTGAACCATTTTTTTAGATCTGAATCTGTTCCGTATCTAGGGTTTGTTGTCTTCCAGCACAGATCTTCAAATGTGATCTAATGCTTCATTAACAAGGTACTGACCTAATCTTTATATTTTTTACGGTTATGTTTTATGAAGTCTGATTATTACTATGGCAGGTTAATCTACATGTTGGATTCAAACGCAAAGTCACTAATAAATGCGTTTTAACAAGGATTGCAAACCAGCATTTGTTTTGATTTTGAAATTATAGATGGCGATGGATGTATTAGCGGTACCATTGCCACAAAGTTCTTCGCCATTTCCAATTTATCTCGACAAGATCTCAAGCAGGTATATCAATCTGAATTTTGTAAAGAATTTGTCATTTTGTAAACCACCAAACCCTACATTCTACATTATCACGGAGAATTTGAATTTTGTCTTAATCGATGCCTCTTTTGATTTTATAATGTGTGAGCGACAAAGAATTTAAGTCTTCTTTGATATTATAAGTTTGTATACAGTTCAATTTGGATATAGAAAGTTGTAAGCATTATGACTAAATGTTTGTTATAGTATTCTTATACACTCAAAGTGTTTCTTATAGTGAACAAAACTATTTTACATATAACAACCTAAGAAGTAACGGGTAGACAATTTGCTCCAGCTTTCATTTTCACATTAAAAAACCCAATGATTAACTAAAGTATGATCACCTAAGAAAATGGATCTAACGAGGACTAATAAATTTTATAATTAACATTGGAGGGGAAGTGAAGATTTGGTGTATGTATTTAAATTTATGTCTCCTCACTCATATTCTTTTTTTGAGGTTCTAACAGTTCGGTGGCTGACTTTGTGTCTTGCTTTTATGCAGATCGGTTGTTTGCTCCGTTTTTCTTGCTTTTATACAGATATGTCATCGATTTTCCAAGATTTTGTTTTTTATGTGTTAATATCCTAAGTTATCGTCATTTTTGTGCTCCACGCCTAATATGATTTTTTGACAACTTCTATCATTAAAAATATTTTTTCACTTTTCGTTTAAGTTTAATTACTGTTAGTGTTCAGTATCAAATAATTACTTTCAAAATTCATAATTATGAGTGATAACATGCTTTAACTTTTTGGATAAAGAGTAATCTTGAAGTGGTTATACGAGAATATGCATTCGTTAAACTCATGACAAAATCTAGAAATGGATTTAAATGTTATACATGTTGGTTCAATAGTATAGATACAACCAATTTTTTTCTAAGATTAACACGTTTCTATTTGAAATAATTGCAATTGATGGATTTTGTTCATGTGCCATTTTGCCAGCATATATTAAGGACAAAAAATAATATTAAACTTCCTGTAAGGTTAAACTATTACATTAAAAAAAAAAAAAAACCTTCTCTAAATCCCTTTTGTGTGCTTCCCTTCTTCATTTTCTAATGCTAAGTGTTAGACAATGCATCAACAAATCCATATGAATTAAGTATTAGGATGTTTATGATATTAGTTTTTATTTTGGGGTTATATTTTATAAAATTAACCTGTTTCCATGTTTCAGCAACCCCTTGGTAGCAATGCTCACAGTGAGATGAAAATGTAGTTATCATTCCAAATAATCAATTAAAAGTAGGTGTATACCATGTTTAGTTAAGTTGACTTATATGTGTTGAAAAGGCTATTATGTGCTCTTTGGTATAATTGAAAAAACATGAGTTGACTTCAGGAAGTCAACATGCCAACAAGAGAAGACAAGGATTTAATCCATTGTACAGGTACATGTACGTACATGTTAGTGGATCTTGGCCTGAAAGCGTTAATTATAAAGAAATTATTGTTAATCGAAGCCTATGGATATATTTTGTGCGTGTTCAAAAGAGTTAAATAATATGCACTTATAGTCTTTTATTATTGTATCGGTCGTTGCAGGTTTTCGTTAATAGACGTCGCTTGATATCATCCATCGTCAATGGTATTGGATAATGAATTAGTGATTAAGAATTCAGGACTTCGCAATGATTCACCTGATGAAGAAACCGATGGCTACTTTATGCAATATGGTACTTGATTAAAATGTTTTAACATGGTGTTAAATTGTTTATTTTACTGTATACACAAATTTTAGGTTAATCAATTAAGAGGATCTACTAATTATGCTATTGTTCAGAATTTATTTTGTGTATTTTGCTATATGAACATAATTTAGGTTGGAGTAAATTGCCAAAATCATCTCTGAGGTTTGGGTATGTTTACCATTTTCATCCAAAACAATTTTTTTATACAACATAGTCATTCACTTTTGAAATTTTTTGCCATTTTTATCTAAACGTCTAATTTGCTTTATTTTTTCTATAAAACATTTGGATGAAAATGGCAAAAAATCACAAATCTCAGGGACGATTTTGGCAAAAAAAAGTTAGACGTTTGGATGAAAATGGCAAAAAATCCCAAAAGTGAAGGACTATATGATACAAAAAAGTTGTTTTGGATGAAAATGACAAATATGTCTAAACCTTAGGGATGATTTTGACAATTTACTCTTTAGGTTATTTTGCTCATCTTCTTGAATGGTTAATTAGTTGATGATAACTTATAATATAACTTTGTAGAGGATGAACACTACAAGTTTAATCAAGGTGTGTTACTCTGGGAATGGAGCTAGGTAAGGACCCCTAATAGCGTGGAAGAAAATGAACAATGGAGAGTATCAACGGTTTACTAATGCAGCAAAACATAGGGGCGAGTAGTGATTCATGGCAGTGAAAAGATGATAAAGAGCTCAGATTTTCAGTTAAAAAGTGAGGTTGGATATGGGTAAAAAAGATGATAAAGAGCTCAGATTTTCATGTTTTATCAAGGGTAAAAACATGAGATGGAGTAAAAATACCAATACTTGACAACGACAAACCTAGAGATAAAACAACAAATGTGGTTTATAAAGAGATTTTCAACGAATTGTGATCATTGCATGTTCATCTATTTCAATTTGTCGTTGTAATCTAATATACTCGTTTGTGTTTTAACGTGTATAAAAGTATAATATTTAATGTCAGCGGTAATAATGAAGAAATTTCCTTTACCAACCCGTGTAACACACGGGGTCTTAAGCTAGTTCTATATATGGAAATGATTACAATTGTTGACCTTTTCTATATAAAATATATTCTATACTAAACAGAATTTCGTGAATGTCCTATTATATCCCCACAATCGAAGTAGTTGATGGATGTTGAGGCTGACTACAAATCATATAAAAAAACTAAATGAAATCCTTTGGTGAAGATATATGCAATATGATATCCAAAAACGACATGACGAAATCAGATCTGGCCTCGAACCACTAATTTCTCTCGAGCGAAATATCCATTTCAATATGACTTTAGTAAATGAGACTTACATTGTCACCATAAACAATGGTAGGATGAATTAGGGTGATGCATCTCCAAGAGAAGACTGTGAAGCCAACACATATCCGATATAACATTAGCCGCCCCTCAATATTCTGTTTAGAATGAAATAATGTAGGTTGGCGTTATAAGAACAATCAAATCAAGTTGTCTCCCAAACAAATACAATAGTAGGAAGTTGAGTGACATGTATCGAGATACTCTCCCAAAATGGAGGTGAAGGGTGATTTAGTAATAATGAGACCATACGAGAGAGTATATTTGACATACCAGATAATGTGTTTGAGAGCATTCATGTGGGTAGTGCAAGGAGCGTGCATATGCAAGCAAACTTGTTGCACTACATATGTGATATCCGGGGGGAGGGTGAGATACTGTAATGCGTCAACAAGGTGTCGAAACTCAGTAAAGTCATCAATCAATGATCACGATGTGAAACTTTGTTTAGTCTTATGTTAACAGAGTGACTACCGAATTACAATAAGACATTTCGACCCATTTAAAGATATTTTCCGCGCACCTGTGTTGAGATATGAAAATATTGTTACCATGATGTGTCACAATAATGTTATAACATTCCCTCGAGGATTGGATGGATACCTAAGAAACACACTCAGTCTTGTCAAGTTTGTTGATGGTGTTAGAAGGGAAAAGTGGGTAACATAAGCAGCCAAAAAGACGAAGTTGATGATATGTCACACCCCAAAAATCCACACGCGGAGTATCACCGCTTGGAGGCGTGACATGACCAGGATCGAGCCACCAATCATATTGAACAACGTAATTAAGTAAATCAAACCAACCACAACATAATTGGTGACCAAAAGAAAGTAATCAACTTTAAGTTAACAACGGAAACATAAATTTTAAAACCCAAACATAAGTAATAAGTTCATAAAGTTTAAATGTTTAGAACTGGACATAGCAGTCCATATCCCACAACGACCTCCTCCTCGTGCAAGCTCCATAAGCATCTAACGACCTGCAAGGCATGTAACAACGAGTCAACAATAAAGTTGAGCGAGTTCACAGTTGGGTGTTTGTTTTAAGTTGTTTTCGAAAACATGGTTTGTCTTTAGCTGGCTTACTTGCCGTGGGGGTTACCCCATAGTTGAAAATATGATTAACCAATTCCTTCTATCCCAAAACATGACCCGTGGGGGCTTCCCCATGTTAACCATTAGACCGTTACCATATCGACAACTGACGAACAATAGTTGTGCCCTATGTCAATGTCTATCATCATTGACAGTTTGCCATAGTCCATTAGTACACGCCCGTCCGAACGACACGGTGTGAGGTTTGTTAAACCTAATAGCGCTATTAACTAATGACCTGCTTGCCATTGGCCTCGGCGATTAAGTCGATATAAAATGAAGGACTTAATGATAGAGTTATGTCTAGTAGGTTTTAAGGTTGTTGTCCTACCCAAGGAGGACGAACGTACGTATTCTACCCAAGGAGAATACGCAGGATTAATATTGGCATCCTACCTAAGGAGGATGGCGGTACATATCCTACCTATGGAGGATATGCAGGTTCCGTTTTAGTTCTTTTAATATTGGCATCCTACCCATGGAGGATGGCGGTACATATCCTACCCAAGGAGGATATGTAGGTTCCATTTTAGTTTCTTAACCCATTCCCAAACCACCGGGAATCCCATGCCTTGTAGAAAGTGTGAACTCACCTTTGGTTGCTCGGTTAGACTCTCAAAAACAGCTAACAGTCAAGGTCGGTCAATCACGTCCTAGTATGATTACCACTTAGTTTATTAGTGACTTCAAATAAGCACGAAGTTCCTATACGCATCTAACACATAACATGCACTCACTTTAACGGTTCATGCCCATATAAACTTCCCATCTATTCCCGTTCATAAACAAACATACGACATTGCACATAACACTTTCATTGACATATAACATGTTAGATCATTCATAGATAACCTACCCAACATTTAGGCACGCAAATTACTACTTATGTCGTTTCAGCTTTTACATTCAAAACTGGGCTGTTTTCGGGAATTTTAATAAAATAGTTACCCTATTCCAAAAATTCCCAACTTTTTACAGAAGGTCTTAAACGATCCAAATATTGTTGTGTAAAAATCTCGGGATCCAATTCATTACCAATATTTTATAAAAATTCATTTACCGGACTGCGATCAGATTCATCACTTTCTGACTGCAGTCCACGGAACAATTTATTTAAAATTCATCGTAAGTCCGATTGATGAAATTCTAGTTGGAGCATTACAACGACATCAGTGGTCATCTACAGTACAAATTTCATGAGCTAATTCTACACAGATTTCAAGTTATGATGAAGAACATAACACATATTTTCTGCAGTAAAAACGCAGCTTTTGCTGCTGTGAAAAATGACCCTTTAAAAATAGCAAACGAAGTCCAAAAATTATGATTCTAGTGCCATTAGAACCGTATTTCGAAATAACACGTTATAGACTCAAGAAAATCAAGTTTTCGTTAAGTTATGATCTGGTTACAGCCAACTGAAGTTGGCTATAAACATCAACCAGCTTCCTGTTTTCAGCTCTTAACTTTCTAACGCGTGCTCGATTGATTCCGTTAACATGTTTAGCGAACAACAACGACTCTCATACACACTTACAGCAGGTTATAAGTCATTCATATCGTGTAACCCTAATCAGCACATAATCATCATATTACATCTTTATGTAAACCTTATGTTCAAACTTTTAGTTCATGTTCTTTTAGTGTTCTTGTTATAATCAACCTACTACAACCTTTTACCCAACAAAAAGAGAAGTGACAAGGTTAATCAAGGACTTACAACTAGCTCAAAGGCTAGGGAAGATCTCTAGTGAAAAGATTATGAAAAATGATGTGAAAAAGCAAGTGAAAGAGCTCCTTGATGATCTATAACTTCAAGCTCCTTTAAATCACCTTCTAGTCTTGAATGAAGCTTGAAATGGATGAAGATGGTGGTGTTTAGGTGGTGATGGTGGCGGTTATGGTGAGGGCCGAGAGGAGAGGGAAAGATGTGAGAAAGATGGAGTGGTGAAGTGTAGGAGATGATATGGAGTGATCTTCTAAGATATGGACCTTACTTAATTAAGATCTTCTTACACAATATTATGTTCACACAATCAAGTAAGATCCATTATAAAATCAAAGCAATATCTAATGAGATATGTCGGTGATTTGGGTGGGTCCCTTGGTGACCGAAAATGGGTAATGGGGGGGGTTAATTGTAATATTTCATGGTAGCTGGTAAATATTAGTTCATATCCAAGTATTTTGTTACATATGTTAATTAGTAGGGAATTTAGTGGGTGTTATGGTGAACGGGGATCATAACTAGCCAAGAAATAATTAAACAATGTTTCTTGCAATATTTTGGTGTCCCGGGTAATGTCCGGTTGTTCGGTTAGATACCGGTTCGTTAAAGTGCTAAGTTGTTCCGTTTAGGGTCTTTTATGTATCTTTTTGTAACACTTTTAATTCCCAACACTCAGGAAGCATACAGGACTATTTAGTCAATTTTCTGCACAAGACTAGTCTGTTAACAAGCACAGGTAAGTATGACGCAGTAATCAGAAAGCAGTTAAGTAATTCAGCACAGTCATCAAGCACTTTAATTAACATTAATTAATCGTACGGATACATATAATCATGAGGGTTGTCACATTCTCCCCCTGTTAAGAAAATTTCGTCCCGAAATTTAGCGCGTGGTTACTGAGGAAGCTAGTTAAGTTGCGTGGTTTACTTGTTTTCCTGGGGTGTCACATCATCCCCCCGTTGGTTTGGAATTTCGTCCCGAAATTCCGCAGTAGCTTCAGCCTCAGTAGTGGTTGCACTTTTCTTAAATAACTGGGGATACTTGTGTTTCATTTGGTCTTCTCGTTCCCCGGTATACTCTGGGCCACGACGGGAGTTCCAACGAACTCGAACAAGAGGTATTCTGGTGCGCTTGAGAATCTTAACATCTCGGTCTGTGATTTCAACTGGTTCCTCGACGATCGCAACTGGCCGTCGATCGTGATCTCCTTTAAGGGAACTATGAGGGTCTCATCTGACAGGCACTTCTTCAGATTCGACACGTGGAATACGTTGTGAACTCCGCTGAGTTCTTCAGGTAGGTTCAACTTGTAAGCGACTTTGCCAATTTTCTCAATAATTTCGAACGGTCCGACATAACGCGGATTGAGTTTACCTCGTTTGCCAAAACGAACTACACCTTTCCAAGGTGAGACTTAAAGTAGCACTCGATCCCCAACCTGGAACTCGAGTGGTTTTCGTCGCTTATCTGCATAGCTTTTCTAACGGTCACGAGCTGCCGCCATTCGTTGTCGTATCTGAGCAATCTTCTCGGTTGTATCTAATACAAGTTCGGGGCCTGTGATTTGACTGTCGCCAACCTCTGCCCAACAAAGAGGTGATCGGCACTTCCGTCCGTACAATGCCTCGAATGGAGCGGCCTGGATACTGGTGTGGTAACTGTTGTTATACGAAAACTCCACTAACGGGAGGTGTTTTTCCCAGCCATTACCAAAGTCGATTACATATGCCCTAAGCATGTCTTCGAGGGTTTGGATTGTGCGTTCAGACTGTCCATCCGTCTGTGGATGATAAGCGGTGCTCATATCTAAGCGTGAGCCAAAAGATTTGTGCATAGCTTGCCACAATTCAGATGTAAAACGTGAGTCACGATCAAAAATGATAGAGGTTGGCACTCCGTGACTTGATACTACTTCCTTTAGGTAGACGTCTGCTAGAGTAGAAAACTTATCCGTTTCCTTGATAGCTAGAAAATGTGCAGACTTGGTCAGTCGATCCACTATCACCCAAATAGTGTCATTTCTGCGTTGAGATCTAGGCAGGCCAGTAACGAAATCCATGGAAATTTGCTCCCATTTCCATGTCGGGATCTCTGGTTGTTGGAGTAGGCCTGATGGTTTCTGATATTCAATCTTGACTCTCGCACAAGTCAAACATTTACTGACGTTGGTTGCTATGTTGGCTTTCATACTAGGTCACCAATACGTAGTCTTGAGATCGTGGTACATCTTATCCGAACCAGGATGTACTGAATAACGAGACTTGTGTGCCTCATCCATCACAAGCTCACGTAGATTACCATAGAGTGGAACCCAGATGCGCCGTTTACATAGTAGGCGCCGTCTTCCTTTTGTTCTAACCATTTCCTTGATCCTCGTAGGGACTCCGCCATGATGTTCTCTGCTTTCAATGCTTCAACCTGAGCATCTCGTATCTGAGTAGGAAGACTAGATTGGATGGTAAGTTGTAACGCTCGCACACGTTTAGGTATAGTATCCTTTCGACTGAGGGCGTCGGCCACAACATTGGCTTTGCCCGGATGGTACTTGATCGCACATTCGTAGTCATTCAAGAGCTCTACCCATCGACGTTGTCGCATGTTTAGCTCCTTTTGCTTGAAGATATGCTCGAGACTCCTGTGATCGGTGTAAATGGTGCACTTGGTACCGTACAGGTAATGTCTCCATATCTTAAGTGCGAAAACAACTGCTCCCAATTCCAGGTCGTGCGTAATGTAGTTCCTTTCGTGAACTTTAAGTTTGCGCGATGCGTAGGCAATGACCTTGTCACGTTGCATCAACACGCAACCAAGTACTTGGATGGAAGCGTCGCAATAAACCACAAAATCATCTGTGCCCTCAGGCAATGAGATGATAGGCGCGCTACAAAGTCTATCTTTTAAGTGCTAAAAAGCAAATTCCTGTGCATCACCCCAACGATAGGTGACACCCTTCTGAGTTAGTGAGGTGAGAGGTTGCGCAATCTTTGAGAAATCCTTGATGAATCTTTTGTAGTAGCCCGCCAAACCCAAGAATTGGCGGATTTCTGTTGGTGTACGGGGTGCAGGACAGTTCTTGATCGAGTCAACCTTGGATGGATCAACATGAATCCCATCCTTGTTTACCACGTGGCCTAGAAAGTGGACTTCGCGAAGCCAGAAGTCACATTTCGAAAATTTGGCATACAGTTGCTCTGCTCGAAGAAGTTCCAGCATAAGTCGTAGATGCTGCTCGTGTTCCTCCTAACTCTTAGAATAGACCAGGATGTCGTCGATGAAAATAATAACGAACTTATCCAGGTAAGGTTTGCATACTCGGTTCATGAGATCCATGAAGACCGCAGGTGCATTCGTTAATCCGAAAGGCATGACCAGAAACTCGTAATGCCCATAACGAGTTCTGAATGCTGTCTTGGAGATGTCCTCATCTCGGACTCTCAGCTGATGATAGCCCGATCTTAAGTCAATCTCAGAGTAATAGCTCGACCCTTGCAACTGGTCGAACAAGTCGTCAATACGTGGAAGAGGATAACGATTCTTCACGGTTACCTTGTTAAGTTCGTGATAGTCAATACACATTCTGAAAGTACCACCTTTCTTCTTCACAAACAAGACTGGAGCTCCCCAGGGCGAAGAGCTAGGACGTATGAAACCCTTTTCCAAGAGTTCTTGTAATTGTGTGGACAGTTCTTCAAGTTCTGACGGAGCTAGTCGATAAGGTGCACGAGCTATTGGTGCTTCTCCAGGAGCTAGCTTGATTTGAAACTCGACTTGTCGATGAGGCGGAAGACCAGGTAATTCCTCAGGAAATACCTCAGGAAAATCGCGCACAATTGGAATGTCTTCGATTCTCTTCTCTTCCATTGATGCGTCAATAACGAGTGCTAGAATGGCAGTGTGGCCCTTTTGCAAACACTTCTGGGCCTTAAGGAAAGAGATAATGCCTACGACAGCACCACTCTTGTCTCCATGAATCACGAGGGGTTCTTCACCAGAACGAGGGATGCGGAGAATCTTCTCGTTGCAAAGAATTTCCGCTTGCTGATGAGATAACTAATCCATCCCAATAACAACGTCGAAACTACCCAGAACGATAGGAATAAGATCGATAGAGAAGGTCTGACCAGCTAAGACGAGGTTACAACGCTTAACTATGTGTGTGGCCTCGAGACTTTTACCGTTTGCTAGCTCTACCGTGTGTTTGGTGGTCAAAAGTGTTGGGGTGCGCTTAAGCATTTGACTAACTTTTAAGGGCACATAACTAGTATCGTCTCCCGAATCGAATAAAACAGTAACAAAGAAGTCATCCAGAAGAAACTTACCCATCACAACGTTGGGATCGTTCCTCGCGTAGCCCTGACCCGGCACGAAAACACGTCCGCTGGCACCATTGCCATTATTGTTACCCCCGTTGTTGCCTCCATTGTTGTTCCCATTTCCTTGGTTGTTGTTGTTCTGATTCTGGTTCAGCTGAGGACAGTTCCTCTTAAAGTGGCCCTCAGCGCCACACTGAAAGCATCCTTTATTGCCCTGCTGTTGCTGCTGTTGGTGGTTCTGTGGAGCTTGTTCTTGTTGTTGGCGATTCTGATTTGCCGGTCGTGCGCCCCTGCAATCCTTTGCTTCATGACCAAACTTGTTGCACCTCAGACAACGACCCTTGTGGCACTGCCCGCTATGATGCTTGTTGCACCGGTTGCACTTGGGGTGGTTCCCTCGGTATCCACCCTGTCCTTGACTACCAGAAGATTGCTGACCAGGACTCTGGTAGTCATCAGTCTTTCGCTGCTGTGACTGAGACTGAACTGAAGTAGAACCCTTGCCCGGATTTCCATCCCACTTGCGCTTGTTATCACTGGGAGCATCAGTAGTAGTAGCGCTAATACGCTTGGGCAGCTTGTTCTGCTCAACTGCCTGATCAGTGAGACGACGAGCCAACCGGATGATTTACTGGATGGTGCCAAGATTAGCTGAGGTCACGTGGCTTTGAATTTCTGGCACCAAACCCTTAAGGTACAGCTCGATACACTTGATAGGAGGATCCACCATAGTGGGACACAAGATAGCTAGTTCGTTCGACCTCTTTGTGTATGTCTTGATCTCAGACCCCGTCATCTTCAAATTGAAAAATTCCACCTCTAGCTTGTGGATGTCGTCACGACTACAGTACTCTTCCTTGATCAAATCTTTGAAGTCATTCCATGGGGTGGCATTAGCAACCGCCAGCCCTAGCAGTTGAACCTGTGCTTTCCACCAGGTTAACGCAGCACCTTCGAGTGTTCCAATAGCAAATTTCACCCTACGATCTTCAGGGCATTCACACATTTCAAAAACAGACTCAATCTTCTCGAACCAGTGAAGAAGACCTACAGCTCCTTCTGTGCCGCTGAAAGTACTAGGTCGGCAGTCCATGAATGTTTTGAACGTACATACGGGAGGCTGAGCATGTTGACCTGTGGCGCGAGAATAAAAGACAAGGTTAAGCACAAGAGTTGGTTCGCTAAGGTAGGATCTAAACGTCCTAAGATGGATTGATATGGCAGGTTATACCTCCTGCAGGGACAGCTGCGAGTGCCTCAGCCACTCGTTCATTGATCAAAGTCGTCAACTGGGCTTGAGTTAGGTTGATACCACTACGTCCTCCGCGTCCGTTCATGATCTTCACAACGAAGCAACGTGAGTGAGAAAAGTGTCATGAAAGTGCGTAAGCGTGGGACGACAGCAGAGAGTAAGCACACAAGGTTCAAATAGCAGTTATCACGTTAACTGATGGACTATGTGAACTATTAAACAAACAATATAAACATAAACCATACCACCTATTGTGTCGAGTCTTGCATATGGAGCGAAGCGTCGTTGTGTATCGTTGAGCACTGTACAGGTTATAGTCTGGTTTTATCAAAAGCTTTTCCCCTTTTTAAAACCAAGTTCGCTATAACCAAAGGCTCTGATACCAATCTGTCACACCCCCAAAATCCACACGCGGAGTATCACCGCTTGGAGGCGTGACATGACCAGGATCGAGCCACCAATCATATTAAACAATGTAATTAAGTAAATCAAACCAACCACAACATAATTGGTGACCAAAAGAAAGTAACCAACTTTAAGTTAACAGCGGAAGCATAAATTTTAAAACCCAAACATAAGTAAGAAGTTCATAAAGTTTAAATGTTTAGAACTGGACATAGCAGCCCATATCCCACAACGACCTCCTCCTCGTGCAAGCTCCATAAGCATCTAAGGACCTGCAAGGCATGTAACAACGAGTCAACAATAAAGTTGAACGAGTTCACAGTTGGGTGTTTGTTTTAAGTTGTTTTCGAAAACATGGTTTGTCTTTAGCTGGCTTACTTGCCGTGGGGGTTACCCCATAGTTGAAAATATGATTAACCAATTCCTTCTTTCCCAAACCATGACCCGTGGGGGCTTCCCCATGTTAACCTCTAGACCGTTACCATATCGACAACTGACGAAAAATAGTTGTGCCCTACGTCAATGTCTATCATCATTGACAGTTTGCCATAGTCCATTAGTACACGCCCGTCCGAACGGCACGGTGTGAGGTTTGTTAAACCTAATAGCGCTATTAACTAATGACCCGCTCGCCATTGGCCTCGGCGATTAAGTCGATATAAAATGAGGGACTTAATGATAGAGTTTTGTCTAGTAGGTTTTAAGGTTGTTGTCCTACCCAAGGAGGACGAACGTACGTATTCTACCCAAGAAGAATACGCAGGATTTTCACACCCCGAAATTTCCACGTATTACCGGTGGGCCCGGTGGGGGAGTATCGTGACGTGGTTGGTAACATAATAGTCAAACAACACAATATTTAATATGCACAGCGAAAGCAAAAGATAGATGTATTTCAACTTTAATAATTTGTAATATCAAGTATCACAAACAGTCGAAAGTAATCCACAGGTGGATCAAAAATAAATAGGAAACATTGTTCAACAGATTTGACATCCAAGCTTGCGAGACTTATTGTGGACGCTAGGAGAAAGCCAGCCTAGTTCGCGTAGTACCTGCACTTAATCTTTTTGGGAAAATACGTCAGTTTACACTGGTAAATACAATTTAACTGACTCATTTTAAAAATGGTTAAAATTGATTTGAATGCACGTGGCACAAAGCTTTTTATAACTTGGGATAATTATTTAAATATATAAACTTGTAAAATGATTACATGTTCCTTATGAGTTCATTAGCCCGGTTCGTGCCGGGTTAAAGATCAATAGACACACCACTTTATTTATTTTGGCACTGACAGGTGTACGCCTACACCCCGCGCTTAGGTCGTGGTCATTTCGTAAAATGATGCCAAGGATATCCGGGACATGGTCATTAACCCCCCAAAGGCGTTAAGCAAACAAAACATATTTAAACGGGTCATCTCGATAATACTTAACCACCAATCGATTAAGGTCGAATGCCCGACCAAGCGGTATTTTATATACCGTACCCCAAGCCCGTATAAGGGAAAATAAGTTAAAAGTATTTACCTTTGCAAGTATCAATCACAAATAGCAAGTGCGAGTAGCTTTTACCGGGTCTCCTATTCTGGAACGAAGGTTTAATATAACCTATTAGAATCCTAACGGGTCTTTAATTTAGCCTAAGCCTAGACCGGTTAGTTTTAAAGAAAGATACGGTTCGAATGCGTGATTAAGCGAAGACCGGAATAGAATGTGTTTTAGACCCGACAAGTTTGAAGACTTGTTTAATATGGGTAATATAAACACCTCCTGGATTTTGAGATATAAATGATAATGTTTGACCCGTTTCGGCTAATTTATGCAAACTGGTTACATAAACCGAACCAAACGCGTAAGAAGCGTAATGGGTAACCATGAGAGTCATTTACAGGTTTTCTAAGTTAATATGCCTTAAATATGTTGTGATATCAGTAGTATATCTTCCGTTATGCCCAAAACGAGTTTAATCTCAAAATAAGCCTTGTAGGGGTATTTTGGTCATTTTAAAGGTTATAAAAGAGATTAAATGAATTTCTGAGATTCGGGTCTGAATACATCAGTAAAATAACTTACTTTATCAGGTTATATCAGTTGGTAATAAGTCTTTTATGACAAAATGGTTTTAAACCCAAACTAAGCGTTTAATACGCTTAAAAAGTCGCTTTAAGCGTTTTCCGGGTTATACAGGAAATCTGAGTTTTCTGATTAGGTTATAAAATTCAAAATACTTTATTATTATTTAAAATCAGTAGCAATTGGTTTGGTGTCAAAATACTATGTAGAACTCATTTTATGACCGAAAAGGGTATAATCGGTATTTACCGAATTTAAGGCGATAACCTTAGGTTATGATCAGGTTAAAAATAATTAAAAATCTTTATAAATCTCAAAATATTATATTACATCAGTGGGTAAAAGGTTTGGTGTCAAAAATTGGGTTTAGATAGGCGTTATGCTAATGGCGCCGTTTAATTACTTAAAGGCGTCCTAATTACGCTAATGAGCATAACTCCTAATCTAGACCTCCAACTGATGTGAAAATTTAGGGACATGTTTATAAATCAGTAACAAAGATTATTGTCCTTTCACATAGCCAAAATTCTCGTTTTATGGTCAAAAGGGCATTATGGTCAACTTTAAGCATTTAACGGAAACGTGTAAACGAATCGGGTAATCTACGAACCAACCACAGAGGGTTATACCAGCATGTAACCTGGTCCTAAGGAAGCTCTAAGGCATTTCCAAACTCTACTAAAACGGGTCAGAACTGAAGTCAAAGCAAAAGTCAAAGTTTTACGACTTTCGGTTCCGAACCGGGTCAAAACAGAAAATTGTCGGATCAAATAAGCTTAGACCAGTTATTATACTTATTACCAAGTTATATGAGTGATAAAATAGGTTACATGCTTTCTACATTGCTAATTACATGTTAAATCGCAAATTAAGTTTCTGTTGACTTTTTCTAAATAACTTTGACCCGACATTTGATCTAGTTAGAGCGGGAATCAGAGGGTGCCCTTTTAAGGGTTTAATGCCCACATAATTACCAACTTATAACTACCTTCAATTCGACTAATCACTGGACCATTAATGATTAATCACTAAGTCAAACGGTAATTACGACGGTTTGACTTTTAAGCTAAAACTAAGTAAAAACTCACTTAAGGAAGGTCAAGCATACTTACAGAAGTCCTATGCACGACTAGGGATGACTTGGGTCTGCTTGGGAGCTCCAGAAGTCTTCAAGAATGCAGATGGAAGGTGTGATCAATTTTTGCAACATAAGGGCCTTTATATAGTGCTTAAATCTCACTTAGATCATTGACAACCAAGTCTACCATTGGCCATGGATCATCCACAGATGTCCCCTAGGTCTAAAAAGCATGTAGGGGTCGCCCATGGAGTGAAAATATCTGATTTGAGTCAGTTATTACGCATAAACAGGCTGTTGTCTCTCTATTATGCATCTGGGGATCGGACGCGGCCCGCGTAAGCTCCTGCTAAGGCTTACGCGGCCCGCCTGAGTCTTGTTGTCAGATTGAACATTTTCTAGTTGTTGCATCTTGTCTCTTGGCCTTTCGAAAGGTCATCCCACTTATTTTCTTTGCATTTTGAGCCCTCCAAATTGACGCATAAGGGCTTCAAAACTTATACCCACTTTGTTAAGTCCTTGGTCACTTTATGTTTACCCGAAAAGTCATAATTTTCAACGTTGACGCTTTAACCTCTCGTATACGAATTTCATCATAACTTTCTCATACGATAACGAAACTTTATGAAATTTTTATCGTGCATTCTAGTGAGCATAATTAATCGTTACAAAGCTTCGGGTTTGCTAAAAGGTCACTCAGAGGTATACTTTAAACATGTTGACACATTTAACCCCTGTAGTTTGTAATCTCTCACTTTCTTTCATATTTAGCTTCGTATGATCCATGATTTATTCGTTTAAGGTTATAAACATCATGTAGGGTTATTGTATAGGATATTTATCCATTGTTGACAATTTGAACCCTTATATTCACATACTTTTCACGTTTGTCAACTTTAGTTCCTCTAGAGTATTATTTCACACGTTCAAGCTTATGACACGTGTCAATACATTATAGGATGTGAATTTTCAAGGTGTTACATCCTCATCCCCTTAAAAGAAATCTCGACCTCGAGATTTATTGAAACAAATGAGGGTACTTTTCTTTCATTGTGGACTCTACCTCCCACGTGTACTCGGGACCTCTACGGGCATCCCATTTAACCTTTACAATCGGTACATGCTTCCTTCGAAGTTTCTTGACCTGTCGATCCTCGATCGACACAGGTTTTTCAACAAACTTCAAGCTCTCTTCTATGTGCACATCTGTATGTGGTATGACTAGTGATTCATCAGCGAAACACTTCTTCAGATTGCAGATGTGGAATACATTGTGAATACCACTGAGCTCTTCAGGTAAGTTTAACTTATAGGCAACTGATCCGACACGTTCGATGACCTCGAATGGTCCTATGTATCTCGGGCTTTACTTGCCTTTCTTACCAAATCGCATCATTCCCTTCCAGGGTGATACTTTAAGCAACACTTTGTCACCTACCTCGAAGTTAAAAGGTTTACGCTTTAAATCTGCGTAGCTTTTCTGCCTATCGCTGGCAGCTTTCAGGCGGTCACGAATCTGGACAATCTTGTCCATCGTTTCAAAGACTATTTCCGGTCCTGATAGTTGGACATCTCCAACTTCTGCCCAATAAACGGGCGTTCTGCACTTTCTACCGTATAAGGCCTCGAAGGGCGCGACCTTGATGCTCGTATGGTAGCTATTGTTGTACGAGAACTCGATTAATGGTAGGTGGTTATCCCAACTACCGCTTAAATCAATCACACATGCACGAAGCATGTCTTCCAAAGTTTGGATAGTACGCTCACTCTGGCCGTCCGTCTGAGGATGGTAAGCCGTACTAAAATTTAAGCTCGTGCCCAAAGATTGTTGGAAACTTTTCCAAAAATGTGACGTGTATCTAGTATCTCTGTCAGAGATAATAGACACAGGCACGCCATGTAGAGATACAATCTTGTCTACGTATAATTGGGCTAACATGTCGGAGCTATAGGTCTCCTTAATGGGTAGGAAATGTGCGGACTTAGTCAGTCTATCTACTATTACCCATATCGTATCATTTCCCTTCCTTGTCTTTGGCAACTTGGTGATGAAATCCATCGTTACCATTTCCCACTTCCACTTGGGAAGTTCAGGCTGTTGCAGCAAACCTGACGGCTTCTGATGTTCAGCTTTGACTTGCGCACATGTCAAGCATTTAGCTACATAGGTAGCTATAGACTTCTTCAAGCCTATCTACCAAAAGTTTGCTTTCAAATCCTGGTACATCTTGTCACCTCCAGGATGAACGGAGTATTTAGAACTGTGGGCTTCTTGGAGGATAACATCTCGAAGTGCTCCATAAATTGGAACCCATATTCGTCCATTCAATCTCAGAATTCCATCCTTGCCCTGAGATAACTATTCTTCAGTTACTCCTAGCTTTTCATTAGGATAGTTAGCTTCCAACACAGCTTCCTTCTGCGCAGCTAACAACCTTTCATTCAAACTATTCTTTATCTCAATGCTCTTGGCATTGATTCAGATGGGCTTCACCCTTTCCTTTCGACTCAAGGCATCGGCGACTACATTCGCCTTGCCAGGATGGTATCTTATCTCACAATCATAATCATTCAGAGTTTCCATCCAACGTCGTCGCCTCATGTTTAATTCCTTTTGGTTAAACAGGTGCTGGAGGCTCTTGTGATCAGAATAGATCACACACTTGATACCATATAAATAGTGCCTCCATAGCTTCAGTGCAAATACAACGGCACCCAACTCCAAGTCATGGGTGGTGTAATTCTTTTCATGCACCTTTAACTGACGTGAAGCATAGGCAATAACCTTGCCTTTCTGCATAAGCACACACCCCATGCCAGTGTGTGATGCGTCGCAGTAATACACGAATTCTTCGGTACCTTCAGGTAATGTTAGTACAGGAGCATTGCTCAACTTCCGCTTCAAAATATCGAAAGATTCTTGCTGCTTGGGTCCCCAGTTGAACTTGATATCCTTCCTAGTCAAGGAAGTTAGGGGTGTAGCAATCCTTGAAATGTTTTCAATAAAGCGCCTGTAGTATCCTGCCAATCCCAAGAAACTGCGAATTTCTGTGGGCGTCTTCGGCTCTTGCCAATTCATGACAGCTTCAACCTTAGCGGGATCTACCTGGATTCCGCGTTCACTAACCATATGTCCAAGGAATTGGACTTCTCAAAGCCAAAATTCACACTTAGAGAATTTGGCGTAGAGCTTCTCCTGCTGAAGTAGTGAAAGAATACATCGAAGATGCTTCTCATGATCAGCTTGGTTCTTCGAGTAGATGAGGATGTCGTCAATCAAGACGATGACAAATTTGTCCAAGTAGGGCTTGCAGACGCGATTCATGAGATCCATGAATGCCGCTGGTGCATTGGTGAGCCCAAAAGGCATCACTAGGAACTCGTAATGACCGTAGCGAGTCCTAAATGCAGTCTTGTGTACGTCTTCATCTCTAACCTTCAGTTGATGATAGCCTGACCTTAAGTCAATCTTAGAGAAGTAACTTGCCCCTTGAAGTTGATCGAACAGATCGTCTATCCTGGGCAATGGATACCTATTCTTGATAGTGACTTTATTAAGCTCACGGTAATCGATGCACAGACGCATCGACCCATCATTCTTCTTGACAAATAAGATTGGTGCTCCCCAAGGAGATGAACTAGGTCTGATGAAACCCTCGGCTAGCAATTCATCAAGTTGCGTTCTCAATTCCTTCATCTCTGTTGGTGCCAATCTATAAGGTGCTCTAGCAACTGGTGCTGCTCCAAGGATGATGTCAATTCTGAATTCCACTTGCCTATCTGGTGGTAAACCAGGTAGTTCTTCAGGAAAAACATCGGGATATTCAGAAATGACAGGGATGTCTTCCATCTTAGGTTTCAGCTCGTCAATAGTTACTTGTGCCATGTAGATGACACAGCCCTTCTTCAAACACCTAGAGGCCTTGAGCATAGACACTTGCTCAGGCAGTCCATACTGGGTATCTCCCTGAATGGTAAGTGATTCTCCAGACGGAGTCTTGATCACCACTAGCTTCTTATTGCAGACAATCTGGGCATAGTTATGAGATAACCAGTCCATACTCAAAACTATGTCGAAACCGGCTAACTTCAAAGGAAGTAGGGACAAAGGAAAAGAGTGGTTCTTAATGGATATGAAACATCCATCTAATATGGTTGAGGCGGTTTCTAAGGTGCCATCTGCTAATTCCACCTCATACTTTACACTTAGGGTTTTAACAGGTAAATTCAACAATTTGCAAAACTTATTACCTACGAACGACTTATCAGCGCCTGAATCAAAAAGTACTCTTGCATAGACATCATTTATGAGGAAAGTACCTGTGATCACATTGTCGTCCTACACAGCTTCTTTTGCATCCATCCTGAAGACCCTAGCATTGGTCTTCTTTCCTTCATCAGCCTTCTTTGCATATTTTGGGCAATTTGTCTTAATGTGCCCTTTTTCGTTGCAGCTGTAGCACGTTGCGTCCTTCAACTTTTTGCAATACATGGTCTTGTGTTCCTTGGACTTGCATATCCCACATGCAAAAGTTCTCGCCTGTGTCTGCGAGTTCGATTCATATCTGCACTTCCCGAAGTGCTGTTTGTTGCAGATCTTACACTTGGGCTTATCTCCAAATTGATGCCCATCCTTTTTAGATCCTGACCCTTTCCTGTGGTCATTGTTTCCCCTGTGCTTCTTATCCGAACGTCGTGAGTTGTCATCCTTACGCTTTCTCTTCTCGGCATCCGTGTTCCTCAGCGATCACTGTCTGACCGCATCCAGTGTGAGGGACAAGGATATATCCGCTACAGATCTGAAAGTAGCTGGCCGAGAGGCCTTCACGCTTGCCTTAATTTCTGGGGCTAAACCCCCAATGAAACGAGCGATTCTTTTGGGTTCCGGGGTCACCAGATACGGAACCAATCTTGACATTGTATTAAAGCTCGTAAGGTAAGCTTGGCAATCCAGATTCTTCATCACCAACGATAGGAAATCAGACTCAATCTTTTCAACCTCATGCTGAGGGCAGTAGTTTTCCCCGATGAGGGCAACAAATTGCTCCCATGTCATGTTGTACAATGGGATCTTCCCAGTAGCTTGAATCAACGATCTCCACCAGGCTAAGTCCTCACCTTTGAACGATTGAGATACAAACTTTACCAAATGCTTCCGGAGGTGCTAGATGAACTGGCGGAGGCGGTGGCGTGACAGCCACGAAACGTGAATCCCAGAGGGATCCTGCTGCTACTGCTGGTGAGGTGATGAATGGTGAGAAGGTGTGAAGTACCATTCATGCTGGTTAAACCTCGCTTGATAACTGTCTGGACCACCGTAGGGTGATCCGTGGAAAGAAGATCCATCAGAGATCTCAATAGGATGGTTGGGGGTACCGCTTGCAAGTTCGACGGGATCCGTGTCCTCGTCCATGTCCATTGCATTATCTTCTGAAAAGTGGTCCTCTGGTCCCAATGGGTTAAAACCCACTGGTTCTTGAATATAGTCTGCCAGGTTGAACTGACCCTGGAAGACAGGAGTGGGGTTGCCAAAGGAATTGTGCGAGAGGGATCGCTGGAGGGGTATGTATGAAGGTTGTGGGTTATCGGGCTCGTTTTCTGACTGTGGCCCATAGGAGTTACGATAGGGAGGCGTTGAACTGTGCGAAACAGACCGTCTAGCGGGCTCCGTATAGTTCCTCCAAATTCCTTGCGGTTCGGCACTCGCAGTAGTAGAAGGAGCTCGCCTGTGCGAAGGCCCGGCTTCGTGATCATTAGGGGCGGTGATTGGCCCTTTGCCTCGTCCTCCTCGTCTAAATCTTGGCGGCATAGTTAAACCTGTCAATATAAACAAAGATAACAACCAGAACATATATAATAAAAGACAAAAATAAAACAAAGCAGAATTTGTCCTATGTTATTTGTCTAGACTCGAAAATTTTGGAATGTGCAATTGTGTCATTGAGATTAAACACAAAAGGCTAGTGTTTAATTCACTCAATGTTGGCTCTGATACCAACCTGTCACACCCCGAAATTTCCACCTATTACCGGTGGGCCCGGTGGGGGAGTAGCGTGACGTGGTTGGTAACATAATAGTCAAACAACACAATATTTAATATGCACAGTGTGACAACCCTCACCAAACCAGGTATCCGTACGAATTAATTAATATTTAACTACTGCTTAATTACTGTGCTTGCTTACAACTGTGATTAAACTGCTTACTGATTTCTGATACATACATGCTCATGCATCACGTTTTATACTGTCACTCTATTATTTATGACACAAACACCAGTGACAACCTTGATGCACAAAAAGCACAGTGAGCACACTATACAGGATACCCATCAAACATGCTGACATAACCAGCATCAGGCAGACATTGCCTCTAAGGCCAGTATGAGCCGGGAATAGATTGCTACACTGGTAGTGAGTGTAGGGAGGTGAGGATTGTAGAACTGCGTCACTAGGTGAAGTTTATAGTGACCGGATGTGCCTAAAACGTACTTTAAGTACAAAATTCTGCACTTTAATACAAAACTCAGCATTTTAAATTTCTAATAAAGTGCAAAAACATGGCAGAACGGTCCCGTACATTTTCCTAAGTGCCGGGAATAATTGGTGTTGCAAAAATATACATAAAAGGTCCTTTCGGACTAATTAAACGCTTTAACGGGACAGTACCTGACCGGATAACCGGACATTACCCGAGACACTAAATTTTTGTCAGACACTTTGTTTTATTATTTTTGGCTAGCCATGATCCCCGTATGCCATAACACCCGCTAATAATAAACAATCTAACTTATACCATCCAACACTTGGGTTCTAACTTGTAGTTAGACTTTAGTTGAAATTTTGCAATTATACCCCCCCCCCCCCCAAACCGAATTCAGCCTCAAGGGGACCCACCCCCATACTCCAAATCCCCTACCTTGATTTAATCATATTATTTTAATAGATGTTGCTTGTTGAAGTTGCATAAATATGTGGAGATCATGTATAAGTATGGCCATGTCTTACACTTATCATTTCACCAAGATTTCACAACTCACCTCACTCTCCTCTCTCATTTTTGGCTGCCCAAACCGAAAACACCACCACCCCCCTTCCAACCTTCTCATCTTCTTCATTATCCATGTCCATTCAAGCTTAGTGTTCATCCATGGAAGGTGCAACTTAAAGGGACTTCAAAGGAGCATTGTTCTAGTATTTTCATCATCATTTTCTCATCATTTTCACACAAGAATCATCCCTAGCTAGAGGCTAGTGGTAAGTTTCTTTATACTTAATCTCATCTTGTTTGAAATTATGTCAAGTAGTAGGATGTATTGTTGTTTAAATCACTAAATTGCAAGGATACTAGAAAATATGAAACATGAATTATGAACATAAAAGCTACATAAAGGTTTACTTGTGTAGGATTTATTGAAGCGGAATCTTGTCGGTTTGAGGGTTGGTTAAATCATACTTGATGTTTAAAAGTTGTTTTCTTGTTAAACCCGTTAATCGGACACTTGTAACACGATTTATAACATTTAAACTTTAAAATAACATGCTGATGAACTTTTCCAGCCGCCTTCAACAGGCTGTAAACGGACTTTAAAAACTCGAAAAACGGAATTTCAAAAGCCTAAATCGTGTCTTTTCGAAAAACCAAGAAAATGGCGCTGGAATCGTATTTTTCTGATGTCGGATACTATTTTAAAAATTTGTTTTCGTGACAGCAGCTAAGGCTGTTTGTTACTGCAGTAAAATGGGCTGTACGTTTTCGGTTGTAACATGAAACCTGAATTGAACCAGCCCCTAATATTCATATCATAGAAGGTCACGGATGTATTTGTGACCCTCGAACTGGATTTTCGATAAACGGACTTACGAGGAATTTTTGGCGAATTATTCCGTAAACTGTGATCAGAATGTAACAAATCTGATCACAGTTCGGTAAACGATTTTCTATAAATTTTTGGTAATGAACTAAACCCCGAAAGTTTTACACAATAATTTGTGGGTCGATTATGACGTTCCGCAAAAATTTGGGAACTTTTGGAATAAGTTAAGTATTTTATTTTCACATCCGAAAACAGTCCAGTTTTCACATATTGAAACTGAAACGTCAAGGGTAGTATTTTGCGTGTTAAAACGTAAGTGTTGATTGTTGATGATCATGGGTTGGTTTCAAAAAGAAAAAGATGTGCGTATTTAGCACGGACACTCCCGTTTTTAGGGGAAGTTCTGGCGAATTTTTCTAAAAATACAAAGACTTAGAAAAACTATTTTTTTCTAACAAGTATGTTTAACTTTATTTCTCGGAATTAAACCTCGCCATGAGTTTTGACATAAAACTTTAAAGTGTTGGATATGAGACTTGTAAATGTATTTTGTCAATACTTTAAGTCACCAAATACGTAATACATGTACGAATATCCCATCCTTGGGAAGGAATCTATTTATACGATAACCAAGAAATATAAACACGAAGTAGTTGTCTAACTATTTCCCCAAGAACGTTAAAACTCTAAGCTAAGGCACGGCCGTTCATCTAATAGATATTAGCACGTTGTAGGTTGTCGTGTTGCAGACCGAGTTTGAGTTGCTGTTATCGAGGACGCATTACAGTGAGTTCATGTCCCCCTTTTCTCTTAACTGTTTTCAGTTTTACAACTTCGGGGGTGAAATACATGTTACATACTGATTACAAACGTTTTATACACGGTATGATTAGCTAAGGAACTTACTTCTAGATCACGTGAATGGATAGGCTATTATCGTAAGACCATTAATCCTTGTATAACGACCGAGAGGCATGAGTGATAGATCTATCGGGTGTTGCGAGCCCCACACATGGGCCAGCGTGTGGCTGCATGGGGTGACTATGTCGTTCCGCCGGAAGGACCGGTATGAAATCCGCGTTACAGGTTTGAGTGCTTCCTAGGCCATGTCACATATTAATGTATTAGCTACACATTAATCGATCTCTTTTTCCTTACTGCTACATACCAAGAACATACATTTATACGGGTACATTTTTAACGATTTATACATACCCACTTACACATGAACTCGCTCAACTTTATGTTGATTTTTCAAACTACATGTATTTCAGGGAACTAAAGATCTGGCACGGTATGCTACGTTTTCACGCTGCGTTAGAGTTACGGGATCATCCACGTTTAGGGATTGCGACTTTTACCTGGACGAGTCGCAAGTCTTAAACAGTGTTTATGTTATGTTTGTGGTTGCGTCTTAAGAATAATGTTTTTATATTATCAGGTTGTAATTTCCGTTGCATGCGTCAACGCCTTAAGACAAATATGTGGTATTTTACTTTTCAACATTAAATCAATGGATAATCTGCATGGTTTTATTTTCATATAGCTTTGTTATGATTAAGCTATGGTATTAAGAAGTCACACTAAATAAACCCACGCTTCCGCAAAGCCAGGGTGTGACAGCTTGGTATCAGAGCCTCGATCATAGCGAACTAGGATTCTTTCTCGAGTCTAGACTATGATCACTAGGGCTCTCACGAAAACATTTTTTTTACACTGCATACCACTTGAAGTCCAGATCCAAAATGTTTTACAAACAAATGTTGAGCACATTTTATTTTTTATAGGCTCAGTCTTGGAGGCTGAGGCTCAGTCTTGGAGGCTGAGGCTCGGTCTGGGAGGCTGAGGAAGTAGGCTAGTGGGACTAGGAAGAACAATCCGAAAGGCTGGGAGGCTAGTGGGACTAGGAGAACTATTTGATTGCTTATTGATGACTAATATGTTTATTTGACTATATGATTGATTATTTGTGCATATGTGTGTTGTATTACAAAACGTCATGCCTTCATCAGATACTGGAGAGTCGGACACTACAGATCCCATGGCCATAGTATCAGACGACATAGTTCATCAGAGCACGAGGTGTACATTTCCGATACTACCAGCACAGACGGTGACGACTTTCAGCCCTTTGCACTGCCTGATGTCGTAGCAGAGCCTGCTGATGGCCATCTTGTTGTGGATTTGCCACTCGTGGTGATCCCTTCTCCTGTGCCCTTGCCGCTTATCCCATTGTTCATATGCCCCCCGACGTTGTCTCTGACGACGATGTCGAACCATTAATAGGAAGATCCACTTGAGGGTGAGGCCCTATTGCTGCTGGTGGTAGCCTACTGCTTGCTGACGCTCCTGCAGAGAAGGCTCATGCTCATTCACCTGTCCCAAACTCATTTGAGTCCGTGGCGTCCGCACCTTCGCATATACAGGGAGTGTAGCACCACTCACACGACGCCGACCCTGATATGGCGTCATCAGCTGCACCGGTTCCCGCACACAGCTTTGAGTTTGATCACGATATTGAGGGTGATCCTGTTTTTCCTCCTGGATTTGATCCAGACCATGACATTGAGTTCATACACTTAGACCAGCCCTGGGAGGATCCTGTAACCCCTGTGTTGTTGATCCAGCTGATTTTGAGATGGAGTTAGTTGATCCGGAGCCAGCCGTGGCCCCTGAGCCAGGCGTTGCTCCTGACCTCGCATTGGAGCATGACCCTATTCATGCCGATGCACCTGCTGTTGCTCCTTGATTGATCATCTGCTTGGACAAGAGAAAATTGGGGTAACTGTACAAGACAATCTATTATTATGGGGGCCCACGTAATAACGGCTTGTAGTGCATAGAAATCCTGGTGGACTCTATGGGTCAAGCTAATGAAAACCCATGTAGCAGGAAATAACCCTCCAACTGACTGCACCTATGAGCAGTTCGTGAACTGCAAGCCTTTGCACTTCGACGGAACAGGAGGCGCCATTGCATTCGTTCGTTGGTCCGAAAAGATTGACTCCATTCCATGAATGAGTAACTATTCGCCCCAACAGAGTGTTACCTACATCCCGGGGTTATTTCTAGATAACACACTCTCATGGTGGAACCTTCAGTTTCAGACCCTTGGCATAGACGCTGCTTAAGCACTGAGCTAGGACGAGCTCAAGGAAATGATTGAGAAGAAATGCTGTTCTAGGACTGGAATTCAGAAGCTTGAGGTGGAGCTCTGGAATTTGAAAATGGACAAACCAGAGATTCCTGAACATGTCCAGCGACCGCACGACTTGTCTAGGGTCGTCCCCTACTAAGTCATTGATGTAGTATGATACGGTTGTGTACTTGTAAGCTTTACATTGTGGTCTCAATTTGTGGCAATGCAATCGCAGTATTCTCATCACTTGTGATGTTTGATTTATTGTTTAAGTTCTATGACATGAGATGTTATGTGGTTGATTTATTTATAGCATGAGATGTTATGTGTTGATATTGTTGAATACATACGTACACTTTACTTGCTATGACCTAACCTACGTGAAACATCTTTTAGAAGATGTCGACTCAAGGGAACACCGGTATCAACAACCCTCTGCCGATGACGGAGGCGGAATTTCAAGAACGCATCTTACAAGTCATCGCACAGTACGAGGCCCATCGCTCCGAGCGCAACGGAGGTACCTCAGGAAATAACCCACCCAACGGTAATGTTTGGTCCTTTAAGACACATTACAAAAGTTTGGACATTTCCACAAGTGCTTTGCTAATACCTACGCGAATAATGTTGCTTGTATCACAGGCTGCACTTACAAGCAGTTCTTAGGCTGCCAGCCCCTACATTTCAACGGCACTGGGGGTGCCGTAGCCTTCGTGCGCTGGATTGAGAAGACGGAAACTGTTTTGCGTGCGAGCAAATGTGCCCCAGAGCACCAGGTCACGTACATTTCCGGACTGTTCCAAGAGGGGGCTCTGTCTTGGTGGAAACTCCAGGTTCAGACGATGGGCGAGGCTGCTGCGTATGCTTTATCATGGGACGAGCTGAAAGAGCTAATGCATAAAAAGTACTGTTCGAGAATAGAAAGCCAGAAGGTGGAAACTGAGTTCTGGAACTTGAAGATGGAAGGTCCAAAAATAGCTGAGTATGTGGAGAAATTCCAAGTTCTGTCGCGTATTGTTCCATACATGGTAGATCCAGAGTTTAAGAAGATTGAGCGTTTCATTTGGGGATTGGCACCTCAAATCATGAGCTTGGTGACGACATCAAAGCCCGCAACGATCGCTATCAATCTAAGTGTGGCCTTGACTGAAGAGGCAATCAGGATGAATAAATTTTCAACCTCTAAGGAGAAGAAGGAGACTCATGTAGAGTCATCTGGGGTCAACAAGAGAAAGTTGGCAAATTTCAAACAGGGTACCCAGTCGAGTAGCAACAACAAGGCCAGAAAGAGAAAAGAGTACATGGGTAAGCTACCTAAATGCGACAGGTGCCAACGTCATCATACCGGGCGATGTAAAAATGGGAAGTGTGACAACTGTGGCAAAGTGGGACACAACAGGGAAAAGTGTTGGCGTGAGACGAAGCGCGGAAAGAAAGGAAAGGGGAAAGATAAGGGATGTTATACCTGCGGGGATATGAGGCACTATAGGAAAAATTGCCCAAGGGAGATTAAGCAAAATCATGGGAAAGATGTCTAACACCGGAGCCGGGGAAGCACGCCAGGAATCCAAGCATGGATATCGGTACGTCCCATACTACTCAATGTTATGCATCTGTATTGCCAAGTACTGTTGAAAATTTTACGATTCGCACCCCTAGAGTTGGAGAGTACAATTGGTTTAAGCAGCGAGTAAGTAGATATTCTAGTATCCATTAGAACTAGCTTAGGGGAAGCTAGTGGAAGCCAACACAGTAACCGGAATCGACAAGATAGAACCCGGGAAGAGTAAGATTACACTTGATTTACCGCCAGTGAATTGGGAGACTACAACAAGGTAGTTGGAGGAATAGGTTGACAAATGATCAATAGGAGATTGATATCCGCACCATGATGGCGAACGAAGAAGTGATTGTGACTCACGAAGCAAGATACGCCACCACCGATCACGAATTACTTAAGTCACGAAAGTTGTTGTGGAAAGGATGTGTTGTTTCTTGGCTCATGTCGGGGACAAGGGAGCCGAAGAACCAAAGCCCGAAGATACCCCCGCGATCAGAGGTTATCCTGAAGTCTTCCTCAAAGACTTGCCGGAATCATCTCCTCAACGATTAATCGAATCTCGCATCGATTTAATTCCAGGCACCGCACCTATAGTCGATGCACCGTAGTGACTTACATCTTCGGAGATGCAAGGATTGACAGTGTAGTGTCAGTAGTAAATAGAGAAGGAAGATAACAGACCAAAAATTCCCTTCTGGGTAACCTCAGTTCCGCTCATCAAGAAAAAGGATGATGATTTTCAACTACCAGGAGCCGGGCGAGCTAACACACGAGAGTCGGTGACTCTTACTTAGGGTTAACGAACCTCCTACATAACTGAGAAGATGACTCAACTACTACTACACGATTGGTCAACGATCGAGCGTCGTTAGCGGTGCAATTCAGGAAGAAAGTGTACCAGGGTGAAATTGTGGGACAATGACTTGTTTTAAACATGCACAGGAATGGCGTTTCCTACACGATACACACAGCCGTTTTACACAGAATACGAACCTTGAAAATCTAGAAGATATATACTTAGGACCTAATGAACCGAGTCTGCAAGCCGTATCTAGATAAGTTCGTGATTGTATTCATCGACGATATTTTGATTTATTCAAAGACAAAGGCTGAACACGAACAACACTTAAGAGCCATTTTGGAATTGCTGAAAAAGGAAAAGTTGAATGCCAAATTCTCGAAGTGCGAGTTTTGGCTACGCAAAGTCCAGTTTCTTTGACACGTGGTTAATGAAAATGGGATTCATGTTGATTCCACAAAGATTGAGGCGATAAAGAGCTGGGAGACTCCAAAGACGCCAACCGAGATTCGACAATTCTTGGGTTTGGTTGGCTACTATCGAAGGTTCATTGAGGATTTTCCAAAAATCGCTCAACCACTGCCACTCCTCACGCAGAAAGATAAGAAGTTTGATTGGGGAATCAAACAGGAAAAAGCATTTCAGCTATCAAAGGACAAGCTCTGCAATGCGCCAATCTTAGCACTACCAGAGGGTACAGATGATTTCGTGGTATACTGTGACGCCTCACGACAAGGATTGGGTTGCGTGCTGATGCAACACCAGAAAGTTATAGCTTACGCGACACGTCAGTTGAAAGTTCATGAGAAGAATTATACCACGCACGACTTAGAACTAGGCGCAGTGATATTTGCATTAAAGATCTGGAGACACTACCTATATGGTACGAAGTGTATAACCTTCACAGATCATAAGAGCCTACAACACATATTCGACCAGAAAGAGCTGAATATGAGACAAAGACGTTGGGTCGAATTGTTTAACGACTACGACTGCGAGATCAAGTATCATCCTGGGAAGGCGAATGTGTTCGCCGATGCCCTAAGTTGTAAAGAACGGATCAAGCCCATAAGGGTTAGGGCTTTGGAGATGATTACCCAGACAGATCTTTCCCTGCGCATTCGTGCCGCGCAAAAAGAAGCTCTTAAGGAAAGAAACCTTGAGGAAGAATATCTCCGTGGGATGGAGAAGCAATTAGTACCAAACAAGGAAGGAACGTTATGTTTTATGAAAAGGATTTGGGTTCCTCTGTTTGGTGGTTTGAGGAAAGTTATTTTTGATGAGGCACACAAATCACGGTACTCTATACATCCCGGTGCGGATAAGATGTACCAGGATCTTAAGGATTATTATTGGTGGCCCAGGATGAAGGGCGACGTTGCTGTTTATGTAAGCAAATGTTTGACGTGTGCCAAGGTGAAAGCTGAATACCAGAAGCCTTCGGGACTTCTGCAACAACCTGAAATTCCCAAGTGGAAATGGGAACAAATTTCAATGGATTTTATAACGAAACTGCCCAGGACGCCCATGGGTCATGATACTATTTGGGTTATTGTTGACCGCCTAACAAAGTCCGCACATTTCTTGCCAATCAAAGAGAAAGACAATACGAGTAAACTTGCGGAAATATACATGAGGGAAATCATTGCACGTCATGGAGTGCCTCTCTCAATCATCTCTGATAGAGATGGGAAATTTGTATCAAGGATTTGGCAATCCTTCCAAGAGGCTTTTGGCTCACAATTGAATTTGAGCACTTCATTCCATCCGTAAACTGATGGCCAAAGTGAAAGAACTATTCAGACATTGGAGGATATGCTGAGAGCATGTGTAATGGATCTTGGTGGTAGCTGGGATAAGCATTTACCATTGGCCGAATTCTCATACAACAACAGCTACCACACCAGTATTGGAGACGCGCCATTTGAAGCTCTTTACAGACGCAAGTGTCGATCACCCCTATGCTGGGCTGACGCAGGTGATAGGCAGCTTGTTGGTCCCGAAATCGTCCAAGAGACGACAGACAAGATTGCGCAGATTCGAAAACGTATCGAAGCGGCTCGCGAAAGACAGAAAGCATATGCAGATCCAAACCGGAAACATTGGGAATTCCAAGTTGGAGATATGGTTTTATTGAAAGTTTCACCCTGGAAGGGGGTGGCACGCTTCGGAAAGCATGGGAAGTTGAATCCGCGTTACATTGGCCCTTTCAGAATTCTGCAAAGGATTGGGCTTGTAGCCTACAAGTTGGACCTACCTGCTGAACTCCATGGTGTTCACGATACATTCCATGTATCCAATTTGAGAAAGAGTCCAACACAAGATACAGTGATCATTCCTGCTGACGAAGTACATATCGACAACACGCTCCATTTTACTGAAGAACCTGTTGAGGTCACGGATTGGAAAGCAAATAAAACTCGCAGGAGCAGTGTCAAACTCGTCAAAGTTCGTTGGAATGCTAGGCATGGACCTGAATTCACGTGGGAACGTGAGGATCGAATGAAAGAGAAATACCACCATTTGTTTCCTAAGAACCCTGCATCGCGTAGTAGAACTTAAATTTCGGGACGAAATTTCTTTAACGGGGGGAGAATGTGACAACCCTCACCAAACCAGGTATCCGTACGAATTAATTAATATTTAACTACTGCTTAATTACTGTGCTTGCTTACAACTGTGATTAAACTGCTTACTGATTTCTGATACATACATGCTCATGCATCACGTTTTATACTGTCACTCTATTATTTATGACACAAACACCAGTGACAACCTTGATGCACAAAAAGCACAGTGAGCACACTATACGGGATACCCATCAAACATGCTGACATAACCAGCATCAGGCAGACATTGCCTCTAAGGCCAGTATGAGCCGGGAATAGATTGCTACACTGGTAGTGAGTGTAGGGAGGTGAGGATTGTAGAACTGCGTCACTAGGTGAAGTTTATAGTGACCGGATGTGCCTAAAACGTACTTTAAGTACAAAATTCTGCACTTTAATACAAAACTCAGCATTTTAAATTTCTAATAAAGTGCAAAAACATGGCAGAACGGTCCCGTACATTTTCCTAAGTGCCGGGAATAATTGGTGTTGCAAAAATATACATAAAAGGTCCTTTCGGACTAATTAAACGCTTTAACGGGACAGTACCTGACCGGATAACCGGACATTACCCGAGACACTAAATTTTTGTCAGACACTTTGTTTTATTATTTTTGGCTAGCCATGATCCCCGTATGCCATAACATCCGTTAATAATAAACAATCTAACTTATACCATCCAACACTTGGGTTCTAACTTGTAGTTAGACTTTAGTTGAAATTTTGCAATTATACCCCCCCCCCCTCCCAAACCGAATTCAGCCTCAAGGGGACCCACCCCCATACTCCAAATCCCCTACCTTGATTTAATCATATTATTTTAATAGATGTTGCTTGTTGAAGTTGCATAAATATGTGGAGATCATGTATAAGTATGGCCATGTCTTACACTTATCATTTCACCAAGATTTCACAACTCACCTCACTCTCCTCTCTCATTTTCGGCTGCCCAAACCGAAAACACCACCACCCCCTTCCAACCTTCTCATCTTCTTCATTATCCATGTCCATTCAAGCTTAGTGTTCATCCATGGAAGGTGCAACTTAAAGGGACTTCAAAGGAGCATTGTTCTAGTATTTTCATCATCATTTTCTCATCATTTTCACACAAGAATCATCCCTAGCTAGAGGCTAGTGGTAAGTTTCTTTATACTTAATCTCATCTTGTTTGAAATTATGTCAAGTAGTAGGATGTATTGTTGTTTAAATCACTAAATTGCAAGGATACTAGAAAATATGAAACATGAATTATGAACATAAAAGCTACATAAAGGTTTACTTGTGTAGGATTTATTGAAGCGGAATCTTGTCGGTTTGAGGGTTGGTTAAATCATACTTGATGTTTAAAAGTTGTTTTCTTGTTAAACCCGTTAATCGGACACTTGTAACACGATTTATAACATTTAAACTTTAAAATAACATGCTGATGAACTTTTCCAGCCGCCTTCAACAGGATGTAAACGGACTTTAAAAACTCGAAAAACGGAATTTCAAAAGCCTAAATCGTGTCTTTTCGAAAAACCAAGAAAATGGCGCTGGAATCGTATTTTTCTGATGTCGGTTACTATTTTAAAAATCTGTTTTCGTGACAGCAGCTAAGGCTGTTTGTTACTGCAGTAAAATGGGCTGTACTTTTTCGGTCGTAACATGAAACCTGAATTGAACCAGCCCCTAATATTCATATCATAGAAGGTCACGGATGTATTTGTGACCCTCGAACTGGATTTTCGATAAACGGACTTACGAGGAATTTTTGGCGAATTATTCCGTAAACTGTGATCAGAATGTAACAAATCTGATCACAGTTCGGTAAACGATTTTCTATAAATTTTTGGTAATGAACTAGACCCCGAAATTTTTACACAATAATTTGTGGGTCGATTATGACGTTCCGCAAAAACTTGGGAATTTTTGGAATAAGTTAAGTATTTTATTTTCACGTCCGAAAACAGTCCAGTTTTCACATATTGAAACTGAAACGTCAAGGGTAGTATTTTGCGTGTTAAAACGTAAGTGTTGATTGTTGATGATCATGGGTTGGTTTCAAAAAGAAAAAGATGTGCGTATTTAGCACGGACACTCCCGTTTTTAGGGGAAGTTCTGGCGAATTTTTCTAAAAATACAAAGACTTAGAAAAACTATTTTTTTCTAACAAGTATGTTTAACTTTATTTCTCGGAATTAAACCTCGCCATGAGTTTTGACATAAAACTTTAAAGTGTTGGATATGAGACTTGTAAATGTATTTTGTCAATACTTTAAGTCACCAAATACGTAATACATGTACGAATATCCCATCCTTGGGAAGGAATCTATTTATACGATAACCAAGAAATATAAACACGAAGTAGTTGTCTAACTATTTCCCCAAGAACGTTAAAACTCTAAGCTAAGGCACGGCCGTTCATCTAATAGATATTAGCACGTTGTAGGTTGTCGTGTTGCAGACCGAGTTTGAGTTGCTGTTATCGAGGACGCATTACAGTGAGTTCATGTCCCCCTTTTCTCTTAACTGTTTTCAGTTTTACAACTTCGGGGGTGAAATACATGTTACATATTGATTACAAACGTTTTATACACGGTATGATTAGCTAAGGAACTTACTTCTAGATCACGTGAATGGATAGGCTATTATCGTAAGACCATTAATCCTTGTATAAGGACCGAGAGGCATGAGTGATAGATCTATCGGGTGTTGCGAGCCCCACACATGGGCCAGCGTGTGGCTGCATGGGGTGACTATGTCGTTCCGCCGGAAGGACCGGTATGAAATCCGCGTTACAGGTTTGGGTGCTTCCTAGGCCATGTCACATATTAATGTATTAGCTACAGATTAATCGATCTCTTTTTCCTTACTGCTACATACCAAGAACATACATTTATATTGGTACATTTTTAACGATTTATACATACCCACTTACACATGAACTCGCTCAACTTTATGTTGATTTTTCAAACTACATGTATTTCAGGGAACTAAAGATCTGGCACGGTATGCTACGTTTTCACGCTGCGTTAGAGTTACGGGGTCATCCGCGTTTAGGGATTGCGACTTTTACCTGGACGAGTCGCAAGTCTTAAACAGTGTTTATGTTATGTTTGTGGTTGCGTCTTAAGAACAATGTTTTTATATTATCAGGTTGTAATTTCTGTAACACCTGTGCCTCCACGGCCATCAAACAAATACCAAACCAATGAAATATTATATTTCATACTTGGGATTTGTAAAAATATGTGTATCATTTGCACATATCAATTCTTGTTCAAATTCAAACTCTAAATCGCTTTCTGGAAGGTTATACGCGCACCGATGCGTAAATATAACCAGTTTAATGCAACAAACACTCCGGAATAGTGACATAGGCTTAACATACCTTAAATAACCTTTACATAACTTAGAAATAAGTTTTGAAGGCTTTGGTATGACAAAAACAAGCTAATTCGCTTACAGGGACTAAACTTGACAAACTGCGAAAGTATGCCAAATTGAACTGTAACAGACATTCCGGAGCATGACCATAAGTTAAACATACCATAAATATCCTTCACATAGCTTAGAAATAGGCTCTGAGGTGTTCGGTATGCTAAAATAAACTTTTGTGTCATTCAGGGACTAAAAGTGTCAAAAAGTGCACAAGTTTGCATTTTCGCGCATAACTTACGTTCTGAATACATCCGGACATCCAAAAATTTATGTAAGCACTAAAATATTTTATTTTAGTGTTCGGCATAAGAAAAATCCATTCGTCACGTCATTTGGATCGTTTTTCGCGCTTATGCGCATTCCGTCGTAATTAAGCGAACATCGCGTTCGTACGGCCAAACGAACCAACACCCGGCATATTTTTGAGCATGTTTTGAGTTCCCTATACTTTAACTTCATTTTAGAGCCTTAAAATGAGGTTAACGGGGTTCAAACGCATCGAAAAAGGCCTTAAACACGTGCAGGGACCATTTCTGCCAATTCTGAAACATTTCTGAATCAGATAGGTGCTAGCGTAGCGCGATCCCTATAGGCTTTACCAGTCGCGCTACGCGACTGCCTAACCAGACCAGATTAAGTGTATTAAACATCAGATTTCAGCTGGTTGATCCTCACCCACACATTCCCAATTGTCTAGTCAGCTGATAAGGATGGATTTTAGGCACCATAACTTTCCGACACTTGTACGGATACGATTAAGGCACGATATTCGACAAACGATCCTAACGGTTCGGGTATTCCTATAAATACCCATCCACCCCAACCTCATTTCTTACAAGAATTCTGATTTGAGAGCTCTAAGTTGAAACCATTGTTTCATACCTGAGTTCTTGGATCGGGATTAGCATTCGGGGACCCTTCGTAAGTATTCTTTCGTTCTTTTCTTTCTTTTATTGCTTTTCGAGTCTTTCGAGTCTGAAAGTCAAACTTTGTTTGACTTTCTACATTGACCAGTTATGGTCAATGCGAAGTTCGTTTGAACTTCGCAACGTGATTGTAATCACGTTGGTCATAGTCCCTTGGGACTATGCCCACTGATTACCACGTTGTCTAGGGTCGTAGGGTAGGCGATCTGATAAATCGCCTATACCTTCGAACTCGACCCATTTGGTCGATCATTAGGATCCGACCAAATACTTTAGGTGACCATAGTAGGTAGGGAATAACCTTCCGAGGTTATACCCTATGGTCACATCGTTTAAGTAGTTGTATGATAGGTAGTTTATATGCCTTAGGTAAATTACCAGAATACCCTTTTCATGTATAATTGGTAATTAAGCATATGTAACCTAAACCTTTGTCACATAACTGATTATGTAACATGTTTAGGCATATAACACTTGTCATAGGGCTAGTTAGGCGGTCCGAACGCGTTTCACGCACACGACGCGTTAAAGTAGCATAAGTTACCTTAATGGGTCGCGATGGGTCGAAAGCACTTAGGTTAGTCTCAATGTAGTATGTAGGCCTTGTTAAACCATATCATATGAGTTCCAATACTCATTTGGTTTACCAAGCCTCATCCTATCCGATCTCCCGATTTAAGTCCGGTTTATTTATATAGTTTTAGATTGCCGACAGATTCCGTGCTCTCTCTAGCTTTGTTTGGTTGTTGTTCAAGACCTCCAAGCATTCTCAGGCGAGTACATTATTCCCCTCTTTTACTGTTTTCAAACTGTTTTGGGGTGAAGCATGTGTACCTATCTGTTATTTTCATGATTCCAAAAGTATAATTGATTATACATGTTATTATTTATCATTTGACAAATTTCATAACTATCTATGATTTAAACATTGATTTCTCAAAGAACATAAAATAAATTGTTGAATTGTACTTATTTTATGTTCACCAGACCGATTGTTAGTATGATATAGCGCTATAGGATTTGACACCCCATTCCTGTTGTCATGGAATGTCTGAAACCAATTTGTTGCTCCATCCAAATAGGGATTTCCTTTGTGGTATTCCTATAGTCTCAAAGATGTATTTTGATGCACTAGGTCTGAATGAATTCTTAAATCACACTATTAAAGTATAGTTGAATATACTCTCATGTGTGGTATTGTACAAAACCAACATATATATATTTATCACATCTAAAGCATATTTTGATATGTTATTTATGAAACCAAAACATAGTTTAATTTGTTATTTATCACATCTAAAGCATATTTTGATATGTTATATATGAAACCAAAAACATAGTTTAATATGTTACTTACAAATCCAAAGTATACTTTTAATATGCTACTATAAGGTTATTTGTTTAATCTTACATTTATTTATACAAATCACATTGAATACATATTACATGATTTACATTAGACATGAACATTTTACATCTTGATGGTTTGGTTTGAATAAGTGATTAAGTAACGATGCGTGTGTAATATGATACAAGCATGGTGGATACGCCGCTGGTACTTCCTATATATAAGTGTTTGTATGGTATTACATATATCGCAGCGTTATTTGAATCATTTCAGTTTGATACATATAAACATTTTATACAAATAACATACTTTTCACAAGACATTTATTTACAAACAACTTATCTTATACAAACTCATTTTACATGGTTATTCATTTAATCATGCATTATTCTCTTATTTATACATATCATCTGAACTTATCATTGTTTTCAAATAATTTACTAAAACAAATGTTTTTGGGTTAAGAGTCATGGCTACGAGGTTTTACAAATTATAACCCGCTTGATTTGAGTTGGTTAATTAAGTTGCAATATTATACTCTTTTCTAAACAAGGTTTTTAAATAAAGTATTGCAACGTCTAAACTAGCCATGATTTCGACACTCCTACAAAACCAATGTATTCGCCAGCATTTCTTTGCTGACCTCGTTTTTACACATGTTTCAGGTACTGCTTTGCAATGATTGTTGATACATGCTACATTTAGGATGGACTCGTGCCTTAGCGACTTAAAACGAGACAATAACTAGTTAACTTATGTTATGTACCCTTTGTTTCTTGTTTAAACAATGTAAACTCTCATAATTGATTAATAAAACGAAACTTTAATTGCCATGGATTTGAAACGATTAATTCTGTTACAACACTCCCCGACATTTCCGCCACGTTTTGTATGTTCTACGTGGTCGGGGTGTGACAATTTCCGTTGCATGCGTCAACGCCTTAAGACAAATATGTGGTATTTTACTTTTCAACATTAAATCAATGGATGATCTGCATGGTTTTATTTTCATATAGCTTTGTTATGATTAAGCTATGGTATTTAGAAGTCACACTAAATAAACCCACGCTTCCGCAAAGCCAGGGTGTGACACACAGCGGAAGCAGAAGATAGATATATTTAAACTTTAATAATTTGTAATATCAAGTATCACAAATAGTCGAAAGTAATCCACAGGTGGATCAAAAATAAATAGGAAACATTGTTCAACAGATTTGACATCCAAGCTTGCGAGACTTATTGTGGACGCTAGGAGAAAGCCAACCTAGTTCGCGTAGTACCTGCACTTAATCTTTTTGGGAAAATACTTCAGTTTACACTGGTAAATACAATTTAACTGACTCATTTTAAAAATGGTTAAAATTGATTTGAATGCACGTGGCACAAAGCTTTTTATAACTTGGGATAATTATTTAAATATATAAACTTGTAAAAGGATTTCATGTTCCTTATGCGTTCAGTAGCCCGGTTCGTGCCGAGTTAAAGATCAATAGACACACCACTTTATTTATTTTGGCACTGACAGGTGTACGCCTACACCCCGCGCTTAGGTCATGGCCATTTCGTAAAATGATGCCAAGGATATCCGGGACATGGTCATTAACCCCCCAAAGGCGTTAAGCAAACAAAACATATTTAAGCGGGTCATCTCGATAATACTTAACCACCAATCGATTAAGGTCGAATGCCCGATCAAACGGTATTTTATATACCGTACCCCAAGCCCGTATAAGGGAAAATAAGTTAAAAGTATTTACCTTTGCAAGTATCAATCACAAATAGCAAGTGTGTGTAGCTTTTACCGGGTCTCCTATTCTGGAACGAAGGTTTAATATAACCTATTAGAATCCTAACGGGTCTTTAATTTAGCCTAAGCCTAGACCGGTTAGTTTTAAAGAAAGATACGGTTCGAACGCGTGATTAAGCGAAGACCGGAATAGAATGTGTTTTAGACCCGAAAAGTTTGAAGAGTTGTTCAATATGGGTAATCTAAACACCTTCTGGATTTTGAGATAGAAATGATAATGTTTGACCCGTTTCGGCTAATTTATGCAAACTAGTTACATAAACCGAACCGAACGCGTAAGAAGCGTAACGGGTAACCATGAGAGTCATTTACAGGTTTCCTAAGTTAATATGCCTTAAATATGTTGTGATATCAGTAGGATATCTTCCGTTATGCCCAAAACGAGTTTAATCTCAAAATAAGCCCCGTAGGGGTATTTTGGTCATTTTAAAGGTTATAAAAGAGATTAAATGAATTTCTGAGATTCGGGTCTGAATACATCATTAAAATAACTTACTTTATCAGGTTATATCAGTTGGTAATAAGTCTTTTATGACAAAATGGTTTTAAACCCAAACTATGCGTTTAATACGCTTAAAAAGTCGTTTTAAGCGTTTTCCGGGTTATACAGGAAATCTGAGTTTTCTGATCAGGTTATAAAGTTCAAAATACTTTATTTATTATTTAAAATCAGTAGCAATTGGTTTGGTGTCAAAATACTATCTAGAACTCATTTTATGACCGAAAAGGGTATAATCGGTATTTACCGAATTTAAGGCGATAACCTTAGGTTATGATCAGGTTAAAAATAATTAAAAATCTTTATAAATCTCAAAATATTATATTACATCAGTGGGTAAAAGGTTTGGTGTCAAAAATTGGGTTTATATAGGCGTTATGCTAATGGCGCCATTTAATTACTTAAAGGCGTCCTAATTACGCTAATGAGCATAACTCCTAATTAGGGGTGAGCAAATTAACCACCATAACCGATAACCGAACTATAACCGATATAACCGAACCACTAATAACCGATAACCAATATAACCAATGGTTATGGTTATTAAACTTTGTATAACCGCTCAATCGGTTATGGTTATGGTTATGAAGCTTTGGTTAACCGATATAACCGAAACCGAACAGAACTTGTGATGTTAACTTTATATAATGGATTTGTGATTTACAAAACCATATAGAGGGTTTTTAGTAAGATAAAAGTATGCTAGTAACAAAATGATCTTGATATAGATGCCATTTAATTTGATAAAGAACTAAGGTGTTATGGCCATAATTGTTTTTGTTTGAGAATTACCTTATTAAAAAGAACCCTAAATCGGTAGTTTAACCAAAAAGTTTAGTCTCCGTTATCTTATAAAATAGGCTCAAGCTAAGTTCAAATCGTGCACAACCCTATTTATTTCAAACCTTGCTTGGTTACTTAACCAAAATTAACCAAAACCGAACCATAACCGACTTCATAACCGATTAACCGTAACCGAAGTTTGGTTATGGTTATGGTTACCAAAACTCCATAACCGAACTAGCGGTTATGGTTATGGTTAATAGTAAAAACCGAACCAAACTGACCCATGCACACCCCTACTCCTAATCTAGACCTCCAACTGATGTGAAAATTTAGGGACATGTTTATAAATCATTAACAAAGATTATTGTCCTTTCACATATCCAAAATTCTCGTTTTATGGTCAAAAGGGAATTATGGTCAACTTTAAGCATTTAACGGAAACGTGTAAACGAATCGGGTAATCTACGAACCAACCACAGAGGGTTATACCAACATGTAACCTGGTCCTAAGGAAGCTCTGATGCATTTCCAAACTCTACTAAAATGGGTCAGAACTGAAGTCAAAGCAAAAGTCAAAGTTTTGCGACTTTCGGTTCCGAACCGGGTCAAGACAGAAAATTGTCGGATCAAATAAGCTTAGACCAGTTATTATACTTATTACCAAGTTATATGAGTGATAAAATAGGTTACATGCTTTCTACATTGCTAATTACATGTTAAATCGCAAATTAAGTTTCTGTTGACTTTTTCTAAATAACTTTGACCCGACATTTGATCTAGTTAGAGCGGGAATCAGAGGGTGCCCTTTTAAGGGTTTAATGCCCACATAATTACCAACTTATAACTACCTTCAATTCGACTAATCACTGGACCATTAATTATTAATCGCTAAGTCAAATGGTAATTACGACGGTTTGACTTTTAAGCTAAAACTAAGTAAAAACTCACTTAAGGAAGGTCAAGCATACTTACAGAAGTCCTATGCACGACTAGGGATGACTTGGGTCTGCTTTGGAGCTCTAGAAGTCTTCAAGAATGCAGATGGAAGGTGTGATCAATTGTTGCAACATAAGGGCCTTTATAAAGTGCTTAAATCTCACTTAGATCATTCACAACCAAGTCTACCATTGGCCATGGATCATCCACAGATGTCCCCTAGGTCTAAAAAGCATGTAGGGGTCGCCCATGGAGTGAAAATATCTGATTTGAGTTGGTTATTGCGCATAAACAGGTTGTTGTCTCTCTATTCTGCATCTGGGGATTGGACGCGGCCCGCGTAAGCTCCTGCTAAGGCTTACGCGGCCCGCCTGAGTCTTGTTGTCAGATTGAACATTTTCTAGTTGTTGCATCTTGTCTCTTGGCCTTTCGAAAGGTCATCCCACTTATTTTCTTTGCATTTTGAGCCCTCCAAATTGACACATAAGGGCTTCAAGACTTATACCCACTTTGTTAAGTCCTTGGTCACTTTATGTTTACTCGAAAAGTCATAATTTTCAACGTTGACGCTTTAACCCCTCGTATACGAATTTGATCATAACTTTCTCATACGATAACGAAACTTTATGAAATTTTTATCGTGCATTCTAGTGAGCATAATTAATCGTTACAAAGCTTCGGGTTTGCTAAAAGGTCATTCAGAGGTATACTTTAAACATGTTGACACATTTAACACCTGTAGTTTGTAATCTCTCACTTTCTTTCATATTTAGCTTCGTATGATCCATGATTTATTCATTTAAGGTTATAAACATCATGTAGGGTTATTGTATAGGATATTTATCCATTGTTGACAATTTGAACTCTTATATTCACATACTTTTCACGTTTGTCAACTTTAGTCCCTCTAGAGTATTATTTCACACGTTCAAGCTTATGACACGTGTCAATACATTATAGGACGTGAATTTTTTAGGTGTTACAAGGATTAATATTGGCATCCTACCTATGGAGGATGGCGGTACATATCCTACCTATGGAGGATATGCAGGTTCCGTTTTAGTTCTTTTAATATTGGCATCCTACCCATGGAGGATGGCGGTACATATCCTACCCAAGGAGGATATGTAGGTTCCATTTTAGTTTCTTAACCCATTCCCAAACCACCGGGAATCCCATGCCTTGTAGAAAGTGTGAACTCACCTTTGGTTGCTCGGTTAGACTCTCAAAAATAGCTAACAGTCAAGGTCGGTCAATCACGTCTTAGTATGATTACCACTTAGTTTATTAGTGACTTCAAATAAGCACGAAGTTCCTATACGCATCTACCACATAACATGCACTCACTTTAACGGTTCATGCCCATATAAACTTCCCATCTATTCCCGTTCATAAACAAACATATGACATTGCACATAACACTTTCATTGACATATAACATGTTAGATCATTCATAGATAACCTACCCGACATTTAGGCACGCAAATTACTACTTCTGTCGTTTCAGCTTTTATATTCAAAACTGGGTTGTATTCGGGAATTTTATTAAAATAGATACCCTATTCCAAAAATCCCCAACTTTTTACAGAAGGTCTTAAATGATCCAAATATTAATGTGTAAAAATCTCGGGATCCAATTCATTACCAATATTTTATAAAAATTCATTTACCGGACTACAATCAGATTCATCACTTTCTGACTGCAGTCCACGGAACATTTTATTTAAAATTCATCGTAAGTCCGATTGATGAAATTCCAGTTGGAGCATTACAACATTATCAGTGGTCATCTACAGTACAAATTTCATGAGCTAATTCTACACAAATTTCAAGTTATGACGAAGAACATAACACATATTTTCTGCAGTAAAAACGCAGCTTTTGCTGCTGTGAAAAATGACCCTTTAAAAATAGCAAACGAAGTCCAAAAATTATGATTCTAGTGCCATTAGAACCGTATTTCGAAGTAACACGTTATAGACTCAAGAAAATAAAGTTTTCGTTAAGTTATGATCTGGTTACAGCCAACTGAAGTTGGCTGTAAACATCAACCAGCTTCCTGTTTTCAGCTCTTAACTTTCTAACGCGTGCTCGATTGATTCCGTTTACATGTTTAGCGAACAACAACGACTCTCATACACACTTACAGCAGGTTATAAGTCATTCATATCGTGTAACCCTAATCAGCACATAATCATCATATTACATCTTTATGTAAACCTTATGTTCAAACTTTTAGTTCATGTTCTTTTAGTGTTCTTGTTATAATCAACCTACTACAACCTTTTACCCAACAAAAAGAGAAGTGACAAGGTTAATCAAGGACTTACAACTAGCTCAAAGGCTAGGGAAGATCTCTAGTGAAAAGATGATGAAAAAAAGATGATGAAAAATGATGTGAAAAAGCAAGTGAAAGAGCTCCTTGATGATCTATAACTTCAAGCTCCTTTAAATCACCTTCTAGTCTTGAATGAAGCTTGAAATGGATGAAGATGGTGGTGTTTAGGTGGTGATGGTGGCGGTTATGGTGAGGGCCAAGAGGAGAGGGAGAGATGTGAGAAAGATGGAGTGGTGAACTGTAGGAGATGATATGGAGTGATCTTCTAAGATATGGACCTTACTTAAGATCTTCTTACACAATATTATGTTCACACAATCAAGTAAGATCCATTAAAAAATCAAAGCAATATCTAATGAGATATGTTGGTGATTTGGGTGGGCCCTTGGTGACCGAAAATGGGTAATGGGGGGGGGGGTTAATTGTAATATTTCATGGTAGTTGGTAAATATTAGTTCATATCCAAGTATTTTGTTACATATGTTAGTTAGTAGGGAATTTAGTGGGTGTTATGGTGAACGGGGATCATAACTAGCCAAGAAATAATTAAACAATGTTTCTTGCAATATTTTGGTGTCCCGGGTAATGTCCGGTTGTTCGGTTAGATACCGGTTCGTTAAAGTGCTAAGTTGTTGCGTTTAGTGTCTTTTATGTATTTTTGTAACACTTTTAATTCCCAACACTCAGGAAGCATACAGGACTATATAGTCAATTTTCTGCACAAGACTAGTCTGTTAACAAGCACATGTAAGTATGACGCAATAATCAGAAAGCAGTTAAGTAATTCAGCACAGTCATCAAGCACTTTAATTAACATTAATTAATCGTACGGATACATGTAATCATGAGGGTTGTCACATGATACGATGGTGTTCGATGGTAAAGAATATTAGTTGGAGTGGCATTTTTTATTGTTTGATTTGAAGAATATTTAAAAGGTACTAGTAATATTCTTCTGCGTCTTGCGGCGGGTATTAGGTCGGTATCGGTTTGATTCATTATGGTATTAGTATGGTATTGGCACTCGATATATCACCGGAATATAAAACCCAAAAAATAAACTTATGTTATGACCAAAATGATATCGATGCGTGTTTTACATCAGTTGAAAAACCATAAAAACGAATATGAATAACGGTTCTGATAGTACCAGTACCGATGTTATTAGGAACCGACATGCCATCAATGTTGCTAGATGATATCAGTTTGGTTTGTCACATACCAACACTCTCTATAGCTTAAGGTATATAAACTTTTCTCTATGTTATTACAAAAGTTGTTCATACGATATTGGTTCGGTTCGTCACAACAAATATCCAAAATTTTGAAGCGTAGTTAAAAGTAAACACGTAGTAGCGGTATACTCGAAATTTTAGAAAACATAACACTGCATTATTAGAATAAAGTAAAGGTAAACTGACGTAGATTTACAAAATAAAGGAAACTAAAAGTAAGGTGGTTTTGATAACACTTACGTTTGTACTTCAATTACTTGCACGTTAACACTCACAACTCATTCTGAACATTTTTTTTGTGTACATGTGGATAAAAATAGACATGTTTAAATTAATATATATTTAAAATGTACTAATATAATAAAAGGAGGCCGCTAAAATAAAAACCACCCCCAGTTGCGAGAACGACTCGCCACCAATCAGATAATAACAACCAAAATGGTAATATAGTCATTTAATCAAAACTATCAAATCTTCTCTCTCTCTCCTCATTAAATTCTCTTTTTAAAGTTTTTTCAATTTCTCTCTCTTCACATTTCTCTCTCCTCTTTTAGTTATTTTGTAAAAAAGTTTTCTAAAAAAGTTTTTGTAAAAAAACGTTTAAAACCTTAAAAAAGGTTTTCGTAAAAAATGTAAAAAAATTTAAAAACGTGTGTGTACAAAAAGGTTTTTGTAAAAAAAAGTTAAAACCGTAAAAAAGTTTTCGTATAATATTTTGTCTTTCGTAAAAAAAAAATTATGAAAAATAATTTTTTTTGTAAAAAAATTTTGGTGAAAAAGTTTTTGTTAAAAAAAATTTAAAACCGTAAAAAAAGTTTTCGTAAAAAACATAAAAAAGTTTAAAAAACGTGTGTGTAAAAAAAGTTTTTTTTAAAGAAGGTTAAAACCGTAAATAAATTTTCGTATAAATTTTTGTTCTTTGTTAAAAAGTTTTTGTAAAAAAGTTATTTTTTGTAAAAAAAAAATTTGTAAAAAGAAAATTTAAAACCGTAAAAAAAGTTTTCACAAAAATAAGTTTAGAATCGTAAAAAAAGTTTAAAAACGTGTGTGTAAAAAACGGCGCGTAAATACGGTGCGAAAAAATGGGGCGTAAGAAACGGCACGTTAAAAACCAGCAAGTAAAAAACGGGGTGTAAAAAACGGCGCGTAAAAAACGGCTTGTTAGTGCATGCATCTGTCAACTTCGTCTTGTATCGAGTCTTGTACTGTAAGAGTTAGATCAGGGCATGAAAGACGAGATAGTGGTTTTTAGGGGTGATTCCGCTCGAAATGACACCGTGTCATTTCAAGCTAAATCACATAAGTTTCTAATTCCGCTCGAAAGTTAAGTTCTAATTCCGCTCGAAAGTTAAGTTCTAATTCCGCTCGAAATGACACCATGTCATTTCGTGGGGAATCAGAAACACTATAAATAGGCTAGTGACCATGTCATTTGGAGAGGAATCAGAATATTGTACCGAAGTGCTGCCGGTGTATTTCCTGATTGTAATCGTTGTATTTTCAATCAGAAGAGTGTTTAAAGTGAAGAACAAGCTGTTTCTACCTTTGTTTCTTAGTTTCCGCCTCTGAAACGAAGTAAAACTCCTCTGAACGACTCATTCGAGTTCGTACACGATCCCACAAGTGGTATCAGAGCTCAGGAGGAGGAGTTTTGCAGATTACGGCTGATATTTGTTGCATTTTCTATCTTCTACACCTTCTTTCATCATTTCAGGAAGTTTTAACAGACAAAATTGGATCAATTTTTCACAGACTGTGTAAAAATACATATAGACAAACCCTTGAAAGTTTCATAGCAAAATTCGGACTAAACATGACATAAACAGACCTCCGAAGTGATTCCGCTCGAACTGTTTGGTTCCTGATTCTGCTCCAAAAAGTGATTCAGCTTCTACATAGTTCCTGATTCCGCTCCAAAAAGTGTCTCAGCTTCAACATAGTTCTTGATTTCGCTCCAAATTAGCTTGAGTTTGTCTGATTCCGCTCCAAAGTCTGTGCTGATTTCGCTCCATGTTGTCTGTTTAAGCTTTAAAGTTTTGATTCCGCTCCAACCTTAGTTCTGATTCCGCTCCAGACTGCCATATTTTTGATTCTGCTCCAAGTTTCAAAGTCTGATTTCGCAAGCTGACAAGTTTAATCAGACCCATGTGCTTTCATTTAAAGCAAAGTTGATTTTGCATGTGAATATTGTCAGGTGTCGGCCATATATGAACATTATTTGATAAAGATATTGCTCTCGGTATAATCAATTTGAAAACACATTCAAAGTTTGACTTTGTATGCGATCTGATTCAATCTTCTCGGATCAAGAAGTTTAGCATTTGCATGTGATTTGTCAGTAACCATGTGATTTTAAAAGGAAGGTCCAATCAGATTAGTGGTGGTTGTGGCCGAATTGCATTTTAGATATTCAAACAATTCATGAGAATTCATATGACTTCGGTACTGTTCTAGGCGGCCCAATCAAATTCATGTACTGACCTAAAGTCTATTACATATTTGCGGCCCAATCAAAGACAACTTAAAATTGTGGGCTGCGTGCAATGTATTAAAAAGAAGTTGTTGTCGGTCCACTTGTAATAATCAGCCCATTCTTTCAGTGATTTCACCCGAACAACATTGGAACGAATCCGCGAATCTTTGACACGAGTCTTAGATTGATTTCATCAATGTAGGATCGATTTCGGACCTAAACGAGTCGCGTAGAAGAGTTTATCTCAGTTTGAACGGCGGAAACAGACAAACTGAGTACAATTCAGCGAGAATTCACTTTAATATGTTGATTCTATTAATCTGAACGACGTTTACAAACAACTCAACACTTTGGCAGCACTTCGTGGCTAACCGGAAGAACACACCTCTAACTCTTATGTGATTCCGCTCATACGACCCTATTTATAGGTTGTTGATTTCGCTTATAGTGACATGACACAAAATCGGAATCATCCACATGCCATATAAGCGAAATCGCCTTTGACTAATGAGCGAAATCATCATTTTACATAAGAACGAAATCAGAATATGACAAATGAACGAAATCACTAATTACTTCAACATAAATGCTTTTGTCTTCTTGTGATGATGTCATTGATGATGTCACTTTGATGATGTCATCATGACATCATGCTTGAATAACTTCGCAACGAACCGAAACCCGACATAAGACGAAGACGACAGATGAATGCACCAACAGACTCCCCCTCAGATGTTGACGAGTCTTAAGTGTCGAGTCTTTGCATCTTCAGTCTTTATCAGTCTCTTTTCTTTCTTGGCATATACCAGGATCTTCTCTTTGGCTATAACCTCGTTAGACTCCCCCTCTCATCATGATGGGATCGCTGTCTGGAATTAGCTATCACCTTGAGATCAATCCCTGGCTTTATCTCTGATAAGCTCATTTCCTGCACATATTTTCTCACAAACACATAAGTTTTTACTTAAATCAATAAGAAAAACTTATTGAAAATAGTTACATCAAGTTTAAATCAATGACCTTGATTAACTAATCAAACTTTTTCTTTCTCAAAACAAATTTCTTCTGTTAAACACACACTCCCAACCCTGTTCGTCAAGTTCAGCACTTGAAATTTTGAAAATCAGCTCTTCAACATCAGTTGTCGAAAATCTTTTTGTATTTTTCAAAATTTATACTAAAACACACTAAAATCTTTTTGGATTTTTGACTGAAAAGAAAAGCAGTAAAGAAATATTTACAAACAATATTTTTGTGAGCTTGCGTAAGAGGATCATATCAGTTTTTGTGACCAATCACTAGCACCATTAAGCTTGATTTCATTTTATGCTCTAAACGATTCACATGGATTGACGATATTGTTGTCCACTTAAACTCAATCTAAAAACTTTCAATATGCTTACCGATACTTTAAGGTATATTAAGATAGCACTAAGTTCTTATGGACCCCACGATCTCAGCATATCCCCTCATCATGCAATACACTAACTCAACTAATGCCTTTAAACTTTTATCAACTGTGATTTATGCGAAAATAAAGCAGAATGTTTAAACATTAACAATCAGGTCGATACTTCCGTATACGCAGAGAAAGTCCAATGTTTAAACAAAATAAGAAAAATAAAACAAGTTGAAGTTGTTTAGGCTTTAACCACCAGGTCGATACTCCCGTATACGCAGAGGAGGTCCAAAGCTTAAACGAAACACCAAAGAAAATAAAGCAGAACGTTTAGGCAACAACATCCAGGTCGATACTCACATATACGTAGAGGATGTCCGATGCTTAAACAAAATAAAGAAATAAAACAAGTTTAAATCTTTGCAAAATGAAATGCACAATCACAGCGACTTTTTAGCAAAGTTGTGAAAGTTCACAAACTTAACCAGTTTTATGTCTTTCGACAATCAGCGATTACTGAGTAGGCACACAATCAAGAAGGACAAAACTAAGTACTATGCTTTCAACCGTGTTTCCCACTAGAACTAGGCTTTTTCATTTAAGTTTGTATCGTTATCGCAAATCTACTAGTCTAGCTGAGCCTATCGTCACATCTTTAATGAGACCGTTTATCACATTTGACATTTACATTTCTTTAGCATGCTGTGATAGTCCACTGATTTTCTATCATTTCCTCTTATTTCAGCAAAATTCATTTTTTTAAATTTCAATGTTTTTGGCATTTTCAAATTTTCTAATTTTTTAAAATTTTTACTCCCCCTAAAATCAAAATATGTCTCAATTTTGATTTTCTGGGAAAATTTGAAAATAAGTTGTACAAGAAATGTGACAACATGATGAGAATCACTTCAATTCTCCATCCACCTGGCATAAACAATCAGAACTCCCCCTGACAACAAACTATTTTCCCATAGTGATTTCAAAACACTAAAGTTTGTTTTAATCAAAATGGTTTTTCCGGAAAATTAGTTTTGTGTGTCTTTTCACAAATTCGGGGATCTTTCATCACTTTGTTTTCTTCAATCACTTGTAAAAACTAACATTTTTAAGATCAATTCACAAACATCACTTGTAGAAAATCAAGTACAACTTAATGTCCCTGATTTACCACTTGTAAGTCGAAATCACTTTCGTGAATTTCTCAAGAAATGTGCCGATTCATGTTCCACGCTTACCAACCTGGGAACTCCGGCAAGTCAGGTTTTTCTATTTAAAAAGTTTCACCCAAGCCTGAAGGTCCTTGGGTGCTTTTGAAATTCCATTTGACAATGATGGAAAATTTTCATCATTCATTGTCAAACCGGAATCACCACTTTTTACCTCAACACATGGCTCATCTGGCTTTGACAAACCAGAATCATTGCCTGCACATGGCTTGTCTGACTTTGACCTGTCAGATTCATTGCCTGATGGTGGCTTGTCTGACTTTGATACGTCAGATTCATCGCCGACCATTTTCTTCTTTTTCTTATCTTCTTTCATCCTCAGATTTGTATCCGATGAATTCGTCTTGCTTGACTTTGCCATCGAGGAAGTTGATTCATCAGAACTCTTATTTTTACCAACAGATGAACCCGAGGACAAGATCTTCTCTAGATACTCTCTAGCCTTCTTTCTCTTCTTCCTCAGTCTGTCTTTCTGCCCCTGAGAAAGTTTCACTTTCAATTCTTGAACTTTAGGTTCTTGAACCTTCTGTTCTTTGGGCTTGACATTGACTGATTTCTTTGCCATCTTCTGAGAATTAACCCTCAATCTTTCATTTGATCTCCTTGGGCAATCCCTGGAAATGTGACCTCTGATGTTGCAGAAAAAGCATCTTCTCGTCTCATAACTCCAACCTTGGCAGTTAACAGCAATGTGTCCTTGATAACCACATCGGTAACACACTCTGTTATCGTACCAATCACCATTTTCAGTCCAAACATTCAGATCATAGCACTGTTTGGCTTGATGATAATCCTTGCTCCTCTTGTTTGCTGGATTTGACTTTTGAGCACTGTGGTCCGACCTGCACCACTTATTACCAACAATTTTAGATTTTTCATTTTTTGATTTTTTAATTTTTCATTGCGATTGGATGATCGAACTGATGAGCTTTTATTATCTTTTTGTACATTTTTCAAAATTTTCTCTTTTTGTTTTTGTTCCACTTTCTTCTTCAAAGGTTTTTGCTTAGAGCATTCTCCCTTTTCAGTTGATTGCAGAACAGTTTCTTGAAACTTTTCTTTTAACTTCAAAAACAATTTTTGTTTCTCAATGTTATCTTTTTCATCATCAGATTTCTCATCACAATATTCAACTTTGACATTGTCAAAGTTTGTGACATCGTCACTTATTGGAACTGGATTAACAGGTTTTGGACAGGGAATAGCTGAAGTATTCACAAACACCTTCAACTTTTGTTCCCATTCCTTGATTTTCTTTTGAGCACATTCTGCCTCTTTTTCAAGTCGAATAATCTTTTCAAGATGAGAATTGATTGCAATTTGTTTTTCAAGATTGTTTTTACCAAACAAATCTCTCTCATCTTCTAAAATTTTTATTTGACTTTGAAAATCTTTCTCAATTTTTACTTTTTCATTTTCTAAATTGTGTATTTGATTTTTCAAAACATTTTCCGAATTTTTAAGATTTTTGTTTTCTAATGACAAACTCTCAACTTCCTTCAAGAGTTTGTCATTTTCAGATGTCAACTTCTCACAATTTTTCAGCAAAACAAGAATCTGTTTATCATCAGCTTTTGTCTCAACCTTTAAAGCTGAAATATTTTCAACCTGTTTCTTTTCCTCATGAACACTTTCATTCTTACTCTCTTCTTCTGATGAATGATCAAAGATAGGTGCGTCTTCTGCAACCTCTTTCTTTAACTCTGGTTCAGGACTCACAGATACCGGTTTTTCAGATTCTACTTTCTCAATCTTGACCAATGGAACTTGTTCAATCTTCTCAGCTCTGATCTCTTCTTTAACAACAACTGCTTTTTGATTCTTTCTTTTTGCATTTTGTTTTTCTTTCAATCTTTCAATTTTATCGGCATAAAATAACTTTCCACTACGTTGATCAGATGGAAGTTGTTGTTTAATATATTCAAGCTTCCGGATTTCCTTTTCATAATTGTCACTTTCTTCATCTGACGAATGATCAAAAATCGGAACTTTTTCAACAACTTCTTTTGCTGAGACTGTTTCCCTTTCTTGCTTTATCAGAAAATACTGTTGAGATTCATGATACACATATGCCAACATTTCTTCAAAATCCATGTTTTCGGTAAACAATGAACTGTATCACCTTGTAAGAATACCTGTCGACACAAACAAATGATCAGTTTAAAACGGATTTAATACTTAAAAATGTGTGATGATTGATTCGATCTAGGACTCGTGTCGAAGATTCGTGTACTCGTTTAATGAATTCCGCGAACTGAACAAATGAACTTGCAAATGACTTTCTTGATTAGGCCGATGATTTTCTTGGACTTTTCTTAATTGCAAAATGAATCATTAAGGATGTTGAGACTTGGGCCTAGACTTGGGCTATTCACTCTAATCTTGGGCTCAAAATGTGACTAACAACAATGCATGAGCTGATGAAAATTATTCACATGTACTGCTGACACAAATCCACTTCAATTAGATGATTGGGCCGATACTTGTAGCAATTAATGAGTTTGTGCCTTTAATTGTTTCACATGGGCTGACACATGTATTCCTATTAATTATTTTTAGCCGAACACTTTTACCAAATCACATTCATACAATGGCCGACAACCTTTATCACCTCTCAATTCTATTGAACCTCTATTCTTGAACAGTGTGATCACATTAATTGATGAATGATGCTGACACACGGCTTCACATGTAACAAGTAACTTCAATTTACGAGACTCGAAAAGGTAATATCACATGCAAACTGAAAATATTCTATAACATTTCACACAAATCAAAGTTAACCACCTCGGGAAGGATTATCACGTGAATGAACCGATAAGTCTTGAAATAATAACAATCACATGCAAACTGATTTAATTCTGATCATCTAAAACCTTTTGAGCTGAATTCCTAAGTGTCACTAAAACACCAACTTGTTGTCACAAATTGTCCAAATGAACGGAATCAACTTGTTCATATAAGCGGAATCAAACTGTTCATAAAAGTGAAATCAAATTGTTCACATAAGCGGAATCAAGACCAAATAGCTGCTGACATCATCACATGCACGAGTCCATAAAAGCGAAATCTCAACAATAACCAGTTTAACTTCGAATTTGGACATGAAACTTTCAAAGCTTTGTTAACTATCAATTCCGAACATATTGTGTGAATTTAAACCGATTCTGACCGTAAAAAGTTTTAATTTTCGGAAAAGAATGGTGTAGAAACAGAATTATCGGCTGAATTGTGTAGAACTCTTCTTCACTTGCTCTGATACCAATTGTAGGATCGATTTCGGACCTAAACGAGTCGCGTAGAAGAGTTTATCTCAGTTTGAACGGCGGAAACAGACAAACCGAGTACAATTCAGCGAGAATTCACTTTAATATGTTGATTCTATTAATCTGAACGACGTTTACAAACAAACGGCAGCACTTCGTGGCTAACCGGAAGAACACACCTCTAACTCTTATGTGATTCCGCTCATACGACCCTATTTATAGGTTGTTGATTTCGCTTATAGTGACATGACACAAAAGCGGAATCATCCACATGCCATATAAGCGAAATCGCCTTTGACTAATGAGCGAAATCATCATTTTACATAAGAACGAAATCAGAATATGACAAATGAACGAAATCACTAATTACTTCAACATAAATGCTTTTGTCTTCTTGTGATGATGTCATTGATGATGTCACTTTGATGATGTCATCATGACATCATGCTTGAATAACTTCGCAACGAACCGAAACCCGACATAAGACGAAGATGACATATGAATGCACCAACAATCAACACACGTTGTTACATATTCAGTCTGTTTAAACTGATTGTTAGTTTGTTGTTTGCAGGTTTTTCCACTTGAACTGAAAGTGTGATTGAAATTGTGATTTCGCTTGAATTACAAGAACCATGGATAACGATTTCTACAACGCATTTGCTACTTCGTCTACTCCAGCTGTCATTGCTCAGAACATGAATTTGGAAAATGAAACCGGAACAACACAAAAACCCCCGAAATTAATGAGCATTGAAGAATATTACGGATGGAAGGATCGCTTCGAAAATTGGGTTCAAGCTAATCATCTTAGATCGTGGGAGTGTATTCTGAAGAAGTATGTCTTACCACGTACTGATCTGCAAGTTATCAAAGAACTCTCGGAATTCAATGACAAAGAACGAGAAATGTACAGAGCTGAAAAGATGATGATCAGTCTGCTTCAGCAAGCAATCAAAGAAGACATCTTTATACTGCTTCAAAATGACAAGACTTCAAAATCAATATGGGATGCTCTTCGAGTCAAGTTTGAGGGTAGTGAGAATATGATTAAGAGCAAGAAGGCACTGCTCAAGAAAGAGTTTGATTTGTTCACGGGTTTACCCGGTGAAGATACAAAGAAGCTGATTGAAAGATACTGCCACTTGGTGCGATCCATGTCGATGCTTAGTATAACAAAAGATCGTGAAGAGTGGGTAGACAAGTTAGCTGATGCTTTACCACAAAAGGAATGGGGCACATACTTGATGATATTGAAAAACACTAGGGTTTATAATGGGTTAACGATTTCACAGTTTATCGAGAAGATAGAGGGTCAAGATTTGGAACAGCAGAAGATCGCGAGGATGAACAGTCCAAGTGGTCAACAGGATGTAAAAATGTATTACAAAGGCAGTGTTCCAGAAGTTGAAAAGAAGCCCGAAAATCCAAACTGCGTTTAGTGCTGGAGATTCATCTGAAAAAGTTGATCAAAGTTCTAAAAGTAGCAGTGGTTTCTCTTCATACCCGAGTGTCAATCCTAAAGATACTACATCAAGCTTCCATTCTCAAAGCACAAAAACAGGAAATGGTTATGTGATACAATTCAACAATGCTTTGAATCTTCTAGACGGTCAAAGTTTTTCTGAAGAGATTGCGAAAGATCACATGGCATTGCTTGGTTCTGTGCTTCTCTCTTATGAAGGTTTGGTCGCAGGACGGATCGGGAATCCTATGTTAACAAAGGAGGATTACGATCAGATAGACGCTGAAGAGATGGAGCTAATGGACATCAAATGGTGTCTAGCTAGTGTTCTTAGACGAGCTGAAAAGTTCAAGCTGATTACTGGAAGAAATGATTTTCTTGATGCACATGTGTCTACTTTAGGTTTTGATAAATCTAAAGTTACTTGTTTTCGATGCAGGGAGAAAGACCATTTTAAAAGAGAATGCAAGAACAGAGAAGCTAGTGATGTAAAGAATCTGTTCGGAAAAGATGACTACTACCGGAAAGCCATATATCAATAGGTTGGTTAACAACAACTACAAGAACCACAAGTGGCTCATGGTAGAAAGGTGATAGAGGATTCAAAAAGAGCATGTCTGGGGAATCGAAAGAACTTTAACTGGAATTTTCAAGATGATGAAAGGTTACCTGAAGGTTTTAGCTGGGATATGTTTGTGGATGATAAAGGAGATTTCAAAGCATTCATTGCTAAAATTTTGAAAGAACCAGATATGTTTACCACATGGATGAAGTCTATTGGTGAAACTGTGAAGAATGTGGAGAAAGAGTCTGTTGCATCTGAAGAAAGCTCACAGAGCTCAGATGAAATTTCACAAAGTGATGAAAGTTCAGAAAAAGAAATTGTTTTTGATCAAACACCAGTTGATTCTAGTTTTTCGGATGATAATGCTGAAAAGTTATTGAGTTTGATCAGTCACCAACTGATGACAGGAGTAGTGATGATGAAGAAGAAAGACATATTAATATTGCAAAATCTCATCTTTCTCCTGAAAGTTTTCATTTTTATTTTGCAGATCGTTTGGAAAAGCTAAAGGAGAAACAAGCTGCAAAAGAACAAAAGAAAATGGAGTCTGAAAGTATTGCTGAAAAGGATGAGATTGTTCAAACTGAAGAAGTTAAAGTTGTTGCTGAGGAAACTGCTGGGATTGAAAAGGTGACTGAAGCAGAAAAGATCATTGAAGTTGAAAAGATCATAGAAGTTGAAAAGATTGTGGAAGTCATCAAACCTTGCTTGAAATGTTTGGAACCTTGCAAAGAATGTGCAGCAAAAGATGAGAAGATGGTAGAGTTTGAGAAGATGAAGGAAAAATTATTGTTCAATCTTAACTTCTTGAAAGAATCATATGATGTCTTGAACAGAACAGTAACTGGTCTTCAAAAGACTAACTCTGAGAGAGAAGATGCTTTAACGATGATGAATGCTACGATGATGTCGAAGCAAAAAGCTATAAATCATTACATCGAAGAATGTGCTACATTGAAGCAAGAGTTGGAGAAGGAGAAAATTGAAAATGAGAGAATCAGATGTTTATTACAAAGTTATTCAAGTTCTGATTATCTTGTTGATCGAATTTATCCAACTGTTGCAGGTTTCGAAGCATTCAAGGATGAGAAGCCTAAGAAGAAGGATACTGGTAAGAAACCGAGTGTTAGCTATAACAAGTGTCCGCCTCCAATCTGGGAAGGTTATTCTCCCAGAAAACCAAATGAGGAGCAAGTCGAAAAAGTAGTCAATATAAAGCTAAAAACCGATACAACTGATAATTTACCAGAAAACATTGATGTTACTTTCACATCGTCTGATACTGATCATGAGTCTGAGTTAATCAAAAAGGTGGTCGATCAGGTGTTAGATACTGATGAGGAGTCTGAGTCAAAGTCCGAGTCTGGGTGTTCAAGTTCGTCCGTCAAAAGTTCGAGTTCGTCGGGAAACAGTTCAAAATCGTCAGTTAAAAGGGCTTACAGTAAAGAGTTTTTGTTATCAAAATCGATTTTGGATGATGAAACATTTGAAGTAGCATATAAGTAATACGACGCAAGTATGACGCAATAATCAGAAAGCAGTTAAGTAATTCAGCACAGTTAATTAACATTAATTAATCGTACGGATACATGTAATCATGAGGGTTGTCACATGATACGATGGTGTTCGATGGTAAAGAATATTAGTTGGAGTGGCATTTTTTATTGTTTGATTTGAAGAATATTTAAAAGGTACTAGTAATATTCTTCCGCGTGTTGCGGCGGGTATTAGGTCGGTATCGGTTTGATTCATTATGGTATTAGTATGGTATTGGCACTCGATATATCACCGGAATATAAAACCCAAAAAATAAACTTATGTTATGACCAAAATGATATCGATGCGTGTTTTACATCAGTTGAAAAACCATAAAAACGAATATGAATAACGGTTCTGATAGTACCAGTACCGATGTTATTAGGAACCGACATGCCATCAATGTTGCTAGATGATATCAGTTTGGTTTGTCACATACCAACACTCTCTATAGCTTAAGGTATATAAAATTTTATCTATGTTATTACAAAAGTTGTTCATACGATATTGGTTTGGTTCGTCACAACAAATATCCAAAAAAATCAATTATATTTGACCTATCTAATTTGAACAAAACTTTTATTGAAGCGTAGTTAAAAGTAAACACGTCGTAGCGGTATACTCGAAATTTTAGAAAACATAACACTGCATTATTAGAATAAAGTAAAGGTAAACTGACGTAGATTTACAAAATAAAGGAAACTAAAAGTAATGTGGTTTTGATAACACTTACGTTTGTACTTCGATTACTTGCACGTTAACACTCACAACTCATTCTGAACATTTTTTTTGTGTACATGTGGATAAAAATAGACATGTATAAATTAATATATATTTAAAATGTACTAATATAATAAAAGGAGGCCGCTAAAATAAAAACCACCCCCAGTTGCGAGAACGACTCGCCACCAATCAGATAATAACAACCAAAATGGTAATATAGTCATTTAATCAAAACTATCAAATCTTCTCTCTCTCTCCTCATTAAATTCTCTTTTTAAAGTTTTTTCAATTTCCCTCTCTTCACATTTCTCTCTCCTCTTTTTGTTATTTTGTAAAAAAGTTTTGTAAAAAAGTTTTTGTAAAAAAACGTTTAAAACCTTAAAAAAGGTTTTCGTAAAAAATGTAAAAAAATTTAAAAACGTGTGTGTAAAAAAAGGTTTTTGTAAAAAAAAGTTAAAACCGTAAAAACTTTTCGTATAAAATTTTGTCTTTCGTAAAAAAAAAATTTATGAAAAATAAATTTTTTTGTAAAAAATTTTTGGTAAAAAAGTTTTTGTTAAAAAAAATTTAAAACCGTAAAAAAAGTTTTCGTAAAAAACATAAAAAAGTTTAAAAAACGTGTGTGTAAAAAAAGTTTTTTTTAAAGAAGGTTAAAACCGTAAATAAATTTTCGTATAAATTTTTGTTCTTTGTTAAAAAGTTTTTGTAAAAAATTTTTTGTAAAAAAGTTATTTTTTGTAAAAAGAAAATTTAAAACCGTAAAAAAAGTTTTCATAAAAAAAAGTTTAGAATCGTAAAAAAAGTTTAAAAACGTGTGTGTAAAAAACGGCGCGTAAATACGGTGCGAAAAAAATGGGGCGTAAGAAACGGCACGTTAAAAACCAGCAAGTAAAAAACGGGGTGTAAAAAACGGCGCGTAAAAAATGGCTTGTTAGTGCATGCATCTGTCAACTTCGTCTTGTATCGAGTCTTGTACTGTAAGAGTTAGATCAGGGCACGAAAAACGAGATAGTGGTTTTTAGGGGTGATTCCGCTCGAAATGACACCGTGTCATTTCAAGCTAAATCACATAAGTTTCTAATTCCGCTCGAAAGTTAAGTTCTAATTCCGCTCGAAAGTTAAGTTCTAATTCCGCTCGAAATGACACCATGTCATTTCGTGGGGAATCAGAAACACTATAAATAGGCTAGTGACCATGTCATTTGGAGAGGAATCAGAATATTGTACCGAAGTGCTGCCGGTGTATTTCCTGATTGTAATCGTTGTATTTTCAATCAGAAGAGTGTTTAAAGTGAAGAACAAGCTGTTTCTACCTTTGTTTCTTAGTTTCCGCCTCTGAAACGAAGTAAAACTCCTCTGAACGACTCATTCGGGTTCGTACACGATCCCACAAGTGGTATCAGAGCTCAGGAGGAGGAGTTTTGCAGATTACAGCTGATATTTGTTGCATTTTCTATCTTCTACACCTTCTTTCATCATTTCAGGAAGTTTTAACAGTCAAAATTGGATCAATTTTTCACAGACTGTGTAAAAATACATATAGACAAACCCTTGAAAGTTTCATAGCAAAATTCGGACTAAACATGACATAAACAGACCTCTGAAGTGATTCCGCTCGAACTGTTTAGTTCCTGATTCCGCTCCAAAAAGTGATTCATGTTGGATCTGAGTTTCTTTTTTATTGTATTTTCGTTTGTAATTAAGATGGAAATGAAAGAGTTGTGCAGCGGAAATAAGATGAAAGCAAACTTTGCATACAATCAAACGAGAGTAATACTTTTATCAAACATCTTTACACAATGAATCGAAAGATTGAATTTGTTTCAACAACGATTACAATGATTGATGTAAGAATGCAAACTCCCCCTCAGCCAGAGCTCAGTAGTTTGTTCGTGCAAAGAAGACGATGTGGTGAAAGAGCTAATAGAACAGTACAAAGTACTGAACTATTTATAGGCACTTGCAAACCACTGAGCATCTTAGCGGACGTCACCATGAAAGTGACATCTAACCTCCTAACAAACTCTAACTACTGATCTATAAACACTGATGTACTAAACTACTGCTATTACATTATATTACATAAAAGACACTTAAACTGCTGCTGCATCCTTCCACTGCTGTGAACCCAGCAGTGCTTGTCCGGATCAGCAGTACTTGACCCAAGGCAGTAGATTGAGTCAACAGAGCTTTGATCTTCCATCAGTCTTTGACATTGGTCAGTAGATATGAAGCAGTAGTTGTAGGTCAGCACTTAGTATGATCAGCAGATAGGAGGTCAGCAGATATGAAACCACTTTCAAGGGGAGAGATTTGCATAAACCAACTGTAAACGTCTGCTTATTCTGGATCCACTGCTTTGATCCAGTTTTGGCTTTACATTATCTGTTCCTCTGATAGGGTTCAATCCCAACAATCTCCCCCTGGAACAGATAATGCCAAAACTCTTCATTATTTGTGGATATCTTTATTGCCTCATCAACAGTTCCCTTATCTGACCTTTAAATTGTAATTCAAAGTCTAGGGCATCTGTATCTTCATCATCCCTGCTGAGTGGAAGATCAAGGAGATCCTGCAAATCTTCAAGACTCAGGCCAAGAGCTTGTTCCCTTGATATTTTCTCCACTCCTCCACCAGACCTGAGCAAAGTCAATACGCAGGTCTGTTTGTCAGTTTCCCACTTTTGTATTTTTGAGCCTGGTGGGTTTCTTGGGAGATGCTTATTTGCAGAAGTATTTGGAGAGGCTGGCCTATTCATGACTGGCTGAGCAGTACTTGCAGTTTGATCCAAACCAAGAGTTTCCATGATCATTTTCTTTATACCCTCTTTTCCAAGGTCTTCACCTTCCATTAACTCTTTGATGGTTTCAGCAATCAGCTGTTTGTGTGGCCTTCTTTTGTAGATGGCAGCACCAACTGGAGCTGTGGATCTCCTGATTTGCAGCTTTGATGGTCTTTTTGAAACCGCTGCTTCAGGATAGTCAGGCTTTTGAGGAACTGTGGGATCTTTCTTTCTTAATTGTTCCAACTTTTTGTAAGTAGCCCTGACCACATCTTCTTTCCATCTAGCAACTTGTCTTTTGTTACCATAATCAGCTGCTACCAGTTCCTCTTTCATTCTCTTCAGCTCTTCCTGTTTGTCAGGTACATTCTTTCTAAACTTTGCCCAGTTAGGAGGAGTGTGAGTGACCTTCCTTTTTATCATGTCTTGAATTCTTGCAGCTTCATCTTCAAGCTCAGGAACAGTCCACTCTTTGTACATATATCTCTCTCCTTTGTACTTTTTGTGAGCCATGATGCTTTCAATGTAGTCTTTCTTCAGAGATTCAACTGCTCTTTCAGAAATTTGTTGACTAACATTTTTTGCAAATTGCTCTAGGGATCTGACTTGTGTGAGTAGATATTGATAATTTCTTGAAATTTCTTTGTCAGACTTCCCTTGTGTGTTTCTTTTTGAGATATCCTCTGCTTGCTTGCTTGGCTTTGATTTCCAAGTATTCATCAACATTTTTAGGCCAAGGATATCCCTTTATTGATGGCAACCTCCTTTTGGCAGGGTCATCCTCATAGTAGAAGGATTTTATTTCATCTCTAACAGCTGCTAGTTCAAGAGGAAATTGAACACTTGCAGGAGGTAAGGGCTTGTACATTGGAACTAAAGAGAGAGGAGCAGGTTTTGGTATTGTGACAAGAGCTAAAGATTTTGAAGATGTTTGTGGTGGTGATGTGTCATCATCTTTTAAAATTAGCCTTCTCCTTTTTGGTTTAGGAGAGACTGGTGATGTTTTGGATGGAACAGTGGTGGTAGATGTTGTGGCAGTGGATTGTGATTGACTAACAGCTGTTGAAACAACTGGTGTTTCAACCACTGTTGTCATTACAACAGATGTTATAACATCTGCTGTCTTCTGCTGTGTGTCAGCAGGTGTTGTTTTTGGTGGTGATGATGGTAAAGCAGTGGATGTTGTGTGTGTTGAAGTGGTGTGTGTTGATAGAACAACTGTTTGGCAAGCAGTAGTTTTTGTAACTCCTGTTGCATCAGCTGTTTTGTATGATGGTTTTTGAGCAGACTTTGAACGTCTGATAGGAATGGATTTGGGTTGCCTTACTTTTCTAGTAGGCCTCTTCTTTTCCTCAACAGGATTTTCATGATCCCTTGACCCAGAAGTACCCTGATCTGGATGATCCATTCTTTCCACCCTGGCTTTCCTTTTGGCCTCTCTATCCCTTTTTACACTTGCAGCTGCTTCTGCTAGTGCATTTGTTATCATATCAATTTTCTTGCTACCATCTGGCAAAGGGATCTTTTTGGTCATATTTGAATTTTCTGGTTCAAGATAGAGACCATCCTCTATACCCTTCCTTTTCCACTCCTGAATTTTCTCCCCCTTTTTGGCATTATCTTCTGGGAGGTCATAAATGAAGCGTACTTTTGGAGGAGCAGTGCCAGTGGTGTGCAAGATCTGAGTTTTGAGAGCCTTTAAGTCAGCCTGAGTGTTCTTGAACCTTGACTCCATTGCATTTCTCAGCTGTTGTACATGTTTTTCATGTTGCTGATCTGCTAATTGTGCTTGTTGTTGGAGAAAAGATTGAAATAGATTCCAGAGCTCATTTGTAGCAGGTGCTCTTTGTGAAGCAGGTGCTTGAGGTGGAACAGCAATTGATTGTACCTTCTGAACTTGTAACACCTGTTGTAGCATATCTTTGAGTTCTGCAACAGAGTTATCAAGCTTAGCAATACGATCCGTCAATTTCTGGTACTTTAAACCATCACCCAAGTTAATGGGATCATCTGATTTCCCACTGGCAGTGGTTTTATCAGTGGTAGATGTAGGGAATATACTCCAAACATTAACCACTGATGCCCCTTTTTCTTGGTACTGGGGTCTTCTTCCTTCAACACTTGTCAACCTTTTGATGTTGCCAGTAGGATAAATAAATCCACTGGTGGTTGGCAGAGGTGCTATAAAAGGAATTGCCTCCAAGGAAGTCTTATGAATGTAACCACTGTCCAAATGTAACCCAGTGGGTGTAACAGTTGTAGTGGCTGCTTCGCTTGGAATACCACCAAGAGTTACTTGTAACTCAAGGGGTGTAACCTCCTCAGGTTGTGTTGGTGGGTTAGCAAAGATTGATGCAGCAGACCCAGTCAGTTGTTGAGGTATATTCTCATTAATAGGTGATTGAGAAGGACTGGATAATGCCTGGTTCAAATCAATTGCATCCAACAGTGGTTTTATTGGTGAGGGAATTGTGGATGTGATGGTTGGTGTAGAAATAGGATGTGTCCCGGGCATTGGACTGTGGATGATAGAAACGAGTGTTTCCAGAGCATCATGATGTGGAGACCCTATTTGTACAACCTGTTCTTTTTGTGAAGAAGCAGGAGGAGTTTTGGTTATGGGTTGAGATATTTGTACCAACTGCTGTGAGGAAGTAGCAGCAGTGGTTTCTTGTGACTTTTGTGTTGTCACTGGCAGGAGCTCTGGTATCTCATCCTCCAGAGATGCCTTTTTGCGGGGTTTGGGGGGTTTTTGTGTTTTTCTTTTTGTTGGCTTTTTGTGATTTTAGGTGTGGGTTTCAAAACAGTTGTGCTGCTGCTTTGATCACCTTGAGCAGTGGGCTCAGCAGCAGATACCTGAGGAGCAGTTGTAACTGCTAAAATCTGCTCAGGCACCTCTGCTTGTGTTTTGCAAGGTGCTAGCATCCTTGAAAAAGTTTCAGTAGTTAAACTGTTTATTTGAGTAGGATCACCCTGGTTTATTACAGCTAAATCATCCTTACTGAATTTCTTTGAAAAATAGTAACTTAAAAACCTTGGAAACAGTAAGAATGATTTTGTTTCAACATTATTAACCAAATCTTTAAAAATTTCCCGAGAATAGTTAAAATTTTCTCCTTGAAGAATAGCATATCCCAGATTTTGAATCTTTAAAGGGATTTCATTAAAAGAAGTGGTTTTGTTTGAAACACATAGTAGGAGGGTATGAAATAAAAATCTGGTTGCAGAAGGAAAATAACCTTTTTCTAAGGTAATTTTCTTCATCATTGTGGCTTCATACCCTCTCTCAATGAAGTCAATTTTTAACTCGTTCTTAGTGAAAGAAATTTTACCTTCCTGATCACCGAGTTGAAAGACCTCTGAAATGGATTGTGGCGTGATTTGGACAGCTTTACCCTTTATAGAAGAGTTTATGGTGGTTGCAGTGTCACCTTGTTTTTCAAGGGTTGCATTTTTCCAGAACTCCCTTTGGGTCGCCAAATAGATTGGTGCATCGGCAGTGATCAAAGTTTTGTACTTTGATTTTGCCATGAGATCAATGATGGAATCGAAAACTTTGGTGGTTCCTGGTTTTGTGAGAAGACCCAGGAGATTGTGAGATGGTTTGTGTGGAATTTCAGTGGAGATTGCCTTTTGGGAGGCTGTGTTCGATGATGATTTGGATGAGGGTTTTGAAGATTTCTTTGATTTTGTCATTTTGAGGATGATTGATCGAAGAAATTTGTGAAAAAATGTGAAGAAAAACTGCTTTGAGAAGAGAATTTTTAAGAATTCAATTCGACAGTAAAACCCTGTTTTGGTGGTGAGTGGGGGATTTTATAGGGAAGAAAGTGAATGCTGAGGTGGCAGCCGTTACAAAAGGTCTGACCAATATGTACTGTCCACGTGACAACCCCTGTTGAAAGTGAAGGACAATACTTTTGTGAAAGTGACTGATGAAGGCAGTGGTATGAAAGTAGTGGATGATTTTTACTATCAGTGGATAGCATATCAGTGGATAAGACACTGCTTTTGAACAACAGAGTTTATCAAAATAATGAGAGAGCAGGGGTTGACTTGCAGCAGTGGACAGACTTTTGAAGTATAGCAGACTTTTGAACAATCAGTGGTTAATGGCAGACTTTTAAAGACTTAATGAAAAAATTTCATTTTTAACTATTTTTAAGGATGGAGTTTTGATTTTCTGAAAACATTTTGTTGCTTTTATTCATAGAAAAACAAGATGTTGCTTGTTATTCCATGTTCAGCATCCCAATCCTAGAGACCAAACTTTCAAAAGTGGCTGTATCAAGTGCTTTTGTGAGCACATCAGCCAGCTGGTCTTTAGTTGGGACATGATGCAGAGAAATCAAACCTTTTTCATAGCAGTCCCTCACAAAGTGATGTCTGATGTCGATATGTTTGGTGGTTGAGTGGGAAATTGGATTTTTGATGATATTTTCTGCTGCCTGACTGTCCAACATGAGTGGTGTCTTTAAGGCAGTGATACCAAAATCCAGCAACTGATTTTGAAGCCACAGGAGTTGGGCTGTACAGCTTGCAGCAGCAATGTATTCAGCTTCAGCAGTGGATGTTGAAACAGCTGCTTGCTTTTTGCTTTGCCAAGAAACTAAGCAGTCACCTAGAAACTGGCACCCTCCTGATGTGGACTTCCTTGTGGTGTGACATCCAGCAAAGTCACTGTCTGAGAAACCTGAAAGCTTGATGTTCCCATTAGCTGGATACCAGATACCAAGTGTGGGAGCACCTTTTATGTATCTGAAGATCCTTTTTACAGCAATGAGATTTGATTTTCTGGGAGCTGATTGACTTCTTGCACAGACACATGTTGCAAACATGATGTCTGGTCTAGATGCAGTTAGGTACAATAGAGACCCAATCATGCTTCTATAAAGTGTTTGGTCAATCAGCTCATCTTTTTCATCAGATATGACCAGCTTATTTGTTGCCATGGGTGTGCTGCATGGTTTACAATCATTCATATCAAATTTGGTTAAAAGTTCTTTAGCATATTTGCTTTGATGAATGAAAGTTCCATTTTGCAATTGCTGTACTTGGAGACCAAGAAAGCATTGCAGCTCACCCATAGCACTCATTTCAAACTCAGCTGTCATGAGTTCTCTAAACTCTTCACACATTAAGTTACATGTGCTTCCAAAAATAATGTCATCCACATAAATCTGGACAATCATTAAATCCTTCCCTCTCCATTTTAAAAATAGTGTTTTATCAATGGTACCTCTTTTGAAACCATTTGAGAGTAGGAAGGTGGAAAGAGTTTCATACCAGGCCCTTGGTGCTTGTTTCAAGCCATACAAGGCTTTGTTTAGCCTGTAGACATGATCTGGATAAAATGGATCCTCAAAACCTGGAGGTTGACATACATACACCTCTTCTTGAATTGTACCATAGAGGAAAGCACTTTTGATATCCATTTGAAACACCTTCATGTTGTGGTTGACAGCAAAAGCCAGGAACAGTCTAATTGCTTCTAATCTTGCAACAGGGGCAAATGTTTCATCATAATCAATCCCATCTTCCTGTCTGTAACCTTGAACCACAAGCCTGGCTTTATTCTTGACAACAATACCCCTTTCATCAGTTTTGTTCTTGAAGACCCACTTTGTGCCAATGGGACTAACCTCTTCTGGCAGTGGTACAAGCTCCCATACTTGTTGTCTTTTAAACTGTTGGAGCTCCTCTTGCATGGCTTCTACCCAGCTGTTGTCTTTCAGTGCCTCTTGGTACTTGACTGGCTGATGGAGTGATAGAAAACCAGCAAAAAGATAAATGTTTTGGGTTTGGCTTCTTGTGAGCACCCCTTCATTTATGTTGCCAATGATTTGATCAGGTGGATGAGATCTCAAGAAGATTAAATCTCCTTGGTATGGTATGATGGCATTGGTTGGTGAAGGCTGCAAATGTGTATCATCTGAGCTAACCACTGCTGGGGACTTTGATGATCCAGCAGTGGTTTCAAAAGGTGGTGGTATAGGAGGTAATGATGTGGACAACTGCTGACTTTTATCCACTGTTTGAGGACTTTTGTCAGCAGTGTTTGAGGATGTGGAAGCAGTGGTTGATGGGCTACTTTGGTCAACAACTGTTGAGGTAGCAGTGGTAGAGCTTTGACAACTGTTTTGAATAGCTGATGCTTTTCCCTTTGTGGCAGACCTTTGAGGGATGATGAGTTCATACCCATAGTCTGGTGTTGTATCCTCTGATGGACCTGCACTGTTAGTCTTGACAGCAGTATTTTCAAAAGTGAATTTTTCAAGATCAAACAGATCTGCAGGGTTTGCTGGGATTTTCATTGATGAAAGTTCATTGAACTTAACATTCAAAGTCTCCTCCACTGCCTTGGTCCGTGTATTAAACACTTTGTAGGCCTTGGCAGTGGTTGAGTATCCCAGATGATAACCACAATCAATTTTGGCTGCAAATTTTGAAATGGAATCTTTTAAGTTCAAAATAAAACATGGGCAGCCAAACACTTTGAAATATGAGATCAGTGGTTTAATTTTATACAGAATTTCATAGGCAGTCTTTTTGTGCCTGGGGTTTATTAAAACTCTGTTCTGAACATAGCAAGCAGTGTTTACTGCCTCTGCCCAGAAAGTTAAAGGCAAACCTGAATCTGCAAGCATGGTTCTGGCAGCCTCAATCAGAGTTCTGTTCTTCCTTTCCACTACCCCATTCTGCTCTGGTGTTCTTGGGATGCTGTACTGCCTTACAATCCCTTTCTTCACACAGAAGGCATCCAACTCCCTATTTTTGAATTCTGTGCCATTGTCACTCCTGAAGCTTTTTACTGGAAGGTCAAATTGCTTTTCAACCTGTATTACAAAGTCTTGCAAAATGCCTGCAGTTTCATCTTTTGAGTGCAAAAAGAAAGTCCATGTGAACCTAGAAAAGTCATCAACAATAACCAAACAATATCTTTTCTTTTTAAGGCTCATGACTTGAACTGGGCCAAACAAATCCATGTGTAGCATTTGCAAACACTGGGTTGTTTTGGACTCTTCAATGGACTTATAAGAACTTTTATGTTGTTTTCCTTTTAAACAGGAAATGCAATGTTCAGGACATGAAAACAATTTTTGTGGTAGGCCTCTCACCAAACCATTTTTTGAAATTTCTGTGATTGTCTTAAGATTTGTGTGTCCCAGCCTTCTGTGCCAAAGTTCTGTCTCTTTGTTAGAGGCAGCTGAGAACAGACAGGCATCAGCTCTGGGACACTCTTTTGACATGTCAACAACATAAACATTGCCACTTCTTTGAGCAACAAGTTTAGTTTGACCAGTTTTGATTATTGCTTCAATCTTTTTGACCATTTCTGGTCCAACAATCCTACAACAGTCTTTTGTGAAGAATGACCCAAATCCCTTGTCACTCATTTGGGACACACTCAGAAGGTTGAATTTTAGATTGTCTATTAGATTGACATTTTCAAATTTTACATTTCCAGATTGCACTGTACCAGACCCCAGAACCTTCCCTTTACTATTATTCCCAAAGGATATATCACCCCCACCATGGATTTTAAAGTCTTTGAGGAGGGCTTTACATCCTGTCATGTGCCTGGAGCCTCCACTATCTACATACCAAAGACTATCAAAGCATGCAGAAGCTCCCTGCACATGAAGTAAAAAGATTAGTTCATTAAGGTCTCCAAAGCCAACAAGGCTTTGGATGGGGTCTCAACAGTGTCTGGGATGGATGCAAGATGATGGACAGTGGTTAGGTCAGGGGTTTGAACTGTTTTAGGACAGTGTTTCTCTAACCACTGTTGTGGGTCCTGACCAATCATCTGCTGGTAACCAAAAGGATGCTTGTTCACTTTGGGTTTAGAGGGCCTTTTGTAGGCCTCATAAACGTGAGGAATCCTTTGGTAAGACTGTTTTTCTCTGCCTTTTCTGAACTGATTGGCAGGGGGTGCATCAGTAACCTGAACATCTCTTTTGACAGATGTTTGGTTCAGCTGTTTTGTAACAGCTGTTTGTACTGGCACAAACAGTGGTTGTTTCTTGGTGAATTTGACAGATGTTGATGATGATGATGGACTCAAGGATGTTTTAGCAATGTACTCATTCTTTTTCACATCAATGTTTTTGAGGTACACACATGCTTGAGTTTTGTGGTTTGTTTTCCCACAGACAATGTAGCTTTCTGCTGAAACAATGACACTTGTTTTGTTTAGATCATAAGCTTTTAAGTGGAAACAGTCTTTTGTTAGATGATTCCTTTTCTCACAGAATTCACAAAACAGGTTATCAATTTTTCCTTTCTTCTTTCTCTTTTCAGATTCCTTTGCAGCAGAGGTTTTAACCACTGCTGGGATATCTTTGAGAGGTATGACTTTAGCTTTTGGAGCTTTAGCACCATCAATTGATGTAAAGTCCATTGGCTTGAAATTTTCAAGAATATCACACTCATCAGACCATTTTGGTTTAAACTGATGATCTTCAAGCTCCTTGAAAGTGGAGGAACCCATTGGTCTGTTAAGTGTGATTTTGTTACCAAGTTTGTCAGTGATTTTCACTTCTTGGCCATTCTTGTTTGTGGGGATAAGCTCCGTAGCTTCATCAGTGATTTGAACAGAGTTTTCAAAAGCAGTGTTTTCATCATCATATTTTCTATACCCAACCCCAAACTTCACATTGCTTTTTCTCTGTTTTTCAAGCATAACCTCATATCCTTTGCAGGATTCCACCCATCTTTCACAAGTAATCTGGGCAGACTCCAACTCCTTTTTGCAAACTTGGTATTTTTCTACCATAGTTTGAAGTTGGGTTTTGGTTATACTTTGCTCTTCTTTTAAACAGCTGATTTCTTTTTCCTTTTCAGTCAATTTGTTTTTAAGTTCTTTTAAAGAGCTTTCAAATTTGACCTCATCAGTTAAGATTTTATCCCGAAGGTTTTCATTCACCTCTTTGATGTTAGCAAAAGCAATTATGCAATTGTCTGAACACAGTTTTTCAAGAACTTGAGGAGATACCTTGGCAGCTGCCATCATTGCACAATCACATTGATGATCTTCATCATCATCAGCTTTTACCTTCTTTTCACCAGCCTTTTCTTCTTTCTCTTCTTCTTTGTCCTCTATGGACCATGGATCTGTCATTGGTTCGATCAGAATACCTGAACTTTCTCCCAACAGTAGTTCACCAGCCACAGCAGTAACCACTGCTTCAGTCACCTCTTCCACTGTTTCAAAGCACTGCTGTTCCTCCTCAGCTTCAATCCCCTCCTGTATTGACTCTAATGCCATCAAACAAAACTCATCATGTGAGGGTTCATTAAAAGCATAGAGTGCAAAATTTTCATCATTAAGGTCTTCAGGCATACTGCTCCAGTCAACAAACCCTTGAGTAAAAAAAACTTTGTTGATCTGGTTGTGCTGCTGCTGGAGCAGTGGTTTGAGGTGCAACAGGTTGCACTTGTACCTGTGGAACAGGGGTTTGAACATATTGGATTTGTGGAACAGTAGTTTGGACATAATGTACTGGCACAGGGGCAGCAGCATAGTGAGCAGTGTTCACTTGAGCTGCTGGGGCATATTAGGCATAGTGCACAGTGTTTTGGTTTTGAGGTCTAGGATTTGAGCTAGGATGAGTAATTATGGGACCAGTATTTTGACTCCTACATTCCCTAGCGAAATGTCCCAACCTATTACACTTGTAGCACTTGATTTTCGATTTATCCAACCCAACCCTTAGATTCCCATGCAAACCTGGGAATTTTCTCCCTGTTCTTTTGTAGAACTTACTAGTTCTAACACTTAGCAAAGCCAGTTGGTGCAGGATGTCCATTTCCTCTAAATCAGTGGGATCAAAATGTTGCAAATCATTTAGTTCAAAGCTTAAATTATCTGACATCTGGTTTTCGTTTGCAGTGAATGCATAACTTGCAGAGTGAGGATCAGGGTTGTTAAAATTTGCACCAGTAGTTATGTCAATGAAGTGATCATAACCCTGGTCCTTACCACTGCTCCCAGATTCTTCTTGACCCAGAAGAGCAGTATTACCGAATGTGTAATCATCAACGGCTTTTCCTGACTCTTGTAACTTCCTTTTCTGGTTCAACTCCCTTTCGTAGGTCAGGAGTCGACCATGGAGTTGGGTCAAGGTCAGATCCTTGAACTCGGGTGAATTTCTGGTGACAAAGGCTATAGTGTCCCATTTTTCGGGCAGTGACCTGAGGAACCTGCTGTTTTGAGTCGAGTTTGTAAAGGTAGTATTAACAAGCCTCAGTTCACTGATGAGACAACTAAACCGCTCAAATTGTTGAGTCAGTGATTCACCTCTAACATGACAAAATGTTTCATACTGTTGGTTCAGGATTTCCCTATTGTTTTCTATGACTTCTTCAGTACCTCCAAACTGTTCCTTAAGTGCGTCCCACAATTCTTTGGCACTGTTACAGTGTAACAGTCCAGCATATATTTCATTGGGCAGCGCTGATGCTATGATGCTAAACGCTTTAGCATCTAGTTCGATCTTTTGAAAATCGGTTTCGGTGTAATTTTCAACTGGTTTTGGAACGAACTTTTTAGCATCTTCAGCGCTTGGCACTGAAGGAACATGAGGACCAAAAGTGACAGACCTCCAACAACCTGTGCTTTGTTGAGCGAGGATGTGACCCATCCTCCTCTGCCAGATGTTGTACTCATTTCTTTTTAGCATAGGTGGTTTAAAAAGTGAGCCGATGTTGTTTTTATCATCCTGAGATTGTGACGTCATTCTTGTTGTTTTACAGACACTGAGAAATCAACTTTAATGGTGATTAATCCTTGCTCTGTTTTTCAACGGACGAACAAACGATCAGTATCAACTGTTATGAGCTGAACTATTTACGTCAAAATGATTGTTAAATCAAATTTGACTGTCCAGGCTCTGATACCAATTGTTGGATCTGAGTTTCTTTTTGATTGTATTTTCGTTTGTAATTAAGATGGAAATGAAAGAGTTGTGCAGCGGAAATAAGATGAAAGCAAACTTTGCATACAATCAAACGAGAGTAATACTTTTATCAAATATCTTTACACAATGAATCGAAAGATTGAATTTGTTTCAACAACGATTACAATGATTGATGTAAGAATGCAAACTCCCCCTCAGCCAGAGCTCAGTAGTTTGTTCGTGCAAAGAAGACGATGTGGTGAAAGAGCTAATAGAACAGTACAAAGTACTGAACTATTTATAGGCACTTGCAAACCACTGAGCATCTTAGCGGACGTCACCATGAAAGTGACATCTAACCTCCTAACAAACTCTAACTACTGATCTATAAACACTGATGTACTAAACTACTGCTATTACATTATATTACATAAAAGACACTTAAACTGCTGCTGCATCCTTCCACTGCTGTGAACCCAGCAGTGCTTGTCCGGATCAGCAGTACTTGACCCAAGGCAGTAGATTGAGTCAACAGAGCTTTGATCTTCCATCAGTCTTTGACATTGGTCAGTAGATATGAAGCAGTAGTTGTAGGTCAGCACTTAGTATGATCAGCAGATAGGAGGTCAGCAGATATGAAACCACTTTCAAGGGGAGAGATTTGCATAAACCAACTGTAAACGTCTGCTTATTCTGGATCCACTGCTTTGATCCAGTTTTGGCTTTACATTATCTGTTCCTCTGATAGGGTTCAATCCCAACAATTCAGCTTCTACATAGTTCCTGATTCCGCTCCAAAAAGTGTCTCAGCTTCAACATAGTTCTTGATTTCGCTCCAAATTAGCTTGAGTTTGTCTGATTCCGCTCCAAAGTCTGTGCTGATTTCGCTCCATGTTGTCTGTTTAAGCTTTAAAGTTTTGATTCCGCTCCAACCTTAGTTCTGATTCCGCTCCAGACTGCCATATTTTTGATTCCGCTCCAAGTTTCAAAGTCTGATTTCGCAAGCTGACAAGTTTAATCAGACCCATGTGCTTTCATTTAAAGCAAAGTTGATTTTGCATGTGAATATTGTCAGGTGTCGGCCATATATGAACATTATTTGATAAAGATATTGCTCTCGGTATAATCAATTTGAAAACACATTCAAAGTTTGACTTTGTATGTGATCTGATTCAATCTTCTCGGATCAAGAAGTTTAGCATTTGCATGTGATTTGTCAGTAACCATGTGATTTTAAAAGGAAGGTCCAATCAGATTAGTGGTGGTTGTGGCCGAATTGCATTTTAGATATTCAAACAATTCATGAGAATTCATATGACTTCGGTACTGTTCTAGGCGGCCCAATCAAATTCATGTACTGACCTAAAGTCTATTACATATTTGCGGCCCAATCAAAGACAACTTAAAATTGTGGGCTGCGTGCAATGTATTAAAAAGAAGTTGTTGTCGGTCCACTTGTAATAATCAGCCCATTCTTTCAGTGATTTCACCCGAACAACATTGGAACGAATCCGCGAATCTTTGACACGAGTCTTAGATTGATTTCATCAACACACGCTGTTACATATTCAGTCTGTTTAAACTGATTGTTAGTTTGTTGTTTGCAGGTTTTTCCACTTGAACTGAAAGTGTGATTGAAATTGTGATTTCGCTTGAATTACAAGAACCATGGATAACGATTTCTACAACGCATTTGCTACTTCGTCTACTCCAGCTGTCATTGCTCAGAACATGAATTTGGAAAATGAAACCGGAACAACACAAAAACCCCCGAAATTAATGAGCATTGAAGAATATTACGGATGGAAGGATCGCTTCGAAAACTGGGTTCAAGCTAATCATCTTAGATCGTGGGAGTGTATTCTGAAGAAGTATGTCTTACCACGTACTGATCTGCAAGTTATCAAAGAACTCTCGGAATTCAATGACAAAGAACGAGAAATGTACAGAGCTGAAAAGATGATGATCAGTCTGCTTCAGCAAGCAATCAAAGAAGACATCTTTATACTGCTTCAAAATGACAAGACTTCAAAATCAATATGGGATGCTCTTAGAGTCAAGTTTGAGGGTAGTGAGAATATGATTAAGAGCAAGAAGGCACTGCTCAAGAAAGAGTTTGATTTGTTCACGGGTTTACCCGGTGAAGATACAAAGAAGCTGATTGAAAGATACTGCCACTTGGTGCGATCCATGTCGATGCTTAGTATAACAAAAGATCGTGAAGAGTGGGTAGACAAGTTAGCTGATGCTTTACCACAAAAGGAATGGGGCACATACTTGATGATATTGAAAAACACTGGGGTTTATAATGGGTTAACGATTTCTCAGTTTATCGAGAAGATAGAGGGTCAAGATTTGGAACAGCAGAAGATCGCGAGGATGAACAGTCCAAGTGGTCAACAGGATGTAAAAATGTATTACAAAGGCAGTGTTCCAGAAGTTGAAAGAAGCCCGAAAATCCAAACTGCGTTTAGTGCTGGAGATTCATCTGAAAAAGTTGATCAAAGTTCTAAAAGTAGCAGTGGTTTCTCTTCATACCCGAGTGTCAATCCTAAAGATACTACATCAAGCTTCCATTCTCAAAGCACAAAAACAGGAAATGGTTATGTGATACAATTCAACAATGCTTTGAATCTTCCAGACGGTCAAAGTTTTTCTGAAGAGATTGCGAAAGATCACATGGCATTGCTTGGTTCTGTTCTTCTCTCTTATGAAGGTTTGGTCGCAGGACGGATCGGGAATCCTATGTTAACAAAGGAGGATTACGATCAGATAGACGCTGAAGAGATGGAGCTAATGGACATCAAATGGTGTCTAGCTAGTGTTCTTAGACGAGCTGAAAAGTTCAAGCTGATTACTGGAAGAAATGATTTTCTTGATGCACATGTGTCTACTTTAGGTTTTGATAAATCTAAAGTTACTTGTTTTCGATGCAGGGAGAAAGGCCATTTTAAAAGAGAATGAAAGAACAGAGAAGCTAGTGATGTAAAGAATCCGTTCGGAAAAGATGACTACTACCGGAAAGCCATAAATCAATAGGTTGGTTAACAACAACTACAAGAACCACAAGTGGCTCATGGTAGAAAGGTGATAGAGGATTCAAAAAGAGCATGTCTAGGGAATCGAAAGAACTTTAACTGGAATTTTCAAGATGATGAAAGGTTACCTGAAGGTTTTAGCTGGGATATGTTTGTGGATGATAAAGGAGATTTCAAAGCATTCATTGCTAAAATTTTGAAAGAACCAGATATGTTTACCACATGGATGAAGTCTATTGGTGAAACTGTGAAGAATGTGGAGAAAGAGTCTGTTGCATCTGAAGAAAGCTCACAGAGCTCAGATGAAATTTCACAAAGTGATGAAAGTTCAGAAAAAGAAATTGTTTTTGATCAAACACCAGTTGATTCTAGTTTTTCGGATGATAATGCTGAAAAGTCTATTGAGTTTGATCAGTCACCAACTGATGACAGCAGTAGTGATGATGAAGAAGAAAGACATATTAATATTGCAAAATCTCATCTTTCTCCTGAAAGTTTTCATTTTTATTTTGCAGATCGTTTGGAAAAGCTAAAGGAGAAACAAGCTGCAAAAGAACAAAAGAAAATGGAGTCTGAAAGTATTGCTGAAAAGGATGAGATTGTTCAAACTGAAGAAGTTAAAGTTGTTGCTGAGGAAACTGCTGGGATTGAAAAGGTGACTGAAGCAGAAAAGATCATTGAAGTTGAAAAGATCATAGAAGTTGAAAAGATTGTGGAAGTCATCAAACCTTGCTTGAAATGTTTGGAACCTTGCAAAGAATGTGCAGCAAAAGATGAGAAGATGGTAGAGTTTGAGAAGATGAAGGAAAAATTATTGTTCAATCTTAACTACGTGAAAGAATCATATGATGTCTTGAACAGAACAGTAACTGGTCTTCAAAAGACTAACTCTGAGAGAGAAGATGCTTTAACGATGATGAATGCTACGATGATGTCGAAGCAAAAAAGCTATAAATCATTACATCGAAGAATGTGCTACATTGAAGCAAGAGTTGGAGAAGGAGAAAATTGAAAATGAGAGAATCAGATGTTTATTACAAAGTTATTCAAGTTCTGATTATCTTATTGATCGAATTTATCCAACTGTTGCAGGTTTCGAAGCATTCAAGGATGAGAAGCCTAAGAAGAAGGATACTGGTAAGAAACCGAGTGTTAGCTCTAACAAGTGTCCGCCTCCAATCTGGGAAGGTTATTCTCCCAGAAAACCAAATGAGGAGCAAGTCGAAAAAGCAGTCAATATAAAGCTAAAAACCGATACAACTGATAATTTACCAGAAAACATTGATGTTACTTTCACATTGTCTGATACTGATCATGAGTCTGAGTTAATAAAAAAGGTGGTCGATCAGGTGTTAGATACTGATGAGGAGTCTGAGTCAAAGTCCGAGTCTGGGTGTTCAAGTTCGTCCGTCAAAAGTTCGAGTTCGTCGGGAAACAGTTCAAAATTGTCGGTTAAAAGGGCTTACAGTAAAGAGTTTTTGTTATCAAAATCGATTTTGGATGATGAAACATTTGAAGTAGCATATACTTTAAATGATTCTGACAAATTATATTCTGACAAAGAGTTTCCAATAAGAAGTGTTAGATTTGAAATGATTAAAAAGGTTTTCAAAATGACAGAAATTAATATTTCTGAAATAAAAGATGTAAATCTTTCTGGGAAACCTAAAAAGTACACTTCAAGAGTGCAACAACGATTAAACAAGAAAAAGGGTTACAATTCTGGTTCTAGTTTTCAAAAGAAACCAAACCATAATGGTAGCTACAAAAAGAAAGGATTGGGTTTTATTCCACCAGAAAATTATAAAAATGAGAAAAATTCTAAAACAAAAACAGAATTTGTTTCAGGAGGAACTGCAGAAGAAGAACAGAAGAAACCGTTCTGGAAACAATCAAACCAGGAGTTTCTTGCTGAGAAGAAAAGGAATGAAACTGGAGTGTTTCATCCAAAAGAGACTCGAACCTGTTTCAAATGCAATGAAGCTGGTCACATTGCATGGAACTGTCCGAAAAATGCTAAGACTAAACAGGGAGTTTCTGAAAAACTGAAAGAAATAGTTGTTGATGTTGAACCACCAACTGAAAAATTCAAAATTTTTGAAAATTCAACTTATGAGGTTGGTGAATGTTCTAAAAAGAATTTTTACAAAAGGAAAGCCAACAACAACCAAGTGTGGGTTATTAAGAAGTCTGAAGAGAATGTCGGCAATGATTCTGGTTTCACAAAGCCAGAAGAGCCACAAGGTGAGGTAAAAGAGGTAAAATCTGTATTTTCAGTGAATGATAATGAGTTTCCATCACTGAAGTTTGATAAGATTAAACAGAAAGTTGGTAAGGTTGAGATCTCGGATCAATTTTACTCTGAGAAGAATGAATTTGATATTGAGAAAGTTTTCAATGGAAATGTTAAGAAAATTTTTGGGAAAAGGATTGATGGGAAAGTAAAAGGGGTTAAAGATTTTTATGCAACTAAAAAGGCAACTTACAACCCAACTGAACAAGAGCTAAAGGAGCTAAAAACACCCAAGGTTGGTCAGACTTGGGTGGAAATTCTTTTTCCTTGAACATCTGACTATGCCGGAGATCCCAAGTTTGTAATTGTGGATCATGAATCGGCATCTTTCTTGATATTTGAGTTTGTGAATGAATCTTAAAAATAGTTGAATTTTTACAGGATAAGTGTGACTTGCCAGAGCTTCCAGGTTGGTAAGTGTGAAGCAGGAATCGGCATCTTTATTGGTAAAATGATTTTGTGTAGATGTGGTATTCCTACAAGTTGGTTGATGAAGGTTTACACCTACAAGTGGTAAATCAAGGACATTAAGTTGTACTTGTTTTTCCTACAAATGGTTAATCAAGGTCATTAGGTTGAACTTGATTGAACCAAACTTACAAGTGGTATTTGAAGGAAAATATGATGAACCAAACCCCTAACATACAAGTGGTAAAATCAAAAAAACTTATTTTCCGGAAAAATCATTTTGGTTAAAACAAACTTAAGTGTTTTGAAATCATAATGAGAAAATAGTTTTGTGTAAGGGGGAGTTCGGATTGTTTATGCCTAGTGGATGGCGAATTGAAGCGATTTGATATTGGTTGTCATTTTATTGTACAGTTTGTTTTCAAATTTCCTAAAATGTTAAATCCAAAAACATTAGAAAATTTGAAAAAGACAAAAACATGATAAAATACAAAAATGAGTTTTGGTGTCAAAGAAGAGGAAATGATAGTACATCAGTAGACAGTCACAGTATGCTAAAGAAATGTAATGATTAAATAGCGTTAAACAGTCTCACTGATGATATGTCGATAGGTTTTTACACATTTAGTAAGCTTTTTCGGGATATAAACTACAATTCAAACTTGCTTATTTCGTGGGGAACACTACTTGGATATATAGGTAACCCCTGAAATCTCGTTTGAAAGGTCCGTCTTTCTGAGATACTAGGTCTTTATGCTCAGTGATATCTGGGGTATTATCCCGGGACTTCTGATTTTGCGGAAGCAATGGCCTAGTCCCCGGAGAATACTTTCTGCTTGCTTGAAAAATAGCGCCGCCCTCAGCAAATTGATGAAACAATAAAATTGATAGTCATTGCTGTTGTAATACAAAAGATCCTCTAAAGGGGACACACCAAAAGTCGAGCCGTCATCTCTCTGCTGAACGGAAGTTCTGACCTGAGCTCTCACGGTTTTGTACTATAATTTATTTCCCTTACAAATATCATATGTGGTATACTCACCTGTAAAACTGAATATTGGGATCTGGATACGGGAGTATATTCAAGAGGTGGGACACATGAATGAGTTTAAGTTCTTAAAACATCTAACTCATATCCTGAATCAGTTGAAATTTGTGTGAGAATTTAAATGGATCAGTATATCGGCAATCTAAGTGAATTGTTTAATTCTTAATGTGTAACTAAGCTCAACGGTACTTGTAACTTGTCAAGAACTGATATGATCCTCTTACACAAAACTCTCAAAAGTATTGTCTGTAAATATTTCTTTACTGCATTTCATTTCATTCATAAATCCAAAAAGATTTTCAGTGTGTTTTAGCATAAATTTTGAAAAACTCAAAAGATTTTCGACAACTGATGTTGGAGAGCTAATTTTCAAAATTCCAAGTGCTAGACATGATGAACAAATGGTTTGGGAGAATGTGTTTTGATCAAATTTTAAAGTGGTTCATCAAGAATATTGAGTTATTTTTTAGGGAGAGTCAGTGTTAGTGCATATATTGAATTGTTAAATTTAGAAAATTTACTTTGAGGTAGAGATTGTGCAGGATTATGAAAGAGATGGATTTATCAATCCTGAGAATACCTGAGTTGGATAAAAGCCAGGTTACGATCTTGGAACAACCTCCGGAAGAGCCAGGTCATTCGATCCTGACAAGCTTGTGTTTTAAAGAGCCAGGTTTCCGATACCTGAAGACTAAGAGAAGAGAGTGTAAGCCAGACTAAGATCCTGAAGCAGAAGATGCTGATGAACTGAAGGAATGCCAGCACATTGTTAGAGGAGTCTGTTAATGCTGAGTGAAAGAATGAAGCCCAGAGACTGATAAAGACTGAAGATGCGTAGACTCGACATGTGAGACTCGTCAACATCTGAGGGGGAGTCTGTTAGTGCATGCATCTGTCAACTTCTTCTTGTATCGAGTCTTGTACTGTAATAGTTAGATCAGGGCACGCAAAACGAGATAGTGGTTTTTAGGGGTGATTCTGCTCGAAATGACACCGTGTCATTTCAAGCTAAATCACATAAGTTTCTAATTCCGCTCGAAACTTAAGTTCTAATTCCGCTCGAAAGTTAAGTTCTAATTCCGCTTGAAATGACACCATGTCATTTCGTGGGGAATCAGAAACACTATAAATAGGCTAGTGACCATGTCATTTGGAGAGGAATCAGAATATTGTACCGAAGTGCTGCCGGTGTATTTCCTGATTGTAATCGTTGTATTTTCAATCAGAAGAGTGTTTAAAGTGAAGAACAAGCTGTTTCTACCTTTGTTTCTTAGTTTCCGCCTCTGAAACGAAGTAAAACTCCTCTGAACGACTCATTCGGGTTCGTACACGATCCCACACGGCTCGTAAAAAAACGGGTGATAAAACGACGCGTAAATACGGGGCGTGAATACGGGGGCGTAAAACGGGTCGTAAAAAACGGCGCGTAAAACCGGGCGTAAAACAATGGCGCATAAAACCAGGCGTAAAAACGGCGCGTAAAACCGGGCGTAAAATGGCGCGTAAAAAGGGGCGTAAAAAACGGGGTGTAAAATACGGCTCGTAAAAACGTTTTTTTTTGTAAAAAAATCCTGACAAAAATTGGTTTTTGTAAAAAAAATCAGATTTTAAAATATTTTTTAATTAAAAAATCTGATTTTAATAAAAAACAATTAATTTAATAAGACAAAAAAAATTAATAAAAAACAATATATAAAATAAGACAAAACAAGCAAATTTACTAAACTGCTCTTTTAATATTAAAATATTAAAAACATAATAAGAAAAAAATAATTTAATATTGTTTTTATAAATTTTAATCTCATCTATCTATCTCTAAAAATCAATGGTTGTAGAGTGCTTCTCGTGGTTCTCTTAACTGTGCGTGTTTTTCATTTTAGCGGCCCCCTATAATAAAATAAAAGTTATAATAGAAAATAAAAAAGTTATAAAATATTGTATCAGAAAATAAAACTTAAAAGAAAAAAATTTATAATAATAAATAAACATTTAGTTGCCATTTATCGTCAGTCTAAATTAATATAACAAATAAATACTCTATTTCTAACATAACTTCATTTTAACAAAATTTATACCAGAATGTCGAGGAAATAAAATTAAACACAACTAAGTATTTAAGTTTTTGAAAACAGATTAAAAAACTTAAGCTATTAAATAAATATCAAATTAACTGATAAAGAAAATATGATAGAAAAAAATTTAATAAAAGTAAAAATAAATAAATTAGCAACAGATTATAATTTTAAAAACAGTAAAATAAAATAATTAAAAACTATAAAAATCTTAAATAATAAAATATAAAAAACTATATATTATTATAAAAGTAAATTTACTATTCATGTTCACTCGTCAACAATATATAACACAATGTGAAGAGCCCAAAAACAGATAAAAGACAACGTCTAGAAAATTATAGATGTGTTTTATGATTCAAAATTAACGAGGGGATGTGAAAACTGATATAACACAGTCTGAAGAATAAGAAACTGATAAAACACATCTTAAAGAAATAATGGAATGTGAATATGAGTTTCCGATTATCATGATATAAAATATTATAGTCGATTTTGAAATCAATGGCGATATTTAGTTTCCTTAAATAACTCGTTAGTTTGTTTAAGATAATAAATCTTCCATAATTAAAATAATTATCCAATTATCATTATATCCTTTTGTATAAAATAACTAAATGGCACATGTCTAGAGGAGATTGCTTCCTACACTTTGTAGGAAAAATAGGCTTTGTAGCCAACTACTACCATATATATATATATAGGATAATGTTATATGGAAAACCCTTGAATTTGAGAAAACCTTGCAAACCCAATGCATGGTCCACATTTATCCACATGTGCATAGAAAAAATCATCTTACATTTGTAGAGAATGCCATAATTGTATTTTTACTTCTAACTCACTTTACCCAAGAAGATTACTTGCTACCTTTGATTTGACAACCATAATTATACAACTCACTTCCCAGTGTACTTTCAAAACCTCCATCTTTATCTTTTACCTTATAATAAAGACATTTGAGTAGAGTCCATGAACTTTATCTCTGGAACATATATTCCTTCCACCATTAATGTCCATGGAGACTCCACCAACAACGCATGAGTTAATGTCACCAGATCGTCTGATCCCAAACATTATGAAGCTTGTTCTTGATGTTATAGAGAGCGAAAGCTAATGTTTTGGAGAGAGAAACAACAATTTTCATCTTGTTCATCTCGAGTGTGTTCATGCTTATTTCGAAGCTGATTTTCGGGTGTGTTCATGCTTCATCTCACGTCGTCATCTTCATCTCGGTTATGCTCATGCTTGTTGAAAGCTGATTTCTAGAGTGAGAAACAACAATCTTCATCATGTTTATCAAGAACACCAATAACACACACAGAGACGCAAGTTTGGAGATCTTCATCGTGTTCATCGCATGGTTCTAGATCCGGTAAGTGTTTTAGAGAGAGAAAGTTGTTGTTTTAGAGAGAGAAACAACAATCTCTTGAGTATTTTATTTTAAAAAATCATTTCACACTTGATGTTTTTGTTAAAATGGTTGTTAATAGGTTTTTGTGTAATGGTTGTTTTAGAGATGAAACATGATTTTTTTTTGTTAAAATGGTTCTTAAAAGGGGTAAATGTTTATGTAATTTGCAGGTTTTTTTTGTGTTAAAAAGTTGTTGTAACAACCCTCGTTAAAACCGACACTCTCGAATATTTCCAAACACCTTAGTATATTTTAAAATGTCCCAATATGTCTTTAAATACACCCCGTGTGTGAAAACCGAGCCCGAAATACATTAAATAGTATTTAAAATAAAGAAAATTTAAAACTTGGGCTAAGGCGGGCCGTATAGACCCACCTGAAACCCTTACGCGAGCGGTATCAAGGTTAGAACCTGATTCCTTTGGTTTTCTTAAGTCCAAGCGGGCCGCGTAAGACCTGTGTTAAGTGTACGCGGGCCGCGAGAGATCAACAACACGGCAACACCCTGAGCCGACACGTGTCGACATCGTGGCGGACCTACATGCTGACCCAGCTAAGCTACTCGTTGACCCAGGGTTGACGCGGGCCGCGTAAGGCTTTGCCTTATCTTACGCGGGCCGCGTGAGAGTCGAGATCAACAACTATATAAAGGAGGCATCGAGTTTCAATTCAGTTCGTTCATTTCTCAATTCTCAAATCACAATTTCTGTAGTAGAGTTATAATACTGTGGTATTATACCCCCTAATTAGCGAGGTTCTGCTCCGTTGTAAGTATTATAACCTCGGTTTCATAGTAGATACGCTGGCCGATTGATTTAGGGTTCCGTAATAACTGTCGTGGTTCTGCCCGACGTAGTTGTTGGAATACCGTCTCGGGGAGGGTATCATTAATATTTTGAAAGGGTTATGATATTAACCAATGTACATTTGTATAAATTATAGATTATATCCAGGAAATCCTTACGCGAAGTCTAAGATAGCAATGTGAGTTTATCCTCTTTTTGTTAACCTTTTTGTAATATTTTACAAAACCTTAAATGTTTTACAATGTGATTAAGCGGTGATTGAGACTTTGTAGTTCTTCAATTACTGTCGATATGTGGGGGTTTTGTATAGAAAATTTACTACACTTTGAGTAGTAAGTCGGGGATGACAGTACGTTACCATTGGACGACGAGTTAGCCAATGTGTAATATGACCCACAAGTCAGGATTGACAGTACTGAATGAGTAATTGTGTAGAAATAAACAATGTGATCGCTCTCAATACTGTTTTAATTGATAAAATGTTTCTTGATTAAACTGGGATTCACTCACCAGTATTTCCCACTGACAAATGTTTTTAAAACGTGTTTTAGGTAACACAATGTGACAGCCAATTAGTAAAAAGCCAGCTGGAGAGCACTGAAGGCTTGGGAAAAATGTGGCCATAAAAGTTACCTAAAAGACGATGTTTTAAATTCAATAAAATAGGGTTTATCCCTATAAAAGTATTGTAATAAGAAACTTGGGTTTTGCCCATGTGATTATTAATATTAAATAAGGTGGTTTTACTCTGATAAACATTTCCTAACTACGGTCCTGATGTAATTTCCGCTGCCAAATTAACAAGTTGATACCACCAAACTCTGAGTTCGCGTCCGCCCGTTCCCGGGACAGATAAGGGGTCGGGGGTTGCGACAGAAGGTGGTATCAGAGCCTAGCCACTGGTCTAAGCCAAATAAGTCTTCTGCTGACACTTAATTTCTAAATTTTGTGTTAGGAAATAAATTATGGAAATACGTGCATAACTGTATTTATTTGTTATGTGTTATTTGCATATTTGTTAGTTTACAGTATGAGTGATCAAGGACCCTCAGACATGTGTCGTCAGTTGTCTGAATCACCTAGGAGTGAAGGTACCTCATCACAGCCTGCCCTTTCTGGGTATTCTGCTGATCAGGAAGAAGGAATGTTTGCTTTTAAAGCTCAGTCAGAAGAGCCATTCCCTCATAAGAAACGAGGATGGTTCAGTAAGGAAGCGTTTGCGCGTAGGAAAAGAATGCGAAAGTTGCAACAGCAAAGAGTTTTAGCAGCTGCTAAGAGAAAAACAGATGCCCATACACAGGATATGCTTAATAGAAGCCTAGCCAATTTCCATATCCTAGCTACAACTGCTGCTGACCCAAGTCTGGAACAACTAGTAGCCCCACAACCACAAATCCCAGATCAACCCATGGAGATAGAAAACCCTGAAAACCAAGTGGAGATGCATGACTTCAACCCAGAAGAAATCCCTAGGGTACCAGCACCAAATCCCCTATACCCAAACTACGATCCCTGGTGGGACGACAATATGGACTTTGTGCAACGTTACCCGATACATGAAGACACCCCTATACAGAACATAGAAGCCTACCCAGGTATGGACCCTTTAGATCCCTATTACCATGATAACTACATTAGGGAAATTTTAGAAGATCCTTACCGATTTCAGGCACTTTCACCCCAATATTAGGAACCCGCACCCCGGATTCCAAACCCAGTCCTAGAACCTGCACCCCCAATGAGTGCAGAAAACGTGCAAGAACTTAGGACTTTTGGGGAGGAAATTTTAGAAAGCAGTGAGAGAATGAGACAGGTGGGGGAACGTCTCGTATGGAAATACGATGAGCATAATATGGATTTTTGGATAAATCCATATCCGTGATGTGATAGAGGAGATGGTAATAGTAATAATAATATAATAAAATAAAATATGTGTGTACGGATGCATATTACTATTAGTGTGATTCTATTTCTGTTGGTATTGTAATTTTATTTCAGTACTAGAATGTAATAGATGCATAATAGTATATGAAAATAGAGTAAAAGTCGCAATGATCGACGTTTTTGGCTAGATTGTGCATCATATGATTAACTATATTATATATTATCTTGTGATATTAATATGGGGTAAATGTTTAAAATTCAGATGGCCGACGAAGGAAATCAAGGAAATCAAGGAAATCTGAATAACGATAATCAGAGTAACATTAACGTGGTTAATGAAAATCCAAGCATCAATAATAATGGATACCAAATGGATAATAGTGTTGTTCAACGTATAGTGGCACAAGGAATCATAGATGCAATGCCATTTATTATTCAAACTATTCAAGAAGCGAATAATAAAAGTAAGCATAGCAGTAAGCGACCCATCGAACCCGAAAACAGCGTAAACAATGGACCTGTACTTCAAATGCTCATTCCCAAAAGAAGAAGAACCATGCCTTACGGTTGTTCTTATAAAGAATTCTGGTCTTGTAAACCAATGGAATTCTCGGGCAACGAAGGAGCCATTGCAACCCTACGCTGGATAGAGAAAACTGAGGCAGTCTTAAGAATAAGCAAGTGTGCTGAAGAAGATAAGATACTGTTTGCTTCTAATCTATTTAAGAATTCAGCACTGGAATGGTGGAACACTATCCTCCAATCAAGAGGAAGTGATAGAACTTACAATATGGAATGGGAAGAATTTAAGAACATGGTAGAAAGGAAATTCTGCCCACCAAATGAAAAGGAACAGATAGCAAACAAATTTCTAAACCTTAGGATGACTGGTGTGGATAGTAAGGGATACACTAAAATATTCTTTGAATATGCTAGAATAGTGCCAACTCTTGCTTCACCAGAACCAGTGTTGATCTCCCGTTATATTTGGGGATTAATCGGTGAGATAAGACACGTAGTTAAGGCAGCTAGACCTCAAACCATAGAAGAAGCTGTAGAACTAGCCAATACCTTGACAGACGAATTAGTCCGTACCCGAGAAGAGGATCAGAAGAGGAACCTAACCCAAAAGCTCACACAAGAATTTCGTTCTGGAAATTTTAATCGTGGGAAAATGTAAGTTCTACCTCTGCACCTTATTGTAAGAATTGCAAAAGAAAGCATTCAGGAAAATGCTCCATATACTGTAACTTTTGCAAAATATCGGGGCACAAGGAGGAAAATTGCAGGAAGAAAGCTAAAAACAGGATATGTTACAACTGCGGAGAACAAGGTCATATCAAGCTTAATTGTTCAAAATTAGCTCCAGCCACAAACAACAAGAATACTAAAAATGCTAGAGCATTTGTTCTGACTGCAGATGAAGCCAAGATGATTCCAGAGGTCATAGCTGGTACGTTTCTAGTTAATGATGTCTTTGCTAAAGTATTATTTGACTCTGGTGCAAACCAAAGTTTTATTAATACATCATTTTGCAAATTTCTCAATCAGTCATTAACTAAACTACCACAAGAATGTCTAGTAGAGACAGCTAATGGAGAAACCGTAAGGATTTCTGAAATCTTGCAGGGAGCAAGAATAGAAATTTTAAACCAAAAGTTTATAGCAAACCTTTATCCCATGAATCTGGCAGGATTTGATGTTGTTTTAGGTATGGATTGATTGATAGCCAATAAAGCCAGTATTTTATGTGATCAAAAGTCAATACAAGTAAATTCACCAAAAGGTAAAACGATCACAATTAAAGGAGATAAACCATCTAAATCCACAAAAATTATCTCTGTGATGAAAACTGCAAGTTGTATAAGAAAATGTTCTATAGTGTATTTGATTTCCATAATCACTAACACTAAAGGAAAGGACTTAAAAGATATTCCAGTAGTATCTCAGTTTTCAGATGTATTTCCAGAAGAATTGCCAGGGCAACCTCCAGATAGAGAAGTTAAATTCAGAATCCATTTAATACCAGGAACAGTACCGATTGCCAAAGCACCTTATCGTTTGGCACCTGCAGAAATGCAAGAATTAAAGAAACAATTAGACGAATTGTTGGAGAAAGGATTTATACAACCAAGTTCGTCGCCATGGGGAGCACCGATACTGTTTGTTAAAAAGAAAGACGGATCAATGCGTATGTGCATTGACTACCGAGAATTGAACAAAGTCACGATTAAAAACCGGTACCCATTACCGAGAATCGATGATCTATTTGATCAACTGCAAGGAGCTCGATTTTTCTCAAAAATCGATTTAAGATCAGGATATCATCAATTAAAGGTACAGGAAGAGGACATTCCTAAAACCGCATTTAGAACAAGGTATGGTCATTATGAATTTACTGTCATGCCATTTGGTTTAACCAATGCCCCAGCTGCATTTATGGACACGATGAACCGAATATGTAAGCCATATTTGGATAAATTCATAATTGTCTTCATAGATGATATTCTCATTTACTCTAAGAATAAGGAGGATCATGCAAAGCATTTGCACGCACTTTTAAGTTTATTAAGAAAGGAAAAGCTTTACGCTAAATTTTCAAAGTGCGAGTTTTGGTTAGAACAGGTACAATTTCTCGGACATGTAGTCAATCATGAAGGAATTCATGTAGATCCAACAAAGATCGAGGCAATTATCAAATGGAAACCCCCCGAGTCACCAACCGAGGTTAGAACTTTCTTAGGATTGGCCGGTTATTATAGAAGATTTATTCAAGATTTTTCTAGAATAGCAATTCCCTTAACTAAGCTAACCTGTAAATCTGTTAAGTTTGAATGGGGATTAAAACAAGAAGAAGCCTTTAGAATTCTTAAGCAAAGATTAACCCATACACCCATATTAGCATTGCCAGAAGGAACTGAAGATTTTGTAGTTTATTGTGATGCTTCTAAATTAGGTTATGGATGTGTATTGATGCAACGACAAAATGTTATAGCTTACGTATCTAGACAACTTAAGAATCATGAAGAGAATTATTCAACCCATGATTTAGAGTTAGGAGCTATAAATTTTGCTCTTAAGATTTGGAGACATTACCTTTATGGTAGTAAGTTTACCATATTCACTGATCATAAGAGTTTAGGGTATATTTTCAAGCAAAAGGAGTTGAATATGAGACAAAGACGCTGGATGGAGATGCTCAGTGATTATGATTGTGATATGCAGTATCATGAAGGGAAAGCAAATGTAGTGGCAGATGCTTTAAGTCGAAAGTATTATGAAAAGCCAAAAAGGGTACGTTCTCTTAAATTAAATCTGCAAGTAGATTTAAATGATCAGATAAGAGAAGCACAAGAATCAGTAATCAAGGAAGATACTGAAAAAATTGAAAGGTATGCTGAAAGAATTAGAACAAGGAACAGATGGAATTTGGAGATTCCATGAAAAGAGAATGTGGATACCTAAATTAGGAAATCTACATCATCGTATACTAGAAGAAACCCATAAGTCTAAATATACGATGCATCCAGGGAGTGATAAAATGTACCAGGATTTAAGGAAAAATTCTGGTGGATAGGAATGAAGAAGGACATAGCAGCCTATGTTTCTAAATGTTTAACTTGTTCACAAGTCAAAGCTGAACACCAGAAAACCCTCAGGATTGCTACAACAGTTAGAAATACCTGTGTGGAAATGGGAATTGATAACAATGGATTTTGTTACTAAATTACCCAAAACAAAGAAAGGAAATGATACAATCTGGGTGATTGTAGATAGGCTAACCAAGTCAGCTCATTTCCTACCAATGAAAGAAACTTTCAGTATGGAACAGTTAGCCAAATTATATGTAAATGAAATTGTTTCTTTACATGCCATTCCTTTATCAATTATTTCTGATAGAGATAGTCGATTTACCTCTCATTTTTGGTCAAGTTTCCAAAAGGCAATGGGAACCAAGTTAAATCTAAGCACATCTTATTATCCTCAAACGGATGGACAAAGCGAAAGGACAATTCAGACAATGGAAGACATGCTTAGAGCTTGTGTAATTGATTTCGGAGGTAATTTGGATGATCACTTACCTTTAATAGAATTTTCTTATAATAACAGTTATCACACAAGTATCAATGCTGCACCATTCGAAGCACTTTATGGACGAAAGTGCCGAACCCCAGTCTGTTGGGCAGAAATTGGGGAAAAGCATCTGTCTGGACCTGAGATAGTGCAAGAAACAACTGATAAGATTATTCAACTCAAGGAACGACTGAAAGCAGCACGTGATCGGCAGAAGAGTTAAGCTGATAACCGACGCAAGCAATTGGAATTTCAAATAGGAGATAAAGTATTGTTAAAAGTCTCTCCTTGGAAAGGAGTAGTAAGATTCATCAAACGGGGAAAGCTAAGTCTCAGGTATATTGGACCTTCTGAAATTATTAGAAGAATAGGACCTGTAGCCTATCAGCTACAACTGCCAGAGGAAATGGCAGGAATACATGATGTGTTTCATATATCTAATCTCAAAAAGTGTTTAGCTGATGAATCACTAATAGTACCTCTTAAGGATATAGAGGTAAATGAACAACTCAAGTTTGTAGAAAGGCCTCTACAAATTGAAGACAGGAAAGTCAAGAATCTCAAGCATAAGAGACTAGTTCTAGTCAAAGTAAAGTGGGACTCCAAAAGAGGACCTGAGTACACATGGGAACTCGAATCCGAAATGCAAAGGAAATATCCGCACTTGTTCAAGTAGATCTCGGGGACGAGCTCTAATACAAGGTGGGGAGGATGTAACAACCCTCGGTAAAACCGACACTCTCGAATATTTCCAAACACCTTAGTATATTTTAAAATGTCCCAATATGTCTTTAAATACACCCCGTATGTCAAAAACCGAGCCAGAAATACATTAAATAGTATTTAAAACTAGGGCTAAGGCGGGACGCGTAGACCTACCTGAAACCCTTACGCGGGCGGTATCAAGGTTAGAACTGGATTCCTTTGGTTTTCTTAAGTCCAAGCGGGCCGCGTAAGACCTATGTTAAGTGTACGCGGGCCGCGAGAGATCAACAACACGGCAACACCCTGAGCCGACACGTGTCGACATCGTGGCGGACCTACATGCTGACCCAGCTAAGCTACTCGTTGACCCAGGGTTGACGCGGGCCGCGTAAGGCTTTGCCTTATCTTACGCGGGCCGCGTGAGAGTCGAGATCAGCAACTATATAAAGGAGGCCTCGGGTTTCAATTCAGTTCGTTCATTTCTCATTTCTCAAATCACAATTTCTGTAGTAGAGTTATAATACTCGGGTATTATACCCCCTAATAAGCGAGGTTCTGCTCTGTTGTAAGTATTATAACCCAGGTTTCATAGTAGATACGCTGCCCCATTGATTTAGGGTTCCGTAATAACTGTCGTGGTTCTGCCCAACGTAGTTGTTGGAATACCGTCTCGGGGAGGGTATCATTAATATTTTCAAAGGGTTATCATACTAACCAATGTACATTTGTATAAATTATAGATTATATCCAGGAAATCCTTACACGAAGTCTAAGATAGCAATGTGAGTTTATCCTCTTTTTGTTAACCTTTTTGTAATATTTTACAAAACCTTAAATATTTTACAATGTGATTAAGTGATGATTGAGTCTTTGTAGTTCTTCAATTACTGCCGATATGTTGGGGTTTTGTATACAAAATTTACTACACTATGAGTAGTAAGTCGGGGATGACAGTACGTTACCATTGGACGACGAGTTAGCCAATGTGTAATATGACCCACAAGTCAGGATTGACAGTACTGAATGAGTAATTGTGTAGAAATAAACAATGTGATCGCTCTCAATACTGTTTTAATTGATAAAATGTTTCTTGGTTAAACTGGGATTCACTCACCAGTATTTCCCACTGACAAATGTTTTTAAAACGCGTTTCAGGTAACACAATGTGACAACCAATTAGTAAAAAGCCAGCTGGAGAGCACTGAAGGCTTGGGAAAAATGTGGCTATAAAAGTTACCTAAAAGACGATGTTTTAAATTCAATAAAATAGGGTTTATCCCTATAAAAGTATTGTAATAAAAAACTTGGGTTTTGCCCATGTGATTATTAATATTAAATAAGGTGGTTTTACTCTGATAAACATTTCCTAACTACGGTCCTGATGTAATTTCCGCTGCCAAATTAACAAGCTGATACCACCAAACTCTGAGTTCGCGTCCGCCCGTTCCCGGGACAGAAAAGGGATCGGGGGTTGCGACAGTTGTGCTTGGTTTGGTTGCTTGTTTGGGCTTTTGATCTGAATAGTAATTGGTTTTTTTTTTTGGTTTGGTTGCTTTGTTTGGGGCTTTTGATCTGAATAGTAACTGTTTTTGTGATGTTATTTGAGAAAAAAGATTTTCTGGCTATGAATGTGTTAATATTTATGTCTGGTTAACGACTTAACGGTGATCTTATCTTTTTGTTATTAGGACGGTGATGGATACAAGGGAAATACGATCCAATTCTCGAGACCGTTGGTTTCGTCAAACGTGGATCGGATGCTCAAGGATCATGACCATGTTTATGTTACAGCACAACACAACTAACACATGTTATAGTTTGAACTTCTCGGACATGCATATGTTACATGTGACATGAAACCCATGTACAACGTAACACGCGTTACGTGTGACATGAAAACACATTTTTATAACTTCCCTGGCATACGCACACCCACATGTTTACAAACCGTTTCAAGACCGACCCAAACAATAAAGCAAGGGTAGCCGCTGAAAAGCTAAGGCAGCAAAGGTAGCCGCTGAAAAGCTAAGGCAGACTGTCAAGTGAAGCTCTACCATTTTCTTAGTGCTATGTATTTTTGTTTACTAGTAATATGTAATGTGAGACTCTTATTTGTTTTGTCTAGTACATGATGTTAAAACGGTATGGACTTAACACATTCTGGAAGTCTTAACACACGTTATAAAAGAGGCTTAACACACGTTATATCAGGTATACTATGTTGTTATTAAGTTACTATTGGAGTTTATGCATCCATTCTGAAAGTCTTAACACACGTTATAATAGAGGCTTAACACACGTTATACATGTCAGGCGCGTAACACATGTTACAGTATGTATATACAAATCATGGTGTTTTGGAAACCACTAGCTTATACATGACACCATGTTGGGTTAATCCAAGATTATAACAGAGGCTTAACACATGTTATCCCAGGTATACGGTGTTACAATATTAACTTGTATGTTCCATATTAACTTGTACACGTGTTACGATCAGTATATGCACATCATGGTGTTTTACAAACCACTTTCATATACATGAATACAAGTCGGGTTATAATGGATGCTTACATGTTATCATATGTATACAAGTGGGGTTACAACAAGATTACGATATTAACTAAGCTCACCATTAAACTCATCGCCCCCGTCGACTGTTTTCACCCTTGTCACATGTTAAGCAATTACATGTTCCGAACAGACAAATTGTAACACATGTTAGATCAGTATATACACATCATGGTGTTTTGTAAACCACTAGCTTATACATGAATACATGTCATGTTACAAAAAGATTATAACAGAGGCTTAACACATGTTATACATTCCAAAATGTGCAAAACAAATGACCCGTTTCATATTATATATTCTAAAATTATCGGTACATGTGTTACCATAAATGACTCGTTTCATATTACACGTTACATACTAACTTGTACATTTATTACTTGTACAAGTTTTACGCTCAGTATCCACATTATCGGATATTTTAAACATCAACAAAAATAAAATAGATATTACTTGTTTTTTTTAATTAACAAAAGGTTAACACACGTTATATATCATTCTAACAGGGGCTTAACAAATGTTATACATGAACACATGTCAGGTTACATCATGGTGTTCTGTTACAACATGAACCACTAACACATGTTATAAATGAACAAAGAGTTCTTTCCCAAAGGATGTGACTTATTCAATGTCCCCGCATTAACGTCGCCTACATCCATCCAGCTTGTCAATTGAATATCTTTTATGGATCTGTTTCTGTAAATCAACACACGTTATATATCATTCTAACAGGTGCTTAACACATGTTATGGATCTGTCTCTGTAAATCAAGCAACCCAACAAAAAAACACTTATTGTTCAGATCAAAAGCCCAAACCAGCAACCAAACCAACAAAAAAACAATTATTGTTAATATCAAAAGCCCCAAACAAGCAACCAAACCAACAAAAAAATCCGTTCAAAATCTCATCCTAAAGTTGTGGATTTATTTAAAATACATGAACATTAACCATTACTAGAACACTTTCAGCCCACAAAAACATATTAACAACCATTTCAACAAAAAAACAATTGTGAAATGATATTTCAAGAACACTTACCGGAACGAGAACCGTCCGATGAACACGAAGAAGGTCTTCAAACCTTCTTCTCTCACACACACTTGAACATTCAACTCTCTCTCTCTCTAAAAAATAAAGATTATTGTTTCTCTATCTAAAACATAAACTCTCTCTCTCTCTAAAAACATTCATCGTGCCATCGTTCTCTCTCTAAAACAACAAATTATAGAGACATTCATACCCTTCATTTGCTTCTAAAGGTTGAAGCTTTTTGTAGAATTAGACGGAGAGGAGAGAGATTGGCATGGCTATGGTTGTTAGATGAGTTGAAAATTGAGGAGAGAGAGGGCCGGAGAAGAATCCCAGTGAATTTCGCCGGAGGAGGTGGTTGCTGGTGGGGGTTGTTTGTTTATCTTGGAGAAGGTGGTTGCTGGCGGTGGTAGTTTCTCCTGTTTGTTTGTCTTCAAGATTAGGGAAGAAGAAATGGGAAAGAGAAAGAGGAAAGAGAAAGAGGTAAGAGAAAAAAAAGCTTTTATGGTGATTTGATGGTACTTCCAAATTCAAAAGTCACCTTTTGTGTTTTCCAAAGTCAATAAAGTTGCTTTTTCATTACCCAATTTGCCCTTAACTTGTACTAGCATGGACTATTATATTGTTTTTAAATGCAAGAATCCTCTAAACAAATGAGGGCCATTGATATATTTAGATCTATTTAAATCAATGGATGAGGTTGGGTTTCCAAGGTTTTCTTAAAAGGATGGGGTTTTCCATATAACCCAACCCTATATATATATATATATATATATAGAGTAGGAGTTGGGTGGAAAGTCTATTTTTCCTAGAAAGTCTAGGAAGGAATAAGAATTGGACATGTGTCATTGAGGGATTTTAAGTAGAAGGGCTATCATGTAATTTCACATTTTAATTTTATTTTTGGAATGTATCTTCATTAACTAAAATTCCATGATTTTCGGAATTTTTATTATGTTCGAATTCAAATCTGAAAGTCAATGTGTTCATTAACTAAAATTTCATGTCACATTACATCACATATTCCATTGTTCAGAAGATTACTGGAATTTATCAGCATGTTCTTGGTGCTGTGTTTTAACAGTTTACAGGGCTAAAGTCAATTTTTTTTATAGATCCCACAATATAAAGATGGTAAAACACAGGGTATGAATCTGATTGCTGTTAAAACACAATTGTATGAATCTGAATGCTAAAACACAAGTGTATGAATCTGCTTCCTGTTAAAACACAGCTGTATGAATTTGTTTGCTGTTAAAACACAACTGTATGAATCCGAATGCTAAAACACAGCTGTATGAATCTGCTTGCTGTTAAAACACATCTGTATGAATCTGGATGTTAAAACACATCTGTATGAATCTGCTTGCTGTTAAAACACATCTGTATGAATCTGCTTGCTGTTAAAACACATTTGTATGAATCTGTATGAATCTGGATGTTAAAACACATCTGTATAAATCTGCTTGCTGTTAAAAGACAACTGTATGAATCTGCTTGCTGTTAAAACACATCTGTATGAATCTGCTTGCTGTTAAAACACATCTGTATGAATCTGCTTGCTGTTAAAACACATCTGTATGAATCTGAATACTAAAACACAACTGTATGAATCTGCTTGCTGTTAAAACACACATGTGTGAATCTGGATGCTAAACCACAACTGTATGAATCTGTTTGCTGCTAAAACACAACTGTATTAATTTGCTTGCTGTTAAAACGCATCGTCAAGAAAACGAAGATGATAAGAACAATATTTGAATGGTGATGATGAACTCGGAGATGGTGGAGATGGAGAAGTGTTTTAATTTGATCCGGTACTCTCCATCATTTCTAAAGTTATCTTCTTCCATGATTGTAGTTATTTTTGGTAGGGATTGGGGTTTCCAAGATGGGTTTGGAGAGAGAGAGAGGGAAAATCGCTTGAATTTAGGAACTGGGCGGTTATCTAATTGATTTAAAACACGGCCATTGACAAAATTGCCCCTACTCATTTAAAACAATCAATTAATTAAACTCAAATATTACAAGATTGCCATTGATTTAATCTCAACCCTTAAACACACCAATCGGATGGACCAGATCGCTTCCTAGACTTTCTAGGAAAAACACACTTTCCGTGCGAACCCTACTATATATATATATATATATATATATATATATATATATATATATATATATATATATATATATATATATGGGGTAAGATCAAATAAAAAGTTGATTTTGCCTAAGTAGGATGAGAAGGAATTTTAACCATTCATTTTTCAAATCAATGGTTAAGATGAAAGTGTATGAGAAAGGAGGAGTGCAAGGGTATCTTGGGAAAATTCTATTTATGGACTTTCTCTCTCCACATGCAAGGCACATGCATATTCCACCCCCATTTTTTAAACGTTCATAACTTTTTTATACGACATTATTTTTTCATAAAAATTTCACCATAAAATCGAGCGTCTTTTTATCTTTAATTTAAGTACCATATTGCTATACAAAATATGAAGACTAAAAAAACCCACTAAAATGTGTTGTATTTCTATGTTGTATAACATTTTTTTGTGCTGTATTTTTGTACTATATTTTTGTGCTAAAATTTTTGTGCTGGATTTTTTTATCTTAAATTTTTTTTCTCAATTTTTTGTACTGGATTTTTTTGTACTACATTTTTTTGCTGAATTTTTTCGTGCTATATTTTTTTGTACTATATTTTTTTTTGCTATATTTTTTGTACTAGATTTTGTGCTATATTTTTTTGTACTAGATTTTTTGTGCTAGATTTTTTTGTACTAGATTTTTTATTGTATTTTTTAAAAAAAAAAAAGGGGTATCACATGTCATTTTCACTCCTATTTATAAGGACCAAAATGCCCTTCATTCCTATTTATTAGGAGTGCAACATGTCATCATCACAATCCTTCTTAGGCTACTTAGGCAAAATCCACTTTTTAGTGGATCCTTACCCATTATTATAAAAATAAATTTACAATTCATGTTCACTTGTGAAATATATATATATATGATCTCACCATTTGAAATGCATGATACCAAAATTAGGTGTATGGAACACATAAGTGGGCAGGAATGGTGTGTATATGACATTATTAATGTAACCTATTTTTCTTTCAACTTTAGGGTGAAGGGAGTGGGGCGGCAAAGCCGATTGCCGAGCGGCAACACCGTCGCCATCCCTTTTTCCCGCGCGGCAAACTAAAGAACTCGGCAACTGGTCACCGATCGACAAAGAGGGAGGGGGACAAGACCGTTGCAGTGATGTGTGTGTGTATGTTTGACTTTAACACATATATATATTTTTTTTAAATGAAAAAAAAAGTTTACCACTTTCAAGTGTTTAACCAATGCCAACACTTTTCACCCAAGTTTAAACTCTTTAGACGTGTTGACATGGCACCCTCTCATTGGTTGATTTTGAAGTTTGCCACTTTCAAGTGTCTAACCACTCCCTTCACCCTTAAAGCACGTTTGTGGGCAAGAGAAACGAATCATCGTTCCATGTTAATTGCAAAATTGGGTTTAACTTATATTCGGTTCTAGTGTCATTAGGGGTGTTCAGAATGTTTTGAATTCGAAAAATTCAAAATTTGATTAAATTCGATTCGATTATCCAGAACTCGTTTCGATTATAAGAATTTGAATTCGATTCGATTCGAATAAAAATTATACATTTTATTTAATATTTTTATATATAATACATATATAACTTTTATTGGGCGATACTATAAATTATTTTCAAAATTCATTCCAAGTATTAAAATTACACATTACCAAACCCATTACATGGCCTATAACTAAAATCTAAATAGCAAATCTATCAATAGATTTCTAACTCTAAAAATATTAACTTGTAGTGGTTATTCCCGGACTCTCATTTTGAATGTTAGACTTATGATACTTTATTTTGAAATTTTTAATTTGATATCGTGCTTTATGGCTGCTTTAAAATTTATGTTTCATTTTAATAGCTTTTTACATGTTATAAAAAAACTTAAACAAATCGAATTCATTCGAATTTGAATTTTTAATCGAATACGAATTGGGTTTTTATTCGAATACGAATTCGAATCGAATTGGGTAGGTTTTAATCGAATACGAATCAAATTCTAATTCAATGAAAAATTAAAATTATTCGAATAATTCGAAAATTCAATATTCGATTCGATGAACACCCCTAAGTGTCACATTGAAAACATTTAACGGTACGATCAAATCGGTTTTTAATGAGGCTATGAAAGTTTAAGAAATATTTAATAAGCTTGTGATTTTTGAGCAAGAAGATAGGTCAAAAGAAAGTTGGCCTTGTCATCTAAGAAAATAATGTTGTAACAATTACTATGAAGCTAAGAATTAGTGAAGTCCATAAGTCACTAAAGGTAAATAAGTGCAGAAGAAGAATCCATAAACGGTAATTTTAAAGTGTATTCCAAACACGCATGACTAACAAACATGTGAAATCTTAACATTGCCACAAGGCCCACAACGAATAGATACATGTTTGTGTAAAAAATGTAAAAGTATAGATCTAGTGTATCAAATGGTGGTACCAAAGGTCTTGAGATATAGTTGCAAAGGGCTGGTGAGTGGTGACATGAGTAATTATCGAGAAGGTGAGCATGTATAATTCTTTGGTGCTAATACATCACAGGATAGGTGTCCACATGGGAGGCTTTGATGGTGTGCGGGGAGGACCTCCGCACAAGGCACACGATTTCGAGGGGCATGTGATTTAAAAAAAAAAATCCTATATGTATATGTTATTTTTTTAAATAGTCTACACATACCACTTTCAATATAGGCCCATTTACAAATCATTTTTTATGGTTTAGAATTTAGCCCACTTGGAATTAGGTTTATTAAGCCCAATACTGATTTGATATTTTTATATAATAACAAAACATAACAGAAGGGCTCATTTTTTCAATTTCGAACAGGGTATGTGAATTCTCAGAGACGCCTCTGGGTGTCCACATTCGGAAGTCCTTTGCATCAAAGCCAAAATGATCAAAATCGATAGACATGTTAGTACTAATAGTGAACATAAAGCAAATTCTTGATAAGATAGGAGCATGAAGAACATTATGAAGTTTTAAAAGAGGAAAAGGGTAGGGTAACGTGTGTCCTCTGTGGAGGAACGCCATAATGAGATATATATGCATGCAATGATGTTTGTTTCTTTGTCTTTCACATCTTCAATGGTTGGTGTCTTTGAGGAACCACATCCACATTCAATGTCGTTAATGGTCGTTAGTGTCTTTGATTAATTAATCAAGTCATCGTACTCAAATCAATAACCACGTATAATATGCAATAACATACATTTTCTAGACAATCAATTCATCATTTTATTTTTAATGCTTGTCCCGTTTGGATATCTTTACCTTAATTTCTCTAAAAGAATCTAAAAGAACTGCATGAGGATTGAGGAAGACATTATAGAGGTGGATAATTAAGGAATTAGCATTCAATCCTATGATTAAGCTTAATTCCTGTTTTTTTCACCAGCACGTGTTTATCCCATTTGCTTTTGATACTTTTAGTTTTCTGGCGCCAGAGGCTGTGGATCTACTTAGTCGAGTTTAAAGGGTCATGTATCGTAATGTTATGACCCCGAGATCTATGAACGTAGTTTTTAAAAGGCTTAGTTTTGCTATTCAAAAAGGGGTAGTGACGCAACTTATTGCCCGTTTACCAACTATCTCGATGTAAATTTATAACACGACTCTAAGTAAATATTGTCTATTTTAATAAAAAATAAAAAAAAAAAAACAGATAACAATTAACATATAAACTAAGAAGATACAAATTTTAATACCATAAATATTTTATAAGAAAATCGGCCATTGAGTAAAATAGTCAGAATCCGTTTACAAATTGTGTCCCTTTTTTGGCTCCACCAGAGTCGTGAAATAAATTAGATAGGCCTTTTCTTGCAACTTTCGGAACTGTATTTTTCTACACTTGACGAGTCAAGTTTTGTGGGCAAACAACACAAAATTAATCAACGACCCCCTTGCAACTGCTATCCATGAATACGGACAAACCCATGGTCGTTAGATCACGAACTTCACAATGATCATCCAATATATTATGATATCTTGTTTTGTCGTCAGTTATGACATGACAAAATGATATGTTCTTGATAACTTCATAAGATAGCGAAAATCATGAAGTACTGATATTATAGTAAATAACTAACATTAGAAAAACAAGTTATTTTTAGAAGACACTTTTAAGTTTTGTGTTTTAGTCACAACATTAGAATTATCAAATTTTTTTTTCACAATTTCACACATGTTTCTTTGTTTACGAATTTTTTAATTATTTTAATATGCTATTAAATTATAATTTTTTTTATTTTTATCATATAACTTTTGATAGACTTTATTTTATATAACTAGAATTGATTCCCCATGTTGCGGGGTCGGTTCTTTTAACGCGATTTGGGTTTACTTATTTTTTTAATTGTTTATCGATCAATAAGTGGACGAACTGAAAATGTTCATAAAATTAAGTACGAATATGTATTATATTTGATGTGAATCATTTTCCAAAATATTTACGTTAAAACACAAATCAATTAAAAACGTACATAAAAATAAATACGAATAGTTATTATATTTGACCCGACTCATTTTTAGAAAGAAAAAAAAAAAGCGTCGCAACGTAAACCAACTTAAACTTATACCGACACATACGTAAAAAAAAGCACATAAGAAAATAGTGTTTCATTAAGTTAAAGAATGGTGTTGCGCGTTACGACGGCATCGAAACACAAAGCAACTTGAATTTTTGCTGTCTAATAAAAATATATTATATTTGAGCTGACTCGTTTCCAAACAAAATTTACGTTAAAATTTAGACCAACTGAAAAGCTACATAAAAATAAACACAAAAACGTATTATATTTGATCGAACTCATTTCCAAAAAAAAAAGTTAGGTTTAAACGTAAGCCAACTTGAATTTATACCGACACAATTATCAAACAAGCACATACGACGCGATGGGTCAAAATGACATTTTATAAATTTTTCAAAAGGTCAAGGAGTGTAGGTGTTAATTTTGAAAGCTAAGGGCTTCGATATACAAAAGCACAAAAAGACAAAAACTAACAATAAAAAAAGCCAAAGCTGTTGTAACTAAGGAGTTTGTATATTATATATATAACTAGTATTATGGTTAGAATCAAATACAAAGGATAAAATAAATAAAAATGGTAAAAAAGATTCTAGTCCATTGATCTTAGATTTGGAGGGTTGAGATTAGTTGTAGGGAAAAGAAGATAATAGAATAGCATAAAGGGAATCTTATATTTATGGATTTTCTCTCTCCACTTGCAAGGCACATACCAATTCCCCCATCGATTTAAAACGTCCATAACTTTTTCATACGACATTTTTTTTAAAAAAAATTCACTATAATAACGAGCGTTTTTTTATCTTTAATATGAGTACCATATTATCATATAAAAATAAAATAAAAAATTTCATTTTTACTGGGTTTTTTTTGCATTGTGTTAAAGGTTCAGGTCATTGTGTATTTTAACTGGGTTTTGGTCAGTAGAGTTTCTATACATTGTGTTATTATCAAAACCTATAACACAATGTTAATTCGGGTTCTATCCATTGCGTTTTCATAAGAATCTATAACACAATAAATGACACAATGAAGATGGTGTTATATTTGGATTTTCTATAAATTGTGTTATTAGTTCAAGTCATTGTGTTTAATATGTTATTCATTGTGTTTTAATATGTTGTCTATTGTGTTTTAATAATTTGTTCAATTTTTTTATTATCTTTGTTCATTGTGTTTTAGTTTGTTGTGTATTGTGTTTTTAGTTTGTTTTCCATTATGTCTTCATCTGCTCTCCATTGTGTCTTTTATCTGTTGTCATTAATTGTATCTTTTATCTGTTGTCATCAATTGTGTTTTTATTTAGTCTGATACTTATTGTGTTATATGTTATCGCCATTGTGTTATACGTTATGGTCATTGTGTTTTAGTATGTTGTCCATTGTATCTTTATCTGTTGTCATTGATTGTGTTTTTTATCTACTTTACATTGTGTTTTACATCATGTGCATTGTGTTATTATCAAAACCTATAACACAATGTTAATTTGGGTTCTATCCATTGCGTTTTTATAAGAACCTGTAACACAATATATGACACAATTAAGATGGTGTTATATCTGGGTTTTCTATAAATTGTGTTATTAGTTTAGGTCATTGTGTTTAATATGTTATTCATTGTGTTTTAATATGTTGTCCATTGTGTTTTAATAATTTGTTCAATTTTTTTATTATCTTTGTTCATTGTGTTTTAGTTTGTTGTGTATTGTGTTTTTAGTTTGTTTTCCATTGTGTCTTTATCTGCTATCCATTGTGTCTTTTATCTGCTGTCATTAATTGTTTCTTTTATCTATTGTCATCAATTGTGATTTTATTTAGTCTGATACTTATTGTGTTATATGTTATCGCCATTGTGTTATACGTTATGGTCAATGTGTTTTAGTATGTTGTCCATTGTGTCTTTATCTGTTGTCATTGATTATGTTTTTGATCTACTTTACATTGTGTTTTACATCATGTCCATTGTGTAATATGCAACTGGGTTTTTGAATTTTTTTTTTTTGAAAAATATAACAATATGGTAATCATATTAAAGATAAAAAACGCTCGATTTTATGGTATAACTTTTTTTAAAAATAAATGATGTATAAAAAATTTACAGACGTTTAAAAATTGGGAGGGAAATAACATGTGACTTGCATGTGCATATTCTCTTTACTCTTGTAGACAAAATTACCCTTTTCATTTAATTCCTTCTAGGACACTTGTCACTCTCCGGTGACTTCTTACCCTTCTTATTTTTAAATACTTTGTATTATAACTCAACCCACTATTATTAAGCTCCTCTCGCGTTGCGGTGGGGGCGAGCACTAATGCCACACTACTGTCAGCGACCACCGACACTGAAGTTGCAGCATTAATGCTAAGAAATTAAACCGAAACGTAAAACATAGAATAAAATAACTAAGTTGATCTAGGACTCACGCGTTACAATGAACCCTCGTTTATTTTTTCCCGTTTAACAGGTTCATCGTAATATATATATAATATATATCATTACCACTATACAAACCATAATGCATACATTACAACACCATTGCATCAATATGTTGCAAATTATATTTATATAAGATTTTGGCTAAATTAATTAGATTATTATAAATAATGATAATTTGCAAATAAAACAACACAACTTTGAATGGATCAAACTGATTGAATATGGTAAGATATTGAAACCATTATTTGATTAGGGTACAACCACTTAAGCACAATTTACAACCATACATGCATACAAAACATATTGAATTTGATAAGGTAATGAAACCATTATTATTTGATTAAGGCACAACCACTTAAACACAACTTACAACCTATATTTGATTAAGATACAAGTATTTAAGCACAATTTACAACCAAACATGCACACAAATATTTTAAATTAATAATATATAAATAATCACTAAGGTTTTTGTTTTAGTCAAAGCATTAGTGTTATCAATTTTTTTGTCACAATATATGTTTCTTTGTTTATGATTTTTTTATTATTTTAATATATCATTATATAATATATTAATTATACTTAGTCTAAATTTACGTGGTATTTATCTTATAACTTTTAATAGACGTTTTATATAATTTCGAGTGTGTCATCGTGACATTCTTATTTTTATCCACACGTTAATATAAATTGACTCAAAATCGAGTTGAGATAGTAATGTACAAGTAACCAATGCACAAACATTGTATTTTGTAATACATTTAGTTTTTATCTTATACACTTTACATACGATATTTTATAAAATTTCGACTATTTCGTTGCTACGTGCAACGTGCATATTTTTTATTTACGACTCAATATAAATTTTACTTAAAACCGAGTTAATGCTATATTTTATTATTATAATCAGTTTTAAGTATATTTTTTTAACTATATGTTTTTAGTCTAAATGTTATATATATATATATATATATATATATATATATATATATATATATATATATTGTTGAAGGACGATTAATAGTAACTTTATTTTTATAATAATATTTAGCTTTTTATTATATTTTTATTTAATATATTATAATAGTTTATTATTATATTTGCTTTAAATAATATATTTTTGACCTTTTTTCCTTTTTTAAAACCATATATTTCCTTCATCATCTTTTTTAATATCTTTTTTCCTTTTTAGAACACATATTAATTTATCAATTAATTTGATACTTCTTTAATAATTTACGTTTATAGCTTTTTTTCTAAAAACTTAAGTACGTAGTTGTGCTTCATTTTTTCCCTGACATTCCATTATAAGTTTTGTTAAAAACGAAGTTGCACTCAAAATAAAGTATTTATTTGGTATATAAAACGGTACGATTATAAACACTACTAGAAAACTGTCTCCTTTGTGATAGCCAAATTTGTAGTAAATTTGTAGGAAACTGTCTCCTAAGTTTGCTACAAATTTTTGACAAATCTAACACTTTATTTTTTTAAATTATTTATTTTTCTAAAATCGATAATTAACAAATAAAATAACTTTTTTTTGTAGGAAATCTGTGGTAAATGGTGTTAGTTTGCTACAAATTTACGACAAATTTAACATTTTTATTTTTAAAATTATTTATTTTGTTAACATTTATAAATAACAAATAAATAATGGTTTTTGTAGGAAATCTGTAGCAAGTGGGATGATTAGTTTGCTACAAATTTTGAAAAATATAACACTTTATTTTTTAAAATTATTTATTTTTCTAAAATTGATAAATAACAAATAAAATAACTTTTTTTGTAGGAAATCTGTAGTAAATGGTGTAAGTTTGCTACAAATTTTCGACAAATTTGACATTTTATTTTAAAATTATTTATTTTTTCAAAAAATGAATAATTACAAATGAATTAAGTTTTTTTTTGTAGGAAATCCGTAGCAACTAATGTAAAATTGCTACCAATTTCCGACAAATTTAAATTTTTTTCTTTAAATTATTTACTTTTCAAAAATTAACAAATGATTTACTTTTTTTTGTTGAAAATATGTAGCAAACGATATCAATTTGTTACAACTTTCCGACAAATTTAGAAATTTTATTTTTTTAATTATTTATTTTGTTGTGGTTACAAATTATATAAACTTTTAGTTTATTTTGTCTGAATTTTGTCGAAAAGCTAATAAATGTTGTGACGAAATTGCTACAAATGGTTTTTGTGTGGAAATTTTGTTGGAAAATTGTAGAAAAGTTTTGGGTTTTTTTAGGTTTTCTTTTTTGTTAGCAAACCGTACAAAATTTGTAAGAAAATTTGAGTTGTGGGAAATTTGTAAGAAACTTTTGTAGGATAATATATAGTTTTCTAGTAGTGAAATTAAACCGTTCTAATGATTTGGATTTCTAAACAACATACTTTATTTTGAAATCACGTTTTTTTTACATTATCATTTGCTCGAGATCTTTATGGTGAACCAGATTTCTTTTCTTTGTTATTGTTATTGTTTGTGTGACAGATTTATGGGTAATGCATACCCATTTTCAGGCTAAATGGTTATTGTTTATATTGATGAAGATGGCTTATTGTTCATATGAAAGCAATAGATGTGACGGTGCTTGATACTTGGTTTGGCAATTTGTATTGTAGTCGTGTGTAGCTTCTGAGCTTGGTTTTCTCTCTGTTTTATGGTTGGTTATAGCTAGGGCATGCAGTGTGATTTATATGCTATCACTTAGCAACATTGGTTGCGTTTAATTGCTTTGCATGTTCGTAAGACAATCTGATTGTGAACTGCCTTTTGGACATGGCACGACTTTATTTTTGAACTTTCCTCTTTTGGTTTCTATATCGAGTGTCGACACCATATTAATAACATGGTGAACCAAACCAATATCAAACATATTCCCACCATTAACATTATTGTCGCCCCCGCCACGAAGCGCGGATGTAACTCACCAGTTACAAACCAAAATCAAACCGACAACCCAAGTTGTTTTATATGTTGTGTCGGTTTCATATAATCAATCATGTTGATCTGAATTACATTATTAACAGTAGGAAAGCCCATGCTTCACATAAGACCACATTATTCTTGGGTTCAGTATTTTATAGTCTTACATCCTCATTAAAATCAATATAATTTAGTTGATATCAAATTGACGGATTGATCCCGACCATCTTTAAATTTGGATTAAAAAATTTAAAGTTTTTGCTAGGTTTGGTTAGCTATCCATTAAACCCACGATAGTGAATAGCTTGGGCCTCCCTTCTATAGACAAGGGACACTCGAATTTTTATTAACTTGGTGATGTTGAATATATCCCAAGTATCACATAAGCACTTTTGATCGGCATTGAGTATACTAAGGTAGTGGAGCGTTCAAATGACAATAATTTTTTTTTTTTTTTGTAAATAAGTTTTCAACCAATTAAAATGCTCCATTTAATGTGTATTTCATGTTATTATAAGGACATATAGGTAAATTCACAGTTTTTATTAATTTATTGTATTCCCCTAAATTATCTAACATAATTCAACTTGTAACTCCATTTTAAAAATATATTCTTTCATGACAACCTAATTTATGATAAAGGACAATTTTCGATGTGTATAGGATAAATTTTGATATGTGTATGATATATGTATTATAAATTTTGATATGTATATGATAAATATTGAATGTGTAGGATAATGTTTTTTTGCCTAATTATTAATGAGAGAGAAAATAATTATTTGGATAAGTTATAAACTATTTATTGTTTTACTATTATCCTCTTACTTCTTTTTTTTTTCTCACATTAAGTTTGTTCTCAAATGATCATTCCCCTACTAAGGTAAATATGTCATTCATTAATATAACTCATTTTTTTTCATTTTCTAATCTCCACCGATGTGAGATAAGTACATATGTTATGTGCTTTGTGTTACTATATGGGCCAATGGGCCGTTTAAGCAACAAAATAAGTTAACTGAAAGTCTGATGGGTGTTCTCCTATTATAACCACATTTCCCTTGCAAATTTTATTAATCTGGCGACGCGGAATAGAAAAATAATAGGTTTATGAACTCTCTTAGAGTTCAAACTCGTTCAACTCGATGAACCGGTCTTGCAACTTTTTCCACCAATTGATGAAAAAACTAGGACTTTGCTTTACTATACAGGCCAATGGGCTTATTAAAAAAAAAATTTACTTAAAGCTTTGCGGTGTTCTCCTTTATAACCACATTTCTCTAGCAATTTTTCTTAACCAAGCGATGTGGGGTAGTATGAACTTTCTTAGAGGAACAAAATCGTAATTTACGAGGTGGTCTATGTATCAACACTTGTACCAAATGCAATAACTCTTTTTATAAGTGTCTTAAAATTTTAGTGAAATTACAACTTCCTACTCTATATGCTTTATAGGGTAATATAGATTAACATTTCTAACATTATTAATACCAATATTTATATATTATCAATTAACAATATAGTTGTGCTTACTTGAGTTGTACTACATATTTAAGTGAGGGTGAGAGTTGACTACAAAGTCCATTTTTCCTACAAAGTGTACAAAGTCATAAAACACCACAATTTCAGCCATAAAACACACTCAAAACGCACAAATTGTTGGTGCATGTTTGTGACAACAACTTAGATTTGGTCTTTGGATATCTTGTAATTAGTAAAACGATAAACGGTTAGCGGGTTTAGCTTTGTAATAGTTGAATTATAGAGTTTGGGCTAAACAAAACCCAATTGGGTCAAGGGTGGACGAATTGGGCTTTGCCCATGTAGGAACCTTAGCCCAAGTAGCAACCTTGTGTTATATAAATAAGGTTATGCTTTAGGGTTTAGGTTAATCAGCCAAAAACAGAGTTTTAGAGAGGATTTTCGTGAGAGTTCTAGCAATTTCATATAGGCTTAGAGCTTGGACGAATTAGGGTTTGATTGATTGTAATACTTCAGTTTGATAATCAATAGAAACCCGGTTTGAAAGTGAATTGCTGATTTCTGTTTCTACTCATTCTGTGATATTCTGATCAAGAGGATTCCGCACTCTTGATTAGATTGACAATTCTGTGAAAGATCCATACATCAAGGGGACCTACAATTGGTATCAGAGCATTAGGCTCTTGAAGAGGCTCGGTTCAGAATTGCGATTGGCAGAAACAGGGAGTTATTTCGAAAATTTTGAAACCTGAAAAATTAGGGTTTCGAAATTTTTGTGTGTTTGATATTGATTTTCGAAATTGTTGGCTGTTTTGATCTTCTGGTTTGTTTGTTTGGTGTTTTACAGGATTTCTGGAAAGATTAGGTTTCCAATTTTACTGGTTCAGCGAAGTTAACAAGTCAGCGAATTTGTCTGACCGGCAAAATTAACTGTGCAAGCATACTCATTGGCGAAGTAAATCCAAAGGAGACTTTGGTAACCGTATAATTTTCCACAGCGAAATTATCACGGTTTCGGTGACTTTACCAGTCGTCGTAATAGCGAAATTAAGCAGCGAATTTGGCAGCATTTGACTAGCGAACTTGACCTCACAGCGAACTAGACCAGCGAAGTTGACCTGCGAAATTAACTAGCATAATTAATTAACCTTCTTGGGCTAGCGAAATTAAACCAACCCAGCGAAATTAACATAATTTAAAGGGTAGAATATTTTCTGGGAAGCGTAAGAAAAATTTCATAGTTTTGCAAATAGAAATTGATCCGTAGCTCGTTTGACAGAACCGTTTGGACCGTTAGACTCTAGAAAATCCCGAATTCGGTTTTCGATATTAGATATCATTGGATTCGTCTTTTCGAGACGATTCTAACGGTGTAATTTGGTAACCACTGTTTTCGGAGATATTTTGTACGGTTTTAACAGTCTGCAACGTTTAAAATGTCGAACATGTCTACTTTGAATGAGCTTTTGAAGATGGAGCATGAGGTTGGCACTACCAACAAACCACCTAAGATGATGAAGGTGGAAAATTACTTGACATGGAAGGATCGTTTTCAATCCTTCATTGAATATCAGGACACTCGCATGTGGATATGCATTGAAGATGGGTACACAAACCCAACACATGACTTTGAGGGCAGACCTCGTAGAACTGCTTATGTGAACATGGAAGATGCTGATAAAAAGATGTATGAGGCTGAAAAGAGAGCCTTGGCTGCAATTAAATGTCCTTACCTGATAGCATCAAGCATACTTTCAAGAAGTACACAAACTCAAAGGATATGTGGGATGCATTGGAGAAAAGATATGCGGGAAATGCAGATGTCAAGGAAAACAAAGTTGATCTTCTGAAGAAGCAGTTTGCTGTTTTCAAATACATGAAACATGAGTCACTTGAGGACACCATCACTCGTTACTACCATCTAATGTCAGAAATGGAGAATTATGAGATCGTTTGCTATTCTGACGTAGAGAAGAATGACAAGCTGCTCGATGCCTTACCTACCAAGTGGGATATTTACACTCTCATGATCAAGGGAGAAGCAGATTATGAGACAAAAGAGCTTGAAGAAGTAGTTGGCAAGCTGAGAGCTTATGAGCTCAGTATGAAGAAGAAAGACACTGGATATGATCAGGTTCAAGATCCAGCGATTTACAATGGGCTTACATCTTCTTCATCTCACAACGCTTGTAGCGACTCTGCTACTGCGTTTCTTTCGTGTGAGAACGAGCAGGTCACAGTGAATGAAGATGGTGATGTGTGTTTTGTAGCTGCTTCAGGAGGATCAACAGGAGCTAAGAGAACATCAGCTTCTAAGCAGAGTAGTGGTGTTAAGTCGATGCCTATGAGTGTTAAGTCGGCTGAAGAGCATCTTGCTCTACTTGCTTCATTTGTTGCTTCTTATGAGAATTACATTCAGGGGAAGATATCTGATCCTGCCACTTTAGATGAAGACTATGCTCAGATTGACCCTGATGATCTTGAGGAGATGGATTTGCAATGGCAAATGGCCATGATTTCTAGACGAGTGAAGAGATTCATGAACAGAACAGGAAGGAAGTTTGTAGGGAGGAGTGTTATTTTGACAAAACCAAAGTGAGGTGCTTTAACTGTCAAAGTTATGGGCATTTCGCTAGGGAGTGTCAAAAACAAAAGCAAGAGAATTCGAGTCAGAGTTCAAACAACAGGAATGCATCAAACAACTCTAGCTCAAAAGCTTTGATCTCTACAGCACGAGAAGGTTCCTACGATTGGAGTATTCATCTTGAAGATAATGAGAATGCCACACAGGCATTCATCGCAGAGATCGTGCCTTTTGATGATGATAAAGCTGCTATGGGAGATGCTGAAGCAAAAGTCGATGCTGAGGCCATGGTGAAAATAGAGAATAAAGCTGAAGCAAAGAAGGTTGATCAGACAACAGTTGCTGAAAAGGAAAAGCAAAAGTCTAACCAGGAACGGGAAGCTGAAGAAAAGGATGCTAAGTATAAAAGAATGGAAGCTCAGCTTGCGGCTCTAATGGCCAACCTTGATAAACAAACAAGAGAGGTAAATTCTAATTCTGTGTGTTTAAAATGTCGTGAACTACAGGGTGAGGTTGACAGGTTGTCAACACAAAACCAAAGTCTGGTAAGTGAGATGTCTAACATAAAAGAAGCAAACTTTTTTGCTAAAAGAAATGAATCCTCATACTTGAAGAAGAATAAAGGTTATGAAAGTAAAATTGACTCTTTAACCTGCAAACTAAACGAAAAACTTCAAGTCATAGACTTAGCTCATGAAATGATGGCTGAGAAAACAAAAGAGATTTCTGAAAAATGCAAAGAGTTGTCAGATGCACAACTCAAAATTGTTGAACTTGAAAAGAAATTAGGTCAATTCAGGGACTCTACTTTTGTTATGAAACATATGATGGGTGGCTTGAAGAAAAGTAATGACAAAACCAGTGTGGGATTCCATGGTTTCAATGAAGTTCCACCTCCTGTTAGTCATGACTATTCTTTCTTGCCTGATGAAGATGACCTCATGGACTTTGTGTCAACATCACCAAGTAGTTCCACATCAAGCCAAGGAAATGTGTTTGAGAGTGCTGATGCTCAGAAGGATAATAATGGCACACCTGTTTTGAAAAAGAAAACTTCACATCCTAAGAATAATAATCCAACTTTTGTTAAAAAGGTTAATTTTGTTCAAGGAAGTGACATGAAAAACGAAACAGCTGTTATTGAAAACGAATCTAATGTAGAGTTTGCTAAAAACAAGAACAAAGAAAATTCTGAAACTAAGCAAACTGAACCAAATCCTTCTAAGGCATCATCAGCAAAACCTGAATCTAGTTCAAAGGCTTCAGAAAAGAAGTCTCGAAAAAGAGATCGTGCTTCAAATGTCACACCAAAGGACATGTAGCTAGATGCTGTCCTAACAAAAAGAGTGAAGCACAAGTGAGTGAGAGAAAGAAAGAGAAATCACCTGAGAAGAAAGGTGATAATGAGGAGAAAGTTGCAAATTCTCCAAAGAAATCTGCTCCTAAGCAACCAGAGAATGTTGCTGTTGGTGAAGATAAGGCTGAAAAAGGAACTCCACAAGTTCCTCGTTTTCAAAGAAATCAACCAAGATTTCAGCCTAGATCTCCACCAGGCAGATATGAGAGACCTAGAAGCAGTTCACCTAGAATGAACAATTTTAATGGAAATTCAAATAATTTCAGAAGTCAAGGTCAATATCAAAATCGATACCCAAATAATGGTGGTCGAACTTTTTATAACAATGGCTTTAGAAATTATGATAATCAAGCTTCTTGGAATCAAAATTCAAGATATCAAAATCCAAATTTTCAAAGGTCAAATAGTCCAAATAAATTTTGGAACCCTCAGGACCAAAGACCTAGTGGAAATCAAAATCAAATTCCATCAACAGGTCTGAGATCCAAGACTCCAGCTAGGAGTAATGGATATTGGATGGATGTTCCAGTGGTTGGTGAATTTGGACGACCCAAGATCATTAAGGCTTGGGTCCCCCAATCTAACTAATTTCTTTGTTGGTGTGTGCAGGAGCTGCTAAGGAGGATTATCAACTTATGGTATGTTGATAGTGGCTGCTCCAGGCACATGACGGGGGATGCGAGATTGTTGACTGAATTTGAAGATTATGATGGAGGACATGTAAATTTTGCGGGTGCTAAAGGTGGTAGAATAACTGGACGAGGAAAAGTGACCAATAGGAAGATCACACTGGACAAAGTGAACTATGTGGAGCAGCTTAAACACAATCTGATGAGCGTGTCACAAGTCTGCGACAAAGGTCACTCGGTCCATTTTACCAAGAATGAAGCATTAGTGTTGAAACCAGGTTTGGAGATTCTGGACGATTGGATAATGATGCGAGCACCAAGGAGAAATGACACTTATGTCATGGACATGGGTGCTAAGGATCCAACTGCTGTGGTGGCGTGTTTACTATCAAAAGCATCTGAAGCTGAATCGATGTTGTGGCACAGACGCATGGCCCATATTCACTATCAAAAAATGAATTACCTTGTTAAAAATGAGCTAGTGAAAGGGGTTCCAATGCAGAGGTTTCACGTGGAAGATAAATGTCTTCCATGTCAAAAGGGAAAACAACACAAGAAACCTCATAAGTCTAAAACAGTAAATTCCATAGATGCCCCTTATGAATTACTTCACATGGATTTATTCGGTCCAGTGAACGTGAGGAGCATAGGTGGAAAGTACTATTGTTTAGTTGTCACTGATGATTACTCACGTTATTCATGGGTTTTCTTTTTAGGTACAAAAGATGAGACAACAGAGATGTTGATAGATCTTTTTACAAAATTGGAAAACGTTCATGATGCAAGGATCAAGAGGATAAGGAGTGATAATGGCACAGAGTTCAAGAATTGAATTCTGGATCTCTATTGTCTTCGAAAGGGAATTGAACATCAATATTCTGCTCCTTATACACCTCAACAAAATGGAGTTGCTGAGAGGAAAAACAGGACGTTGATTGAAGCCGCTAGGACGATGCTTCCAGATTCAAAGCTACCAGTTCTTTTCTGGGGTGAAGCTGTGAATACAGCTTGCTACGTCCTAAACAAAGTTTTGACTGTTAAACATTTTAACAAAACATGTCATGAATTAATGTTTAACAAGAAACCAAACTTGGAAGGCTTTGAACCATTTGGATTACCCTGCACCATTGTGCGAAATAAAGATAAACAAAAATTCGGTGAGGTGGCTGACGATGGCTACTTTCTAGGTTATGTGCCTGGCACACCAAATAAAAGGGTTTTTAATCTAAAAACTGGTAAAATTGAGGTTGTTTACAATGTTGAAATTACTACATACAAACCTCAACAATCAACGAGTGGTCCTGCTATATTATATGATTATGAAAGCACTTTTAAATCATTTAATATTCCTGAGTTTCCAAATGCAGATGATTCTCAGTTGATTCAAGCAGTGGTTGGTGGAGATGACGAAGGCGAGTTCATGCCTAGATCGAATGTTGATATGACAGATGCTCCAGAAACTTCCCAAGGTGCTGCTGATCCTGATTCAAGCGATAGTGACTCTGAACCCATTCAGGGGGAGGATTTCATTAATCCATTTGCGGATCAGAACATTCAAGGGGAGGTTGGATCAAACCTGGGTGACAATCTAGAAGTCGATATTGTTGCTACTACATGAGCAAATAGGGATCATCCAGTTGACATGATACTTGGGGATCCTACTGCAGGTGTTCAGACGAGAAGAAGCATAGCAGCAAATTCTGGGTTATTTTTTTCGATTGAGAAGACTGGGATAGTGAATGAGTGCTTGTATAGTTGCTTTATTTCCCAAGAGGAGCCGAAGAACATTCATATGGCTCTTAAAGACAATTCATGGGTTGAGGCTATGCAAGAGGAATTGGCACAGTTTGCAAAGTTAAAGGTTTGGGAGTTGGTTGACCTTCCTAAAGGTGAAAGAGAAATTGGCACTAAACGGGTATTTAGGTGCAAGAAGGATGAAAGAGGGATAGTCACGCGAAACAAGGCTCGATTGGTTGTCAAAGGTTTCAATCAGCAAGAAGGGATTGATTACAATGAAGTGTTTGCACCAGTGGCAAGGTTGGAGGCAATTTGTTTGTTTCTAGCTTTCGCAACATTCAAGGGCTTCAAAGTTTACCAACTAGACGTGAAGAGTGCGTTTCTTTACGGGAAAGTCCAAGAAGTGGTGTATGTCTCACAACCAGATGGGTTCGTCGATCCGGATTATCCAGATCGGGTGTACAAACTTGATAAGGCTTTGTATGGATTACATCAAGCTCCCAGGGCGTGGTACGAGACACTGTCTACACATCTGATAAAAAATGGTTTTGAAAGAGGTCAGATTGACAGTACACTGTTCATCAAGAGGAAGAAGGAAGATTTTCTGCTAGTTCAAGTGTACGTGGATGACATCATCTTTGGGTCATCAGATGAAAACATGTGTAAAGAGTTCGAGCAGGTAATGAAGTGCAAGTTCGAAATGAGTGCTATGGGTGAGCTGTCTTACTTTCTGGGATTACAAGTTGAACAGAAGGAGGATGGGATGTTTATTCATCAAACGAAGTATGTGTATGACATTTTGAGTCGGTTCAAAATGAATGATTGCTCTACTTTCAACACACCCATTTGCGAAAATCACAGTCTTGGCCCAGATCATGAAAGTACTGAAGACGTTGATCCAACTCAATACAGGGCAATGATTGGTTCTCTAATGTACTTGACTGCTTCAAGACCCGACATCATGTTTGCCATATGCTTGTGTGCCAGATATCAAGCTAATCCAAAAGAGTCACACATGAAAGCAGTGAAGTGTATTCTTCGTTACTTGAAGGGGAAACCTAAACTTGGGTTGTGGTATACAGCTGATAGTGATATGAATTTTGTTGCTTACACTGACTCAGACTTTGGAGGATGCAAGTCGAACAGAAAGTCTACAACTGGTGGTTGTCAGTTCTTAGGAGGCAGGATTGTGTCTTGGCAATGCAAGAAGCAATCTTGTGTGTCTACATCTACGTGTGAAGCTGAATATATTGCTGCGGGTAGCTGCTGCTCTCAGGTTCTCTGGATACAACAGCAAATGCGCGATCACGGTTTGGATTTCACTCGTACTCCTATTATGATAGACAATAATGCCACAATTTCAATAACTAATAATCCCGTGAAACACAGTCGCACAAAACATATTGACATACGTCATCATTTTATACGGGATTGTGCTGAAAAGAGACTAATTGAATTACATCGAGTCGACACACTAGATAACCTGGCAGATCTTTATACTAAAGCTTTTGACAGGGCTCGCTTTGAACATTTAGTCGAACTCAACGGGATGAGGAATCCTGAATAACTGGTTTTTCATAAGAATTTTGTAAATAGTTTACTGCTTTTCTTAAAAATCAAAAATACAAAAACATTGAAAAATAAAAAACATAAAAAAATAGAAAATCAAAAATGAGTTATCACTGTGTGAAAAAGGAGAAATGATAGTACATCAGCAAGTTAGACTGTCATACTTAAAATGAATTAAATTGCTCAAGTGTGATAGCAGCTTCATCATATGATGTATCAGTAGACAAAAAGCATGAAATAATCAACTTACCAATGTGATATAAACCTAAATAAATTGTGTATGAGTGGGGAACACATCAGTGGTGTATGGTTTAATGACCTTAAATCTTGCGTTGATAGATTGCCAAAATCTGAAGTTTTGGGTCTTTATACTGTTATTTTATCTGAGGATATTAGGGGTGTCCTTCTGCTGCATCCAGATATATGCTGACCTAGACACACCCAGGATATCTTAAAAGAGCTAAAAATGCCAAAACCCTTAAATGAAGAAGCTCTCAAAGAGAGTTATTCAAATGTGCAAAATGCATAAATCGTACCAAAAAATGGTATTTGTCTTAGCCCTCGTTAGATATTTTGGTCTCTTTGCTGTACGGAAGTACTGACCTGTTCACCAATTATCTAAACGTTGAAAAATAAAACGGATGAATTCAGTATACTCACCTACTACACTGAATCTTTGTGCATACCTTGATCGCGGGGGTATATCCTGAAGTGGGACACACTAGTATATCAGTAATAAAATTACCTTAACGTATCATACGGTAATGGAACTTGAAATGTTCATGCATTTTGTTTAAGTGGACAAACATACTGGTAATCGTCTTGGACTGCTTTTCACGAAAAATTTAAATAAAGAATTATCTAATAGTGTGAAACAGTTTGATTGTGCTGATATGATCTTCTTACCAGTGATTCTCACAAAAATAGAGTGTTTATTGCTTTTGTTATTTACTTGCTTTCAGAAAATATAAAAAATCCAAAAATATTGTCTTTTTCTGTTTAAAATTCTTAACGTACGGAAAACTGTTATTCTTGGAGGAATTGTTACTGATAGGGGAGACGGTGTTAGAAAGTGAGTTCAAAATTTTTAAATCATACGGGTTATAGAGTGTGTGATTAAAAGTTTTGCGTGTTGGTGATAAGTTGAAAATGCTTAATCTGTAATACAGTTTAACTATCTCTTGAAAAATAATAATTTATATAACTGTGTTGAAAAATTCTTATGGTTTCTCGAGATGTTTGTTTTATAGTATACAGATTGAAGCGGTATGTTGCTGAGAAGTTGCTGTGAAGATGAGAGTTTGATTGGATGCATGGTAGAACCTCCTTTCTACATTGCAGAAAAAGTTGAAGAGTTTGAAGATTGCTTTACAAATGCTGAACTGGAGTTTACTCAAACGCTAAAGTTTGTGAAGATTTGGTGATTGGATGCATCAGCTTAGGGGGAGTCTGTTGCTGACAGAGCTAGTGAAGCTGAAGCTATCCAAAGACCAAAGACAGTACAAGACTACATGAAGATTGAAAGAAGACTGAAGACAAAGTTATTTTATGAAGCTATTGTCAAAGGGGAGTTTGTTGGTGCATGTTTGTGACAACAACTTAGATTTGGTCTTTGGATATCTTGTAATTAGTAAAACGATAAATGGTTAGCGGGTTTAGCTTTGTAATAGTTGAATTATAGAGTTTGGGCTAAACAAAACCCAGTTGGGTCAAGGGTGGACGAATTGGGCTTTGCCCATGTAGGGACCTTAGCCCAAGTAGCAACCTTGTGTTATATAAAATAGGTTATGCTTTAGGGTTTAGGTTAATCAGCCAAAAACAGAGTTTTAGAGAGGATTTTCGTGAGAGTTCTAGCAATTTCGTATAGGCTTAGAGCTTGGACGAATTAGGGTTTGATTGATTGTAATACTTCAGTTTGATAATCAATAGAAACCCGGTTTGAAAGTGAATTGCTGATTTCTGTTTCTACTCATTCTGTGATATTCTGATCAAGAGGATTCCGCACTCTTGATTAGATTGACAATTCTGTGAAAGATCCATACATCAAGGGGACCTACACAAATAACAAAGTGAAGATTACTAAAACGCCATATTTGTGGGTTTTGTGTTGTGTTTTGGATGATAAGGCTTTTATTATTGAATGACTAAGATTAGTGTGTTTTATGTTGATTATCATGTTGTGTTTTATATTCATAGTTCTACGATAGCGTGTTTGAAGTTTTTTTGGACTGTTAGGGTTTGGATATTGTGTTTTAGTGATCTTTACTCAGTTATTTGGGGGGTTTCGAGTGTGTTATAAGGTTGAAATTGTGATGTTTTATGACTTTGTACACTTTGTAGGAAAATTGGACTTTGTAGCCGAACCCCACCCATTTAAGTGATGTTTCATGTTTACTTTATTTGTACATTGTGCTTATATAGTTGTTATTTGGGTGGGTATTTAAATGAGTTATCTTTGTTTGTTGGCTTCATTTTGAAGCCACCACTCTCTCTCTACCACCAAACCTTTGCTTCTCCACCACCATTGCCCACCCTTCATGTCGCCATATACGATGTCCCCCTGTTGTCTGATCCTTTTAATTTGTGCTCCATTTAGGTATATTCTTACCTTTTACTTTGTTTACCATAAAATTTCAAGGGTTTAAGTGGTTATTTTGAGTAGGATTTTCCGACATGTTGTTTTGTTTGGTGTTTTGATGTACTGTGTAACATCCGAAAAAAATAGGTTCTAGAAACCCGACTCGTTTTATAAACCGAATCCTAATTGAATTAAATGAAAAATGAGAATTTTTATTATTTTATGTCTTTAATATTAATGCGTGTTAGTTTAATTAAATACGTGTCAAAAATATAAATTTTATAAATAAATTTCAGTTAGTTCTAAGAGTTTTTTATAAAAGAAATAAATAAACTAAGTTAGAATTAATTAGTTAGTAAGGTTATGAAAGAACTCACTAGTCAACATCAAGAGTTGCTCGACAAAGGTTTCATTTGTGGCACCCAAGGAAAATCTGCAATCATCCACTTCTTCTTTCGAGGCTGCTTACCAAATTTCGGGACGAAATTGCTTTCAAGTTGGGGATGATGTGACAACTCGGAATTCCAAGACTCTTTATGTACTCATGTCCTGTCGTATGCTGTGAACTTGTGTTCATTATGTGAACTATTAAACATGTTATTGTATATTTGGATTAATGGGAGTGTTTGTGATTCACGTTGTTAACCGCACACGAACTCCGGGTCGCGCACCCCTTTTTCACAATCACACATTCGTGCACTTGGGTTCTCGTCCTGAGTTTTGTCGAGCCCAAAATTAGGCCCGACCCCTCCTAGCAGCACATACACACAGGATTGGTGGTGTGGCTTTCATTATCTCACAAAAAAAAAACAAGATTAGCAAACCCTACCCTCTCCTCTCCCTCAGGACTCGATGGCAGCCACATTCTTCTCATTTGAAGCCCTCTACCGATCGTTCCAACATCTTTGTATACACCTAATCTCGTGGTTAGTAATTCCTTCATTGTTTGTCTAAACGTACTTGTGATTCTTCATTATGCATACTTGATTACGATCTAGAGTTTGGGTGGTAGCCTAATGTGATTAGTGTTAGCATCAAGGTGTGATTGAATCATGTAAATAAATTGTTCATAAACCAGGGTTGCATGAGAAAAGGTTATGATGTTTTAGGGTTGAGGATTATGGATTGGACTGGGATCATGTGGTGAGTCTCGGTCGATAAGGAACAATGGTTCATGAATTAGGGTTGATGATAGAATCTTGTTAACTGGTTTGATCCGATTTGAATGATGAGCATATGTTAAATTTTGATAATGATTCGGTTATGATTAGGGTTCATACGGATTGGCGGATTGGTTTGGTAACTGGTTGAATTGATTGAGAAACATGTAACTGACCCCATGATTTACAGCCCGAATAACAAATCGCACACTTACATCATGATCGCACACTTGGATTTAGCCGCACAGTCACTTGGGCTCTATGCACACTTGGGCCTTAACATTCTTCGGTCACACACTGGGCTTTGGGCCACGAATAGTAAAAGAACCACACCATACATGGGTCGCACACTCATGTCTTGGTAGCACACTCTTGTCTCGATCGCACAGTTCTTTGCGCTTGGGTTTAGGTGGGCCAAACCTGGTTAGGGAGTCGCACACTGCTAATTGGGCCGAAGATAATGGGCCGTACATTACTTGTTTGGATTGGATAAAGATGATGAACTATGCAACGTGTATGCTACCCTTGGGTCTCAAACTTAGTAGGCTGCATATTATCGAGAACGACAGAAATAAATTGTTAAGTAGTGTCGTGAAACCTGAACTGATGATGTGAACTTATATGTGAATGCTTGTTACGTGTTATGTGATAATTCTTGTGATGTATGCAACTTATAAGCACATAGACTGTTTGTACGAGATCCTAACTGTTAGTGGTAACCATGTTAGGACTGGTTTGATCAACTTAAACACATAACTTGACTTACCGAGCAAATCTAAGGTGAGTTCACTGCTCTTTTTCAAGCATGCGTCCCAGGGAGGGACAACTGGTAAATATTCCGGGGAGGAATATTGGGTTATTGGGTTTAACTGGAATGTTAAACGGGAATGTTGGTTAATACACTCACATCTATCACCTAAGTCCCATCTACTACCGAACTAGTTGCCGAGGAGGCAATGAGGTTATTAGTTGATAGCGTCGTTTGGCATCCTCACACCGTACCGGGGAGGACGGGCGTGAACTAATGACCTTAACCACTCGACCAATGTGTGATAGAGCATTGGGGAAGGGCAAACAAACTGTTGCCATCTTGCGGTACAAGAGTTATTAACAACATGCATTTAAACAACTACTTGGTAAATAAGCGTTTTAACAAACTGTGAACTCGCCAGCATTATGCTGATGCACTTGTCTGCATGTTTGCAGGTCGTTAAATTCATGGATATGGGACCTGCAGTCTGGAATTGCTGGAGTGGTCATTGGTCGAGTTATTGGAAACACGAGACAAGTCTATTTGTAAAACCCGTGTGGATCTTTCAACGATATCAAACAATGACTTGTATAAGTGCGGAAATCAAACATAAGTGGATTCAAGAACAATAAAGCAATCGAAACAAGTAATAATTAAACAAACTAGGTATCTTGCATTCACTGATCAAATCGTGACTGATACAAAAACATCAATAAGGTTTCGAGTGGCCCTATGCTCTCCAAAACTGATCAACCTCAACCTAAAGGTTAAGGTTTACTTAAATACCAAACAATGTGGGTCGAAACCCCTATGGCCCACTCGAAACCCACTAGACCCATAAACATACATATCAACCCAAACACTATTAAGCAAAACTTTACAAATCAACCCCTAAACATTGTAATCCTCTATGAATAAACCTTCAGGTTCTAACAATCTCCCCTAGGTTTATGCATAGAGGTTCTTGAGACTTTAACTTCCACCGCTACCACCCAATCGATCCTTGAAACCACCAAACCCTTTTGTACGAATGTGAATGGCTGAAGCAACAGTTGCAGTCCATCCTTTAGCAACTTCTTCGTATTTCTCAGTAGCCCTAATCTGATGATGAGCAAGCACTTCTAAATCTTCTAGAGCTAAGTTTAGCAGATCCACTTGATCAACCAAACGAAAGTTCACATCATCATCACACACAATCACATCTTGCTCTAAGCGAGCATCATAAGCCCAGAAGTGCATAGTTTTCAGAGCACCCTTAGGAATTTTCTTGACTAAAGGAGTAGTCTTCTCCTTGTCCGTTGGTGGCCATGATACAATCTTCATTCGCTTGTTGGTGTATGGATCCCTAACTCCTCTTTCAGCTGGAGTAACGATAGATTTGGCAGTATGCATCGAAGGGAAATCACGAGTAACTTCTCTCTGCAATCTTTTGAAAAACAAATATCTACGCCCTCCTGGCTTGTCATCAACATAAGGTGACTTTGATAATGTAATCAAGTCCACCTTAGTAAATGTTTGAAACTGAGCGGGATTCTTGTACCATTCGACAGGACCAGCCTTCCTTTTAATCCACCATCTTCTACGGTCATGATCAAATCCCCAGCTTACAACACCAGAACGATTTCCAACTTTATCATAAAGAGTTTCACCAACATCCATCAGATGATGAGTAGCATTGGCATCTTCATCTTCTGGATTAAGATTCTTGTTTTTTAGGATCACGAACTCTCTTTTCTTCTTGATTCTTTCAGCTTTTGCCTTGTCAGCATCTACATCAGTAACCTTTTTGAAGTAATGCTCCATAGCAGCATTACTTTCAGTGTCATCCTTAGCAAAAGCTCTAGCTCTATCTTCATCAGCTTTTCTTCTACTTTCCACATCAGTTAGATCAGAAAACTCTCGACCAACTTCTTCTCCAACTTTTCACGCAAATCATAAACCATGTTGAACAACAAACTCACATCACTTTGAAGCTGATCAATTTGTTGATTCTTTTGCACTATGGTATCTTCAAGCTGGATGATCTTGGCATCTTTATGAATAGAATCTTTCTCAAGCACAACTAGTCGTTTCTTCATCTCCCTCATGCTAATAAACTCATCATCATCACTTGAATCATCATCAAACAACATTCTCAATGGTTCTTCAGGCCTCTTACCACTTGAGCTACAAGGCTCTTCATGGATTGTTCCAGATGAACTTGCAATAGTAGTAGTAGTAGTAACAATTGGAATTGAATCGACGACGGGAGTAGTAACGATGGTGGTAACTGGAATCTCTGCAGAGGTGGTATCCACATCCATTCTTTGAGTATCAACATCAAACTCAAAGATATTTTCAGTATCAATGGTGGTATCAGTAATATTCTTCTCAAATTCGAAATCATATAGACCATCTTCATCTTCAGTGTCATTCGTGGGTTGATCTTGGTTCTGCTCAACATACATTCCGAGTCGAGGATCCCTCCTTTTTCGCTTCAAAGGTAAAGAATCAGGATCCTTTGGGTCACTAGACCTTTGCTCTTCAATATGAACTGAAGGATTGGAAGGAGGATTTCCCATCTTTTCAGTTATAGACTTCAATAGCTGAGACAAACTTTCAGACGAAATCACAGGTAGTTGAACAGTAGAAACAGCAGAACTAACATCAGCTTCAGGAGGAAGCTCAGCTTCATCTTCATCATCACAACTAATCTCGATGTCTTCATCATCAGAGTTGATTGTAAGAATCTCTGTCTCAGGCTCATTTTCAGCAGCACCTTGAACAGCGTGCTCTTCAGCAACTATAGCATTCATAGGAACATTGATTTGTGTAGCGTTTACAGGAGCAGGTTGAACTAATACAGGATCAGCTGCTACATCTTTTGTTTCAGCGAACTGACCAAACTTCTCTAGCGGAATCAGTCCTTCAAATATCTTTTCAGTACCCTTCTTAGGAGTGAGAGCACCAAAACAGGCAGGACCCATGGGTTTCAACTCCAAGGTGTTTCCAGATCTCACCAACTCTGGATAATGAGCATTGAAAACCATTTGCAAGAACCTTGGATACATAAGGAATTTGTCCTTCCGAACCCCTGTCACATTCCTCTTCATGCCTTCAAATATATACTTCGAATAGTTGAAAGGTTGATTTGTTATCAAACAAATAAGAGCAACAGACTGTGTGATATTCAACTGATCCGTTCCTCCTCGGTTTTCTGTCATACATAAGATGAACATATGCACCAATAATAGCCAATATGGATACACAAACTTCTTTACCAATGATGGATACTTTCCTTCATAACTTAAACGTGGTAGAATTGCTTCCACAGTTCCAGCTGGAAGCTCGATGGGATCTGTTTCTTAATCATTAAACTGCAGCACCTCTCGTATCATCTGTTCAGTAATTGTAACAACCTTCTTCTGAATCTCTGCAATGATCGCTCCTTTACCCTCAGCTTTAAGTTCATCAAACCTAGCAGTCTTCCAGAAATCTTGAACAAGGCTTTCGTAAACAACAGGATTTTCTCGCAAAGCGTGAACGATTCTGCAACTATTTAAGCCCTTGATTAATGATGTAAACATTCTCCTGTGCTTCTCTGGGGTGGTGCTAGATAACCTGCTTGATTGTGCGTTGAAATAAATTTCAAATCCATATCCTACACAAAACAGAAGTATTAAGAATAGAATTATGTTTGAGAAACTTCTGATCAACTTGGTCAAATTGATAAACAGGTCAATGTAAGTCAACAGTCAACAACTCAGATTGCGAATCAAACATATGAATTGAGTCGAGACCCTGAGGTTTTGAGTCGAGACCAAGAGATTTCGAGTCGAGACCTCAGTCGAGACCGAGTAGATATGAACCGAGACCTCAGTCGACACCAACATGTTTTGAGTCGAGACCTCAATCGAGACTGATGAGATTGTGACTCGCAACTAGATGTCTCGAGTCCTCATATGTATTCAGTCGCAACCCGAGTCGAGACCGCATAAACAACACTTATCAGTTTAATTTTGGATCAAAATCCAAAACACCCTATGATTTTCTTTGAAGACCAAAATAAGCTCAAATTAGGGTTCTTCATCACATTCAAATCTTCAATCAACCTGCAAAACTTCATATAAAACAGCATAATACCTTTAAATCTATATGAATCGAGACCGAAAACTGCTTTGAAAAATGAGAACTTCGCCGGAAAAACAAGGGTTCGCCAGAAAATGAGAGAGAATTTGGAGTGAACTTTTTGTGGTTTCGAGTACAAATGGGGTCTCGACTCGAGACCAGCCTTTATATTTCAAAACAAGTGGGCCGGGCTTCCGTACTGGGTCGAGACCAAGTAATTTGGGCCGAAATCACTTAATGTTCACTAGAGACCACATTTTACTTTAGTTTAAAGATTCAATTCAATTTCTTTTACTTTTTCAAAAATTTCTTGAAACCAAGATAGATTTTTTTTATTTTATTTAATAACCCATTTAACTTCCTGAGCACGTTTTACGAGAACAAAAACCTAAAATACAAAAATTAAATAATATAAACAATTATTTACAAAAATTAAAAGTAGGAAATATAATAATTGCTCAGGGATCAAATCACGAGGTTTCGGGCTTGACTTCACTTATCAACACTGATCTACTACCGAATGATCTAGACGATTGCTAGTATATTTGTCCACTTAAACTCATCTCCCTAGACCTTTTCCATATAACTGCCTGTAACTATATTTATCATGTTTTGATGTCTTAACAATGAGCACCCAAACAAGTACTAGTCAAATCCTGGAATTTTAGGTAGCACACTCTATCATGCAAGCAGTTTCCCTACCACATATTTCACAAGTCCGCTCCAGACTTCCGAAACCTTAACTGGGACTAGGTTGAGAAGAGAAAAGAATAGATCATAAGCAGAGATGATATAATATACAGATCAAATGAGTTTTCTCAGTTTGATATAGGTTTCTTGGGTTTCTTTTGGGCACTTGAGGGCCTCTTTCGGGTGTTAATTGATCTACAAGACGACAGACGCTCAGCTAGGTCTTTGCTCACGCAAAACAGAAGCTAAGCGCTGCCTAGCACCTCCAGGTCTTTGCTCACGCAAAACAAAGGAGATACACGACTTTTTCAGAGAAGCTTTCAGAACCAGACCAAAATTGTGTGTATCGGGACATCACACAGGCATTCAAATATAAATAAGCTAATTCCAAGTGACTTTCTTTCCTGGGGTCATATACTATTTTAGGTTCTGAGCAGAAACAGCCAATGTTTCCAGCCTTAAGGATAGAGCCTACCAACACATCATACTAGAGTCAAACTATTTCGATACTGGTCTTACATGAGTAAGCCCGTTACCACAAAGTGAAAATTCATTTCATTTCCCATGTCATGCAATGCTTCTTTTTGAATTTTTCAAACTTTTTAAATGTTTTTGTATTTTTTTTCGAAAATTTTCAATGTTTTTGTATTTTTCAAAATTTCTCCCCCTAAATTTGTGCGTAAAAACTACCTAAGAATAGAAAACTTTATGTACAAATTTTCCTACGAAAAACAAAAACGTGCTCAGTCAGCATAACGGATCATTTTCAGAAAATCCACAAGCACTTGAAACTTCGACCTGCTGACAGATTTTGTGAACAAATCGCCAGCATTTGCATCTATGTCGATTTGCTCCAGTTTGATAAGACCTCTGTCAAAGCAGTCTCGTATAAAATGAACTTTAATATCAATGTGCTTGGTTTTTTAGTGGAAGACAGGATTTTTCACAATTTATATAGCGGCATCATTAACACAGTATATGGTAGTATTAAGATAAGTCAAACTGTAGTCCTGCAATTGATGCTGCATCCACACCACTTGGGAGCAAGACGCCGAAGCTGCAACATACTCTGCTTCAGCTGTTAAAATAGCCACCATTTTCTGTTTCTTGCATTGCCAGGAAATGTGTCTGTCACCCAAAAATTGACATCCAGCTGATTTGGATTTCCTATCTTTGTAAGTGCCTCCAAAATTACTATCAGAAAATGCAAACAAGTCAAAATTGGAATCCCTCGGGTACCACAGACCAAACCGAGGTCGGCCTTTAAGATACCGAAAGATTCGTTTAACAGCAGTAAGATGAGAAGTTTTAGGATTAGCCTGATATCGCGCGCAGTTACAGACAGCAAACATAATGTCTGGACGGCTCGCTATCAGATACATCAAAGACCCGATCATAGACCTATAAAGGCGTTGATCAATAGGGGATCCTTCTGCATCTTCAGTCAGTAAAGGTCTTTCTGCCATTGGAGTTTTAGCCGGTTTAGCGTCTGTGAACTTGAATTTTGTCATCACATCATCCACATATTTTCCTTGATGAATGAGAATGCCTCGAGAATCCTGTTTGACTTGTAAGCCTAAGAACAATGTCATTTCTCTGAGCGCACTCATCTCGAACTTCTTTTTCATAACTCCCTCAAATTCCTTGCAAAGAGCATCACTTGTCGATCCGAAGATAATGTTATGGACATAGATTTGAACCAGTATCAGATCCTTGCCCACTTTCTTGATAAACAGAGTCTGGTCTATTGTGCCTCGTGTGTACCCATGAACCAGAAGATGTTCAGTCAGAGTTGCGTACCAAGCTCTGGGTGCTTGGTGCAATCCATATAATGCCTTATCAAGCTTGTAGGCATATTCTGGGTGATCTGGATGTATAAAACCCTGTGGTTGATCAACAAAAATTTCTTCCTTCACATCTCCATACAAAAACGCGGTATTGACGTCCATCTGGTAAACAGTGAACCCCATGTAGGATGCATATGCTAAGAAGATCCGGATTGCTTCAAGTTGGGCAACGGGGGCATAAACTTCATCAAAATCCAGTCTTTCAATCTATTTGAATACTTGGACCACTAATCTTGCTTTGTTTCGAACAATAACTCCTGCAGAATCTTGCTTATTTCTGAAAACCCATCGAGTTCCAAGTTTGCGTTTTCCTTTTGACAACTCCACAAGCTTCCATACTCCTAGTTTCTTGAACTGGTTTAGCTCTTCATGCATAGCATCAACCCAACCTAGTTCCTGCAAAGCTACATCAATGGTTTTAGGTTCAATTTGAGAAATGTAGCTAGAGTATAAGCAAAGATTAATGGTTCCTAATTGGCTTCTGGTTTGGACTCCTGCATTAACAGGGCTAATCACATTCTTAATAGGATAATTTCTTTGAACGCTTGTTGGAATGGCAAATTCAGGAATGGTCTCGTCTTGAGGTGTGTTGATGTTGCTTGACTCCCCCTCATTAGGTGCTACCAGACTGTGAACCACAGGAGTAGTAACAGTACAATCTTCAGGGATGGGATCAGCAAACAATTCTGATCTAGATGCATTTGAGGAAACGCCTCCAGATTGTGCACCTTCAGGGGTTTGATGAGACGTTGGATGCTCAGTAAATCGTATTCCTGGTGGATCAATAGTATGATTTCTTAAGCTCCCTTCATCATGTTCCACTTCTTTCGTATCACCAAATGAAACTGGTTGTTTCGGATTCGACACACCTACATCAGGGGAAACACTAGACAAAATGTTAAATGATTTGAACAAATCAGCATAATCATACAGCCAATCTGGACCAACTCTAGCGTCTGTAGAATTTTCTTCGAGACATTCAACATAACACGACTTGACGACTTTCTTGGCTACTTTATTGTACACTGTATAGGAAGATCCTTTAGCGTATCCAATAAAGAAACATTTGTCCCCTTTGACTTCAAACTTCCCATTAGTGTCCATTAGTAACAAAACACACGGACAACCAAAAATACGGAAGTGTGAGACCGAGGGTTTACGTCCTTCCAGAATTTCATAAGGAGTTTTCATGTGTCGTTTGTTTACTAAAGCATGATTCTGGATGTAACAAGCCGTTTTAACTGCTTCGGCCCAGAAGAAACTAGGAAGCTTTGAGTCGGCCAGCATGGTTCGTGTAGCCTCAATAAGAGTACGATTTCATCTCTCAGCTACTCCATTTTGTTGTGGAGTTCGTGGCACACTATATTGTCGTTCAATTCCCTTTTCTGCGCAGAATGTATCCAAGGTGATATTTTTGAATTCCGTTCCATTTTCTGATCAAATTGCTTTCACCCTTGTACTAGCCTGATTTTCAACTAGAGTGATAAACTGTCTGATCAAACTTGCAGCCTCGTTATTGTGACCAAGAAAGTAAACCCATGTGTAACAAGAGTAGTCATCTACAATCACAAGACAATACGCCTTCTTGCCAATACTCAGAACGTTCACTGGACCAAAGAGATCCATGTGTAGCAGTTCATGTACAACTTTTGTTGAAGGTGTAGACTTGGACTTATGAGGCTTTCGATTAGCTTTTTCTTTGGCGCAAGCAACACACTTTTCTATCAGCATGAAGTCTATGATTGGTAGATCACGGACCAATTCACCTTTAGCTAGACGATTCAGATTTTTCATATTCACATGCCCAGGGCGACGATGCCACAACAGACCGTCATGTTCTGAAATCTTTGAGAAGAGGCAAGTAATATCTTCACATGGTTTCTTGTTCATGTCGATAATATATGCATTTCCACGTCTTTCAACAGTCATTAAAAACCAATCTTCTGGTATCACGATTCCTGATTTAAGCACATAACATCCCTTCTTGGTGAAATGAACCGAATTTCCTCTATCACAAATTTGCGAAATACTCAGTAAGTTGTGCTTCAGTTCTGGGACGTAATTCACATTTTCGAAGCTTAGAACCCCATTTATCACTGTTCCTTTCAATGTGATTTTGCTTGATTCTCCTCCCGCAAAAGAGACATATCCACCATCAAATTCTTTGACATTGACGAGTTGGGACAAGTCTCCTGTCATGTGCCTGGAACAGCCACTATCCATGTACCAAAGTCGCAAAGTAGTCCTCCACAGCTGTTCATGCACGATTAGCGGGATCAGTTAGATTTAGGAACCCAACCCATAGTGGATCTGGGTTTTCCTTGTGCGTCAATGTATGTCACTTTCTGCCAAACTATATTGTCTTTGTTTAAAAACTTTGATTGATTTTTATTGACAGATTTCTGTTGACATGTGTTTGATTGGGCAGCTTTTGCTTGGGGTTTCCAATATTGACGTGGCCACTTATAATTGTAATTCCCGAAAGCTCTATATTTATTTTGATAAAAATCATTTAGACAATTTCGATTTCTTTGTTTAGCTGCATTCCAGTCTTGATCAGAGGGCTTAGCTTTACGATAGTTATTTTTCATTCCCTCAAACTTTGTAGTTGTCACTGGCTCCGAATAATGGAATCGGTTTAGCTTAACCTTCTGATTTTGTGCATTCTTATGCTTAGATTGCACTCTTGGGAGTTGAACATAGTTTCTGGCGATGTGTCCAGCAATACCACAATTAAAACATGTTTGTCGTTTCAAAGCGTGGTAATTTTGGTGCTTCATAGCAGATGTGGATCTGTTGGGTTTCGAAGTATGAGCTTGTTTGGTTTTTCTTGCTTGTTTATCTTGTGCCTTTTCTGAGCATTTTGGTTCCTGCTGATCTGAAGTGGCACAAACATGAGATGTAGAAGGATGATGAGATTCATCCTTCTTATTATTATCATGATCAGTTCGAAAAATGAGTGTTTCAGTTTTAACTTTATTTTCAGAAACATTTGACGGTGACTGTTCATTTATTTCAACTCCTTTTTCTTCTTTAATCGATATTGATTCAGGTTTATTTTCAGAATACGCTGACATTTCATTAGCACATGTTTCCTCAACACATGTATCATGTGAATCGACTTGAGATTTTCTTTCAGCGGCGTTTTCCAATGGGGTCCCACTAGATTCACTATTAGGGACGTCCACTGAGACCGAATCAGAAGAAGAATCAGAACATTCTTGATTTTCTTGAGAAGGAGTTTCAGTGGTATCATTGAATGTGTCTTGAGGGACCTCACCTGTCACACTTACATCATCTGTAGAGTTAGAAATATCACAAACACAAGCATTAACCGAAAAACATTCATCATCAGACGTATTTTTCAAAGATTCAACACAAGCATCAACAGTTTTGCCCAAAACGTCAGGCCCACTAGACGACACATAAGCATGAAACGAATCAAGAAAAACTTGTCCAAACACACAACCAGAATAAGTTTTATCAAAAGAAGTTTTAGAAAAATCAGAAACAAAAGCTTGTTCTCCCCCAAGACTATCTTCACACTTTAAGTCTACTACTTCATCTGCACATGCAAACGAACTATTAGGATCAAAGGTGCCTTTTGAGACAATTTATTTTAGAAGTTCCACTTTTATTTACAGATCTGCTATTGATCAATGACGTACTAGTTTTTGGACCATAAGTCATCGTATCCTCATTAATCTACTCCTCCATAGAGTAAGGCATGTAGGTGTAGTTATGATTGTAAGGAGGAGGAACCTTCTTATAACCCAAACCACACCTTTTCTTTTCCTTGTATTCTAGCTGAATATCACATATATCCTTGACCAATTTGCTAGAAGTATCATATTTTTTAATATTAATTTCATTCAGTTGATATTTCAACTTGATTTCTTCTAGCTCCTTGATCAACTCATTCATAATCTCTTTGTCATACAGATAGTTACAATTTTTAACGCTGAGTTCCTCCTTTAATTTGGTAATATCCTTCTTCTGAGCTTCAATTTTTTCTTTATAAAGCTTTTCGTTTTTACCAAAGTAAAATTTTTATTTTTTATGTCTTTATAATCTTGGATCAACTCAGCGTTATGTAACCGATATGCCTCAACTCTTTCTCTACATTCAGGAGTACAGAAAACAGAACGTACCACTTCAGCGGCGAGTCCATGGACGGGAGATGACAGAATCCTAGTCATAAGTGCCAAATTCTCAGCTGGAACCTCATCATCAGGTGCTGAATTCCTGTCCTCAGAAGCTGAAGTCATGAAACCAATGTTCTTTGAGGTAATCTGATTTTCTGGAGCAGAGATGTTTAAACGTTGAATTTCAGCGTTCCAATCAAAATTAGCATTTGGTTGAACTAACAGGGCTGAACTCTGAGTGCTTCCAATTGTGGCTATTGAAATATTAGTAGTAGTGACAAGAGCTCTTTCAGGATTCGGTGGAACAGGTTGTGCTGGATTTTGTTCTCTGTTGACACTTGGCTTAGTTCAATTTCGAGCCACATGACCTGGTTCATGACCATTGTAGCAGCGTAACTCAAAGGGCATCTTGGTGGGTCCTGTAAACTTGAGTCCATCCCATTTGTTTCTTCCAGTTCTTCTCACAAAGTTCTTTGCTCTGAAAGCAGCCATGGCCATCTGCCAAGTAATATCCATCTCTTCCACATCATCAGGATAGATCTGATCTAGATCATCCATAGAATATCTAGGAGGATCCAGTTTTCCTACAGCGAAAGCGTTTAAACAATTTATAACCGATGCAGCAATATCTAGATTTTCTTTAGACTGTTGTGTGAAGAAAGCGATCATATCGTTCTTCACAGAATGATTGGTAGCAGTAGAAGCAGCTGTTGACGATGCAGTAGAAGGAGCAGCCGATCCAGAGTAATGAACATTTGCAGAAGTATGAGCTGTCTTTTGGAATCCACTTTGAGAAATGAGAGCAGCATTGTTGTTGTTTGTTGCCGTGGAAGTAGTAGAAAAACCTGCTGCCAGCATGCTACTCTTGTGGTTATTTTCCCTCTGCTTGTCATCTAGCTCATATGCCTTGATGTGAGAAATCATCTCAGTCAAAGTGCATCTTGCAAGATCCATGGTTCTTTTGATCATCGCAACATGATTATCCCAGCTTTTTGGTAAGGCATTAAGAAGCTGTCGATTCTGAGCAGCTTTAGAAGGAGCGATTTCCTCCATATCCATCTGACCAACGATCTTCACAAACCGCTGAATTTTATTATCAATAGTCTCTCCATAGATATAACTGAAATTGTTGAAGTTTTGCGTCAACAAGTTCCTTCGACTCTCTTTCATGTCTTCATTACCTTCATAGACATCGATCAATGATTCCCACATTTCCTTAGCTGATTTGTAAGTACGAAATCCCATAGCGATGTCTGGACCCAGAGCCATGGTCAGATAGGAAAGAGCCGTGTCATCTTCCTCGACAATAGCAAAATCCTCTTCAGTATATTCTGCAGCAGGCTTTTTAACCTTAACTCCTGGATCAGTAGCTCGTTCAAACATAATCTCCCTAGGACCTCTTAGAATACTTCTCCAGATTTTAGGATTCTTAACTTTCACATGTTGTTCAAAACGCCATTTCCATTTGGGAAAGTCATTTCCATCTAGCAACCTAGGAATTCGCGTAGTGGTTCCAATTTTTGAATCCAATTCTTGTTGTGGTTCATGGCTGCCAAGTCAACACTTAGATTATTTGTAGACATTGTTTCTCGGTTTTTAGTCCAATTAACTGATTAATTAATTTAGCTGATTAATTAATTTTTTAAGTCCAAAGGTCCAAAGTCCAAGATTTGAGGTCCACGGTTCAAATGTACGTTGCAGATTGTCATTTCGACTCGAGACTGAGATTGCGAGTCTAAAGTTGAGTCGAGACGAACTGATGAGGAGTTGAGTCGAGAATAAGGTTTCTAGTCGAGACAAAGATGTCAACAACCCGAGACCAATGATGATTGCGAGTCGAGACAGAGATGCTGACGAGCCGAGACCAAAGATGATTGCGAGTCGAGACAAAGATCCTGACGACCGAGACCAAAGCTGATTGCGAGTCGAGACAAAGATATTGATAACTTGAGACCAAAGCTGTTGGTGCATACGTCTGTCGACTTCGTCTTGTATCGAGTCTTGTATTAGAATTAATAGATCAGGGCACGTAGTACGAGAAATATGTTAAAAATAGGTTGGGAGGTAATTTCGCACGAAATTACAATTAGTAATTCCACACGAAATTACATGGTAATTTCGTATGAATTACTAATTTCGCTTGAATGTAATTTCGCATGAGGAATTCCGTGCGAAATTACTCAGCCTATAAATACTAGGTGTGCCAAGTCATTTGTAACATTCGAGATTTCAGAGCCGAGGTGCTGCCAGCCTCAACAGAAAGTGAAGCTTTCACAAGGGCAGAAAGATAAACTGAGAAAGAAAAGAAAGAAAGCGAGGGAGTATCTCGAAAAGATTTTGTCATCGGGTACAACAAGTAAATCAGATAGAAGTTCTGATAAATCGTCTTACTCAACAAAACATGATAAATCAAGTAAAACAAATTCATCAGATACAAATCTGAGGACAAAAGAGAAGATGAAGAAAGAAAAATTAACTGATCAAATTGGTAACAAATCAAAGAAAATTAATTTTTCAGATGAAGTCCTTATAAAAGTTTTTAAGTATAAAGAGGACTGTGAAAAGTATTTCACGTCACAGGTTAACGAATTTGGAAAGCCTAAATTTTAGATAGATTGGGTTCAAATAAAAAATGGCGATGAATCTGACTCGTCAAAGTCAGAAGAGCTACATTTGGGCAATGAATCTGATTCATCAAAGTCAGATAAGCCATCTGTTGAGGTAAAAAGTGAGAATTCTATTCTAGCAATGGATGATACAAATGATTCATCATTGTTAAACAGAAATTCAAAAGCACCCAAGGACCGTCAGGCTTGGGTGGATCTCTTCAAATAAAAACCTGACTTGCCGGAACTCCCAGGTTGGTAATTGTGGAGTAGGAATCAACATTTTTCTTGAGAAATTCACGTTTGTGATATTTCGACCTACAAGTGGTTAATCAAGGACATTAAGTTGTACTTGAGTTAACTTTCTTACAAGTGATATTGGTGTTTGAACCTACTAGTGTGAAATTTTTCAAGTGGTTGAAAAGCAATGTGATGAAACCCCAACAAAACTAATTTTCCAGAAAAACCATTTTGATTAAAACAAACTTAAGTGTTTTGAAATCATAATGGGAAAATAGTTTGTTGTCAGGGGGAGTTCTGATTGTTTACGCCGAGTGATATTGGTGTTTCTTACATTAAGTTGTACTTGAGTTAACTTTCTTACAAGTGATATTGGTGTTTGAACCTACTAGTGTTAAATTTTTCAAGTGGTTGAAAAGCAATGTGATGAAACCCCAACAAAACTAATTTTCCGGAAAAAGCATTTTGATTAAAACAAACTACAAGTGTTTTGAAATCACAATCAAGGACATTAAGTTGTACTTGAGTTAACTTTCTTACAAGTGATATTGGTGTTTGAACCTACTAGTGTTAAATTTTTCAAGTGGTTGAAAAGCAATGTGATGAAACCCCAACAAAACTAATTTTCTGGAAAAACCATTTTGATTAAAACAAACTTAAGTGTTTTGAAATCATAATGGGAAAATAGTTTGTTGTCAGGGAGAGTTCTGATTGTTTACGCCGAGTGAATGGCGATTTGAAGCAATTCTTATCAGTTTGTCATTTTACTTGTAGAGAAAAATTTTAAATTTTTTTTTTTGAAAATTTGAAAATGCCAAAAACATTGAAAAAGAAAAAAAATGAGTTTTGAGATAAGAGGAAATGATAGTAAATCAGTGGACTATCACAGCATGCTAAAGATATGAAATATCAAAAGTGATAAACGGTCTCCCTAAGGATGTGACAATAGGCTCAGCTAGACTAGTAGATTTGCGATAACGATACAAACTTAAATGAAAAGGCCTAGTTCTAGTGGAAAACATGGTTGAAAGCATAGTACTTAGTTTTGTCCTTCTTAATTGTGTACCTACTCAGTAATCGCTAAATGCTAAATAAGCATAAAAACCGGTCAGTTTGTGAACTTTCACAACTTGCTGAAAAAGTCACAGTGATTGTGCATTTCTTTTTGCAAAGATTTAAACTTGTTTTATTTCTTTATTTTGTTTAAGTATTGGACATCCTCTGCGTATACGTGAGTAACGAACTGGATGTTATTGCCTAAACGTTCTGCTTTATTTTCTTTGGTGTTTCGTTTAAGCTTTGGATCACCTCTGCGTATACGGAAGTATCGACCTGGTGGTTAAAGCCTAAACAATTTCAACTTGCTTTTTATTTCTTATTTTGTTTAAACATTGGACTTTCTCTGCGTATCGAAAGATCGACCTGATTGTTAATGTTTAAACATTCTGCGTTGTTTTCGCACATATCACAGTTGATGAAAGTTTAAAGGCATTACTTGAGCTAGTGTATTGCATGATGAGGGGATATGCTTAGATTGTGGGGTCCATAAGAATTTAGTGCAAAATTAATATACCTTAACGTATCGGTAAGCGTTTTGAAAGTTTTTAGATTGAGCTTAAGAGGACAATTATATCGTCAATCTATGTGAATCATTTAGAACTTAAAATGTGTAAAAGCTTAATGGTGCTAGTGATGTGTCTCATAAACTGATATGATCCTCTTACACAAACTCACAAAAATATCGTTTGTAAATATTTCTTTACTGCATTTCTATAAAAACAAAAATCCAAAAAAATTGTGTTTTAGTTTTAAATTTTGAAAAATACAAAAAGATTTTCGACAACTGATGTTGGAAAGCTGATCTTCAAAATTCCGAATGCTAAACATGATGAACAGGTTTGGGAGAGTTTGTTTTGGAATGAAAATTGTTATAAATAAATCTATCCAAAAGAAAGTTTGATATTGATAAAAATTGTTAATAATTGAACGATATCATTCAAAGTGGATTCTTAATTTGGTCAAATTTGTAAATTTGTGAAATTTATGTTAACATAGAGGATGTGCAGGTTAGCCAGGTTTCGAATCCTGAGCAGATGCAGAATAGAGCCAGGAATCGATTCTGAATCTGTAAACCTGTGAAAGTCAGATTATGATCCCAGCACAGCATAAGGGGGAGTTTGTGAGAAAAGAAAGATCTCCATGGCAAATTTTGTGTAAAGATTGAACCAGAATTCGAGGTCCAGCATATTGAAAGGGGGACACATTGTGGATCAACACTCAAAGGGGAGTTTGAAGAGTTTGAAAACAGAAGTTGAAGGATGCTTACAGTATCAAATTATTTTGGAAGAAGCCCAAAGACTGATCAAGGCTGAAGATCTGTGAAGACTCGACACTGAAGACTCGTCAACATCCGAGGGGGAGTCTGTTGGTGCATGCGTCTGTCGACTTCGTCTTGTATCGAGTCTTGTATTAGAATTAATAGATCAGGGCACGTAGTACGAGAAATATGTTAAAAATAGGTTGGGAGGTAATTTCGCACAAAATTACAATTAGTAATTCCACACGAAATTACATGGTAATTTCGTATGAAATTACTAATTTCGCTTGAATGTATTTTCGCATGAGGAATTCCGTGCGAAATTACTCAGCCTATAAATACTAGGTGTGCCAAGTCATTTGTAACGTTCGAGATTTCAGAGCCGAGGTGCTGCCAGTTTGTCAAACGATCAGGATTGCTTTGAAATCAATAATAAAAGGATAATTAAGAGGAATCAAGTTGTTTCACGTCTATATCACTGATTCCGCTTTTGATATGGATCATAAACTCTTCTGATTGACTCGTTCGGGTCACACGACGATCCAACAAAAGCTGATTGTGAGTCGAGACGAGCTGGTTCCAAATCGAGATCCTGCAAAACAAATTGTGAGATAATTATAACTAATATCCCTGATTTCCAGCAGCTTCCAAAATTCAAAGATTTTGAAATCTTTGAATTTTTATCCTCAACTCCTTCTGAAAAATTAGCAAACACTATTCAGGAATCACACGAACCAAAATCAGCACTATGAAGTAATTTTTTCGATGAACAGTTTGAAGGTTGTATAATCCGTAAACAGAGAACACAACCAAAACTGAACCACTGTAAAACAAACACTTGCAAACCAAGATCAGTAACAATAGGACCTTCTTGAATCCGAATGATATCAAAACCGAACCAAGAATTGGTTTCTTGGCTCTGATACCAATTGTAAAACCCGTTTGGATCTTTCAACGATATCAAACAATAACTTGTGTAAGTGCGGAAATCAAACACAAGTGGATTCAAGAACAATAAAGCAATCGAAACAAGTAATAATTAAACAAACTAGGTATCTTGCATTCACTGATCAAATTGTGACTGATACAGGAACTTCAATAAGGTTTCGAGTGGCCCTATGCTCTCCAAAACTGAACAACCTCAACCTAAAGGTTGAGGTTTACTTAAATACCAAACAATGTGGGTCGAAACCCCTATGGCCCACTCGAAACCCACTAGACCCATAAACATACATATCGACCCAAACACTATTAAGCAAAACTTTACAAATCAACCCCTAAACATTGTAATCCTCTATGAATAAACCTTCAGGTTCTAACACTATTTATTTTCATATATTTGGGTTTTGAAATACTTCAATGATTTTATGCTTCCGCTGAACATGTTGGGTTTTAAGTTATATTCTGAATTATATTATCTTAATGAATAGGAACTTTTATTTAATATCTCGTTATTAGTTCAATGTGATTAGTGGCTAGATCCTGGTACGTCACACGCCTCGCAGGGTTTTCCGCATGTGATATTTTGGGGGTGTGACATCATTTGTCCTAGCAGATCCCCGTGGGGGCTCCGTCCTTTTTGTCAAAAAGAAGGACGGTTTGTTTCGCATGTGCATCAATTACGGTGAACTCAACAAACTAACCGTTAAGAACCGCTATCCCCTTCCTCACATCGATGACCTCTTCGACCAACTCCAAGGAGCAACGTGTTTCTTAAAAATCGATCTTCGTTCCGGTTATCATCAACTTCGTGTTCATGAATAAGATATCCCAAAATTCGCATTTCGCACAAGGTATGGTCATTATGAATTTATGGTTATGCCTTTTGGTTTAACCCATGCACCCGCGGGTTTCATGGATTTAATAAATCATGTGTGAAACTTTACATCGATCGCTTCGTAGTTGTGTTTATCGATGACATTCTAATCTACTCCAAATCCAAGACCGAACATAAATGATATTGAATTTTAATCTCGGAACTCCTTCGAGCTGAGCGACCATATGCTAAATTCTTCAAATGCGAATTTTGGCTAAAGGCAGTTCAATTCCTTGGTCATGTCGTAAAGGAGAATGGTATACACGTTCATCTATCAAAAATCGGAGACGTAAAAATTGGATAGCTCCGAAGTCTCCTACCGAAGTCCCTTCTTTCCTTGGATTAGCGGGTTATTACCGTTGGTTCATCTCCAACTTTTCCAAAATCATCAAGCCTCTCACCTCGTTGACCCAAAAAGAGAAACCTTTTGTTTAGGGTCCTAAACAAGAAGAATCATTCAAAACTCTTAAGCGTAGCTTTGCGATACCCCTATCCTAGACCTTCCCGATGGAAACGACAATTCCGTTGTTTATTGTGATACTTCTAGTCAAGGTCTCGGTTGTTTTTTTTATGGAACGAGGCAAAGTCATCGCCAACGCATTCAGGCAACTCAGGATCTACGAAAAGAACTATACCATTCATGATCTCGAACTTGGTTCAGTTGTTTTCGTTTTAAATATTTAGAGACAGTATCTTTATGGTACCCAATGTGTGGTCTCACCGATCATAAAAGTCTCCAACAAATCTTTAATCAAAAGGAACTCAACATGCATCACAAACGATGGGTTGAATTTTTAAACGGCTACGAATGCAAGATTCGCTACCATCCCAAAAAAAACGAATGTCATGGCCGATGCTCATAGTCGAAAAAGTCAAGGCTCTTGGCATTCGTGTAACCTACCGGTACCTTTGCTTCCAAATCCAAACCGACATCCAGTCTCGTATCCGCGAAGCACAATACTCATTCGTCAATGAAAACAATTTGTATGACGAGATGCAGTGTGGTGCCGAAAGTCAACTCGAGTCTAATATAACGGTATCCTTTACTATCTCAACCGTATTTGGGGTTCCAAACCATGATGACCTTCGTGCTCTTTTGATGAATGAGGTGCATAAGTCTCGATACTTCGTTTATCCCGGTGCTGACTAGATGTATCAAGACCTAAGTCGTACCTATTTGTGGTCGTGCATGAAAAAGGACATAGCCCTCTTCGTGGCTAAGTGCCTCACTTGCTCCAAAGTAAAAGCCGAACACCAACGTCCTTCAGGTTTACTTGAACAACCTGAAATCCCAAAGTGGAAATGGAAAAGTATTTCTATGGACTTCATTACCAAATTCCCACGAACATCTTCCAGGCATGATAACATTTGGGAAATCATTGATCGGTTAACCAAATCGGCTCACATTCTCCCCATTCGTGAACACTATCGAGTTAATAAATTGGCTTGTACTACACTGAAGAAGTCATTTGTCGCCATGGTATCCCCCTCGATATCATCTCCGATCGCGATGGTCGTTTCACCTCTTGTCTTTACCAAACATTCCAAGCCGCCTTGGGCACTCATCTAAATCTTCGTATGGCTTCCATCCTAAATCTGATGGAAAGACTGAACGTACTATCCAAATACTCAAAGATATGCTCCGCTCTTGTGTTATCAATTTTGGTGGTGATTGGGATGTACTTGTACCATTGATTGAATTCTCGTACAACACAGTTACCACGCTAGAATAAAAAATGACACCTTTCGAAGTACTCTATGGTCCCAAATATCGTTCTCCTATTTGTTGGCACGAGGTCGGCGAAACACAAATCACCTGTCCCAAGCTCATATAAGAGACGACGGATAAAATTTTACAAATCCATAACAACCTATTCAAAGCAAGAAGCCGTCAAAAGAGTTATGCCAACGAGAGACGCAAGCCTTTGGGATTCAACGTCGGTGACCTCGTACTCCTCAAGGTATCTCCTTTGAAAGAGTAGCACGCTTTGGTAAGAAAGGAAAACTTGCTCCTCGTTTTGTAGGTCCTTTCAAGATTCTTAAATGAATTGGTAAAGTGTCTTATCGACTCGATCTACCGCAAGAACTTAGTAACGTCCATCCAACGTTCCATGTCTCAAATCTGAAGAAGTGCCTAGCCAAAGAAGAACTTTAAATCCCGCTCGATGACGTACGCATCAATGAGTCCATGCACTTCATCAAAAAACTTGTCGAAATCATAGATCGGGGAATCAAGCAACTCAGGCGTAGTTGCATTCCTATAGTCAAGGTACATTGGGAAGAAAAATGTGGCACCGAATTCACTTGGGAACTTCAAAGTGAGATGAAGACCAAGTACCCGCACCTCTTCCAAGAGTCTTTCTCTTGAATAAATTTCCGAACGAAATTTCCTAAAGTAAGGGATATAGTAACGTTCTATATTTTCGTAGTATTCTCTTTTCGATTTATTGTAATTCGTATTCTCATTTCAATCTCGTGCAATCCGAGACCTTGATCATTAAAGAAATCATATTTTATATCATACTTTCACAATTAAATTTGCAGTATACGTAACACTCACAAATGCGCGTTTTATACAAAACCGAGCCATACATCGAGTTTACATTTTCTTTAGAATGTTAATCATACACAAATTGTTGTTACAAATACTTGCGTACACCTTAAATACCCAAAAAATGCTTAACTATGTGCTTTTAGCATGAAATAACAACAAAATCAACCTCGGGGGGGGGGGGGGGGGTTCAAACTACACATTTATGGAGAAAGGCTTCCCTCGCGTCGCACAGGGGAATACTAGTTTCCCTGTCGCAAGACACGACACAGCCGTTCTTTCAGCCAGATTGTTGGCAGCTCGCGAATTTGGGTTTAAATCCCGTTCCCATCCTCTCCAACTCCCAACTACCTTCATTAAACACCAAACCCTAATACCTACTTATAAATATACCACTTCTCCACCTCCTAAACACTTTCAACACCTCTAAATTACTTCCAAACTCTCAACTCATCAAAAATCTCAACCTGGACAGATTGTTCAAAGCTCCAAAACAGTGAGTTTTGAGCTTGTTTCTTCAACTTTTCTTCTTGTTTTCTTGCTTCTCCTTTCTTGGATGACCTCTAGAAGTGTTACCACATGTTTACCAAGGTAAACAAAGATGGTACATCACCATTTTGAGGTCCAAAGTTAGGATTTTTATCAAACCTTTATACTTGTATATTTCTTTAGTTTGTTTTCCTAGAACTTTTGACACCAAACCAAGTCAACAACTAATCTCTATGTTGAGAGACTTGTGTTAAGGTTAAAAAAGACAATACTTACAAATATAGTCGTTAAATATTTCTTTAAAAATAAACTTTGACGTGATAGTTACAAATTCTGTTAAGTTAATCATTTTTTCCACATGTTTTCTTGCTTTTCCTTCCTTGGATAACCTCTAGAAGTGTTACCACATGTTTAACAAAGTAAGCAAAGATGGTACATCACTATTGTAAGGTCCAAAGTTAGGATTTTTATCAAACCTTTATACTTGTATATTTCTTTACTTTGTTTTCTTGGAACTTTTGACACCAAACCAAGTCAAAAACTAAGCTCTATGTTGAGAGACTTTTGTTTAAAAAACATAGGTTGAATAAAATACAATGTAATATGCTTACAAATGCAGTCATTAAAATATTTCTTTAAAAATAAACTTTGGCGTGATAGTTACAAATTCTGTTAAGTTAAATATTTTTTTCCACATGTTTTCTTGCTTCTCCTTCCTTGGATAACCTCTAGAAGTGTTACTACATGTTTACTAAGGTAAACAAAGATGGTACATCATCATTTTGATGTCCAAAGTTATGATTTTTATCAAACTTTTATACTTGTATATTGCTTTACTTTGTTTTTTGGAACTTTTGACACCAAACCAAGTCAACAACTAATCTGTATGTTGAGAGACTGGTGTTAAAGTTAAAAAAACATAGGTTGAATAAAATATAGTGTAATATGCTTACAAATATAGTCGTTAAAATATTTCTTTAAAAATAAACTTTAACGTGACAATTACAAATTCTGTTAAGTTGAACATATTTTTTCCAACTTGCTGTTATTTTTTTATCTAATTGATAATATAAATTCAACTAAAGTATACAAAGCCCTTTATATATCATTTTAACACAAATAAGCTAACTTGAATTGTAATAATAGATATAAAATACATATGGAAGTGAGACAAGTTTTAATATAAAAGGTGAAAACTAAAACTTGGATTTTTTTAATATCACATATTTTTTTGTTTGACATTTTTTTATCATTTACACTATCCAGCTTCATTAAATATTTATAAATATCTTGAATCTCGTTCATAAAAAACAATTACTATAATTATTTTTCTTTTTTAGATATTTTAATGGTCATAATTTCAAACTTGATGTATTTGGAGACTTAAATAAAAGCTTCAAAATAAAAAAATATTTCGTTATTTGGAGACTCAGAAAATAGTTATATTGAGACGTAAATAATTATTCATAATTAAATAATAAGTATCCATGATTAATTTTATATTAAACTAGAAGAGTAACCCGCCGCGATGCGGCGGGGGGCTAGACTTATATTTACATTAAGCAAGTTGTGATTTACATCCGTTGGGTTCGATAGATTAGGTACAACCAAGAGTTTGTGTCCAGGTTTGTACATATGTTATAGTTGCAACTTAGGTTACTAACAGTAAGCTATGTTAGTTGCATAAGTTGCACAAAAGACATATTCCTAGAGGACATGGCTTGCCTAACTACTACCTACAGCTGCGTTTTTTCTACTTGGCAACTGTACAAAAAGGTGTTCGACGTCCGTATCATTCCCCGCGCCCGATGCGTCCCTTCTTTGAAGTGCTGCTGTTATCTGGGATGGCAAAGAGGTTGGTTAGTAAGGTTTATATAAGTGGATTATGCATCAATACTTGATCATAAAGAAAAGTGCACTTTTAAATACACATGTACATTAAATAAATAAGCAACAATTGATCAAAACAAAAACTACATATATGTAAAGTAAATAAACATTCCTTGAGAATTGTTGATATTCAACAATAGTCAGACCTTCGACATATATGGCTTGATTTCTTATGGGCCTCAACAGTCAACACTCAGTTCAGTGTGCTTTGATGATTGTAGAATTCCATTTGTGTCTTAACTTATTTACAACGGTGTGTATGGCTCTTACAAAAATGTGTTTAATTTTCAAGTTTTAATTATTTTGAAATAATGAGATTGTGATACTCCTGTCAACTACAATGATGTGTTCAAATCATTACTTTTGTGCATCCAATTCCAAATTTTCAATGTTGTAATGACTTAAATTATGCAAGGACCTTTCCATCATTATAATTGTGTATGTAACCCGTTGTACTATAATCTATGGATTATGGGCTGAGAAAATGCTACAAATTAACAGGCTTAAAAAAGCCTAAAACAAATGGACTTCTTAAGCAATCCATGGACATCAAGTGGTGTCAAGTTTGTTATGTTTACCTGGTGATTCGTCTAGATGGCGTTTTTGTTGGTTAAGCTTGGGGTTGGGTGTTTTCGGTGGAGGAGCGTCCATGTGTTGTTGCTGAATGTTGTCAGTTGCTGTATGCACAACAGGAGGATCCGAAACATTGGTGACGACATATTGTTTCCCTCTAACGGATATGTGCATTATTTTTGGTATTCCAATCATGTCATGGATTTCCTTTGGTAGCATTTTAGGATCTGTGTAGCCATTCTTTGTCATCATTTCAGTAAAGTTGTTTTCAGCAGGGCGACCATTCCTTCATCAAAGAATGTGACATCAACCGGTTTTGTTGAGTCGTTGATAATTGCGTTAAGGAAGAACCTGATTTGTTAGACGTGCTTAGCTATTTAGAAATGGTTTAGTGCATGTATAAATTTATGATTACCAAGTGAGGTAAAAGCTTACTGGAATTTTGGTGAAATATCATCGTCATCTTTACAGACGTAGTTTAAGGAACCATCTTGCTCTGGGTAGACTTTCTTGTCGCATTTTGAGCAGTGAACGTAGAACTAACTACGTTTTTCATGAATTTTTTCAATCCACGCATGGCACCTAAACTGTGTAGAATTCTGCGTTGTGGTGGTTAGAATTAGCTATTGGAATGATCTAATATTATAATTGTCTTGGTAAGATAAATAATTATTGTGTAGTTTAATGCTCTAACCTGCTCTTGTGCTCTTTGTGCTGACGTTAATTCCAGAAGAGTAAGCATTGGATCTTCTAAGTCTTCCGGCTGAATTGGTGGTAGTGTTTTCAACCTATATTCATCAAATGGAAGATAAAAAACGCTTACTTTTTGTTTTTAAGAGATATATTTGTAGCGGAGGTTATTTTTGGAGTTTAGTTTGTTACCTGACAACATATTCTACAGTTTGTGGCATATCAGGGTTTATGGCAACTTCTGTTAAGTGGGTGGACTCAAGTTGCATCACTATTTTTGGTCACGCAAATGTTAGGTAATAAAAGCCTATATTATATTTGCTAGTCAATGTATAATAAATTTAGTTACTTGAGTATTTTATAACTTGTGTTGATGTTATTGCCACAATGTTGCCTGGTCCGACATCTGGCCAGATCAGATGCCTTTTGTCTGGCCAAAGATTTATCTCCACCCGGTTCATCCTGTATTGTAAAGAAACATTTGTTGTTGTTATGATTCAATAGTGATATTAAAACGTTTAGGAATGTTTGTTAAGCTTACCGCTCGTCGCGTAGCACCACCTTTGTTAAGATTAAGTTCTTGCTGGTAGTATATGGATAGTTCTTCTCGACACGACCAATAAAATCTGGAATTTTTTCAAGCAATAAAGACGATTATAAATAGATTAGTGTAGTGTTAGTTGTATATTAGTGTTTAGATGTACCTGTTAGTACTTTGTTGTTTTTGATCCTGTTGAACAGAAGGTCATATGATATAAAACCAAAACACATGTTTGGTATGTTGGGGTTCTCAACGGGCACAAATTTCGCTTTCCGTCCAATTACGATTGAGGCAGTGTGGTTAACAGTAGCCATGTAGTCTCTTGCGTTTGTACACACATACCCACTAACCTTATAACATGAGTTAAGGTGAATTATTGAGTCAAAGTACTCAATTTCAAGTGCGTCACTGGTGGCTTCAATACCATCGCCCTGCGTTGATAATCATGTTTAATAGTTAGGTAGTACAAAGACAGCATGTAAGAATCATTTTAAATTTCTTGTTGATTCAATAGTAGTCTACCAATAAAGGATATTTGGTTAAAACCGACTGTATAATTTACTACAGTACAATGACTCTAATTTGTTTTAGGTAATGAAAAGTAAAAGCAGTTTATTATAGCAACTCTGATATCTTTTAGCAATTTGTCATAAAAATGATATAAGGTTTAATAATATAAGAATAAGCATCGCCGTTCAAAATATATATACATATATAAGAATAAGCATCAATTTGTTTATTGTTTATGTAAACTTTAGAGAAAGATAACATTTATTAGGTATGTCTTACATGTTGATCAACAAACTGATAGCAAAGCTCATCCTTCTTGTTTATTGTTGGCTTATTGTTTGTTGTTGGCTTAGAAACTACGATCCATTTCTTAACAACCCTGATTTCTATAACTTGTGGCTTTTCCATAGGCCTAATATCCCGTATGCGCTTGATTGCCATCTTCTTTATATTATATAGGCTGCATGTTTAGCACAAGCTACAAGGTTAGCATGAATGAAATAATGCTTTATGTTGGTAATAAGAATAAGAATGTGCTGATAATCTCTAACAAAATTTTAAAGCAAATAATCACACGTGTTTATGTAGGAAGTAGTAGGTATTTATGCGCAAACAAAAGATATATATTATATAGGAAATCTTAATGCATACCGTTCGTAGACCCCAAAAAAACGTTTTCATACTTTATTTACAACTGTCAGCCTATGTTCAATTGCAAAGTTAATTATGTGTATGTATGTGCTTTAGTAAAGACTATTAATCTCAGCAAGAAAGTCAGTGTAAACAATATTTTTTGTAATGTTCTCATCATTGTTACCATCTGGTACGATAAGTATTCGTAGTGATTCGGGAGCAGTTGCCCTTGATAAGGCAACATATAATTGACCATGTGTGAATACAGGTTGTGGCAAGTAGACCCCTATTTTTTCTAGTGATTGTCCTTGGCTTTTGTTTATGGTCATTGCGTAGCATAGCCTTACTGGAAATTGTTTTCTTTTAAATTGAAATGGAAGTTCTGGGTCTTTATGAATCAGAGAAATCTTTGGTAAGAATACCCGCTTGCCAATAAACTTCCCGGTCATTATTTGTGCCTCAATGATTCTTGATAGCAATTGTGTTACTATCATCCGTGTCCCATTACAAAGGCCTTCAAGAGGGTTTAGGTTTCTAAGCAAAATGATTGGAGCATTTATCTTTAGCTGAAGGATATGAGGTGGGAGACCGCTAAAGTTAAGAAGATTTAGGTACTCTGGTGGATACAACGACTCAATGTCAGCATTTGCCGAAGGATTGGGTATAATTGAGTCGACGCTTTGGTATGTTGTCGAAATCCCTTCTATCATGTTAATAACCTTCTCATTTATCTCTTCCACTGTCTCATTCTTTGGGCAAATAATTGCCTTCCTTGATAATGCCAAAGCAGTAGGTGAATTAAGTGTGGTGTCATCGTATATGAAACGTATAAGATCTGCCAGCGCATTTTCATTATGTAATATCAGATATTGAGGTGGTATACGTAGGAATTTGGTATTTATCGCATCTTTGATGTCCGGTTCACCTATGTTACCATCTCCGATAGCAACCAACCATGACGAAAAGATCGAAATTTGTTGTTGTCTTTCAGTTGAAAGGCCTGGCCTATGAAGACGCATGTTTTCTGTCAGCTTAAAAACTTTGAAGTAGTGCCATAGGTAAGACCTTGGCAATGTGCAAGACAATAGGGATGATTTGGTTGATCTGGGTATAATCGGCAAGGTTTGCCTAAAGTCACCACCTAGCAATAATGATTTGCCACCGAAAGGTTTTTGCATGTTATCTGAGAGATCCTTGAGTGCTCTGTCAAGTGCCTCATAGCATCTCCTATCATTCATTGGTGCTTCATCCCAAACTATCAGACATGCCTCATTCAAAAGCACAGCAAGATGTGAGCCTTTCTTAATATTACAAACTGATTCGTTTGTCAAATCTAAAGGAATTTTAAACGCGAGTGGGCAGTTCTACCAGATGGCAGAAGCAATGACGCAATTCCTGAAGACGCGACAGCTAAAACCACCTTTCCAGTTGAACGTAAAGCAGCAAGAATCGTTGTCCATAAGAAAGTTTTACTAGTGCCACCATGACCATACACAAATGTAAGCGTTTGATCGTTAGACGCAATCCCAGAAAGGACATGATCATATACCAACTTTTGCTCAGCATTTAACTTATTCATAGAACATTCATGTTCAGCTGAAAGAGCCTGCCTATCATAGTTCTTCTCCTCCATTAACAACCTATTTGTCAGACGTTCCAACATTCCTGAGTTTGGCATTGGCAACCCAAAATTAAGCAACGATGAACCTGAGGTCTCAGACCATAACAATAATTCAAGTTCATACAAAACAAATTGCATCATGTCATCATCGTTATTCAAGCCAAAGTTTCTTTGTCCGTCGTCAGCCATCTTATGCCAGTGATCATTCCAAAGTTGAACTGGGTTTGAAATGTCGCAGTACAACAGAATTTTAACAAATAAAGATCGTAACTCAGAAGCTGTTGCCCAGCATGAAGCTTCTTCAAAAGTGGATGACCATTCTCTGTCATCACCAATCAATCCCATTTGCTCGCATGCATCTCGAAAGGTAATACAAAGATGGCCATTAACAGTCTTAATGTCATTGTAAGATCGGCAACCTTTCTGATGGCCTAACAACATACGTAAGAAAAATGCTTCACCACACGATGGATGAATGTATATCAAGCGTCCAATGGACGGTGTCTTGTTTGTTGAACGCCGTATCCAACGCTTTGATGTCAAGTCCCATCTGTATTCTTTAAGGTAGTCGACATATCGTAGGTGCCTCCCAGAAGCATATTGTTAGCAAGCCATTCAGTCAATGTGGTTCTTTTGGTAAACTCATTCGACGCTACATTGTCAAGGACATCTTTGTCACGAAATGTTATGTTCTGCATATTCTCTAGATGGACAGAAAGAACCTGGACTGCTGGATTTCTATCATGTATGTAAAAGTTGAAGATCCGCCAGGCAGCCTCATGAGGACATATAAAACGTCCATCAAGGTAGTTTTGAATCTCGTCAACATTGGTGGTATCATTGTGATGGTTACCAGCAACATCTATAGGTGTTCGTGTAACCTTGTAATAGACACGGTCTGCACCTTTTGATATGTACTTGAAGAGATACTTAATAAGCATATTTCAGCCGCAATACTCAACATTGATGTGTGTCATAAAGCGTTTGCATACAGCTGGATTGTAAGGGACCACATAACAATTGTCTAGATGAACACCATTCTTATCAACCGAAGGTCCATCTGCGCATCTTTTATAATGAGCATAACCCTTATCATCAAATGAAGTATGATCTTGGTTTGCTTTTGGAAAATTCTTGGAACATGTCCCAGAAACCATACAAGGCGAATTTGGTCTAACACTTCCACAAGGCCCATGCATCATAAGCTCGGTCACAACTCGATGCAAGCATGGATCACTAATAGGATCCGGAATCTCGGCACAAATGAACTCATCAATTTGACTTGCATATATCTGAAACCCATAACAAAAGATGACAATGCGGTAGACCTCTCTTTTGAAATTCTATGGTATATAGATCTGCAAAATCATTGGCAAAGAACATAACTCCATTAAAATTTTGAACTGAAACCTCACATCAAGAACTGGAAGACAAAGATGAAAATACCTGCAACAACCTCACCAAAAGGCCTAGACGTCTTTAAATATCTAATTAACGACTTGACTTTTAGCTGGAAAACCCTTGCAATGATATCAGGACGATCTTGAGCTTTCAAAATAGGGAATTGAGACATATATCTTTGTATTTCTGGCCATTTTACATTACAAGTAAATGTAATGAAATACTGCGGATTTCCATGAACGCGACAAATGGCCAAAGCGTCTTGATAATGCCTATACATATAACGTGGCCCCCCAACAAAAGATGACGGCAAAAAGGTACGTTTTCCAATCGCACGTCCTTCAGTGTCTCCCCGCTGTATGGCATCATGAATGCCTTGTAAAAACTCAGAACGTAAAACATTCTGGTTTCGTCTGATATAATCTAGGCGTTCTTCCTCAATACATACGTACGCGTCCACAAGAAACTACTGAAATAGTCTACCTCCTCGTAATAGTAAGGTATACACATTGGCACGGTCATGCAACAAATAGCTGTAGTACTTATTCACAGTCATCTTCTTACGTGAGCCATCAGTTGTCCTAAGTAATAACTCAGGAGACCAACCTTTATCTCCAAAAGGCATTAGTAAGGGATACTGTAAAGGCATGTATAACTTATGCAATTTGCTTATCCGTTGTGCCGTACCTTCCCCGGTACGTATGACAATATCAAACTTACTGCATACAGGATCAGCATCGGTGACAATTGCCCCAATACAGCCAGGCGAGGGTTTGTCATAGCAATGCTCATTTTGAGACCCGTAAAGACAAATGCCATACATTTGTGTGCCATTAGAAGAACAAAGATCTCTAGCTTTTCGAAACAATTTAACCAGCTCATTGCAACTATCTAGCACTGACGAAATTAATGCCACAGTGTTGGGAGACAAAGGCGAGCTATTTTCATTTCGAAAGGACGCAAGTCTATTAGGTATCTCATTCTCGGTATCGAAGATATACATTTGCAAGAACCTTGGTCTTTCGCCATCTGGAGGGCACAAAGAACCAATCCAGTGATATATTTGTCCAGAAATCTTAAAAACATAAGGTCCAGCACCATGGTTAACATCATCGTCTATTCTTGCACCAAATGACGTCATCGAAAACATCGAATTATATGCTCGTATGTTTGCCATAAAATCAGCCTGCTCGTACAAATGTATGATAGAAGTAAACGGCCTTCTAGGGAATGGTAATGCTACCAAACCACCTCTACAACATTGATTATAACCAAGGCCGCCTGTAAACATCCTACCTGAAACTCGCTCTTCTAACCAAAATAAAGCACCACAAAAATTGCAAACATGTCGGCAATCACCATCGTCTACATAGGAATGTAAACCAATAGGTTCAGTAGACGTTGAAGCAATGTTTGAACCAGCATTTGACGACAACCGTAACCTCTTATGACCTGACATCTATATACTAAATAATGTAGCCTTTAAAATAATAAGGAACTACGTCAAAACCCGGAAAAAAAAATCAACATAAAGCTAAAACATAATTTAACTGTACAAGGAAAAAGACATATCTAATTAGCAGTAATATTAGCAACCTAAAGCTAAAACATAATTTAACTGTACAAGGAAAAAGACGCACCTAATTAGCAATAATATTAGCAACCTGAAGATAAGAAGGCTACTGCAAGAGAACATATGACCATAGATTAATAAGTGTTCAAATTCAGCATTAATCAGCATATTAGACAAGCGTAAAGACGGCATAAACAATAAAAACATAAAAAAATCAGCGAAGAGGAATAAAATTATGGGTATATGCATATAATGCAACACGGGTTTTTTTTTTTTCTAAAACTAATTATGTATTAACAACTAAACCATTATATATATAAAGGCAGTGGGAATAAGTTTGCATATATATGTTTGTTTATTGTAATTTATATACATTAGTTGTTTACATAAAATACTTATATGTTATTAAAAGCCTAGACTATGAAATAAAACTATTAGGAGGAATTTATCATCGTGCCTACGGGCGGGTGAGTTACCAGGTTTTCCCCGGAATTGGTGGTGGACCACGTAGGTAACTCTCGAAGTACTCCATTTGTCCAGTGGGTGCCTCGAGAGTGCTCGTGATTGATTTGTTGGTCATTCAAAAAAAAGTATGACAGCCTTACCAACGCCAGAACTGTTTTGACTTCATCCGTTATCCAAAAGTTTGCCTTAGTAACCAAAACTAAAACTTCACCACCATGAACTTGTGGAATGCAATCATGAAGTCGATGGGATATTCAATGATGACATCTTTTTTTTTTGAACGTCCAACATAAGAATCACCGGGTACTTCGTAAGCGGCACCCATTGGCCGAAAGGTAGACCGCAGTAGCCCAACCTGCATGCACGGAGCCCCAAGCCCACCATGCCACCAGTTTCGGGTAAAACCCGACCCTGCACTCGCCCGAGGGCACGGCAATGCAAAGCCGGTAAAACCCGGGTGGATCAGGAATCGAACTCGAGACCTTTCGGTCAGGAGTCTTCCCTCATTTCTATAACCACTAAGCTATAAGCCCAGGGTTATTCAATGATGACATCACCACGTAGGACAAAAAAAGATCCACCATATTTATTGGCTAGCTTGTCTCGAGCCAGAGACCAGGGCCACGAGTGGTTTGCGATCTTTATCCTGGACCTACTCTCAAAATCCTTAATTCAAGAAGTTAATTAAAAAATCGAGATTTGTAGTCTCAACTAATGAAAAGGTTCACAAACGTTGTGTTTTACTCCACTAAAATAAGAAAGGAGGTTAATATATTTTGATGAGCCCAAAAAAGATAAGAGTAAACTTTAATTTTCATCCTATGGTTTGGTATAAAAATCAACACTGGTCCATCTTTTAAACCTTGAACACTTGATGTTCTAAATTTTAACACCTATCATCCCTAAAGGTAAAGGAGCTAAACTTTTGTATTAAGTTATCCCCATGTGACCCTCGTGTGAGGGTAATGTTGTCTTCAGCCTTGTTATTAAGGTAATCCCCATGCATATCTACAAGCTAAATCCATAACCTCACCCTCAAAATTGTTGATTCAAACTCAAAGTCAGTGGTTCTTACTAACACTATTATTAATAAACCAATCTTTCTCTCTAAGCCTGAGAAAACTTCAGTTACAAATACAAGACCAGACTGATCTAACATGGGCAACTGCGTTTCAAGAAGCCGGTGAGGACATAATAGGAATTTTTGCCAAAGAGTTGTATTACATAAAAGAGCAAGACGATGAGAGATTTACAGAAATTATGAGGAGTATTCCGTATGAGAAGCATAACTTAAAGTTAAAGGTGAAAGAAGAGAACTTCAGTGATGAACAGCGTGTGAAGTCAACCGAGCAAAATTTTCGTCAGACACCAGCTTTCTTGTGGATTTGATTTGAAATCCCAATTGGTGCATCAGCACCTTTGAACAGTGTTGTTACTGCTAGCGGCATTGGTCAACAGATGTACAACCCGAAAATCATACCAGATTCGGATCCTAAATCTAAATCGATCTGAATCCAAAATTTGAAACCAGTTTGGATCCGATTCGCCAATTTGAAACTGAGTAGCAGCATATGAAGTTTGAATCCAGTTTGAGAGGACCGAAGATAAAAGTCAAGTGCGGCCATTTACTTAACAGATACTTATTAGTTGAAACGAAACCGTTGTTCTATGTATTGAATGCAGTCGAACATGACAGACCAAAGCACATTGTTAAAAAGACCCAGCCCAGGACATCGAGAGCTCTCGTTGTTAAAAAGCGCGCTCTTAAATCTCTAATTATATCTTTGTATACATAACATAACATGTTTATCCAAACAAAAGCTATCAAGCAACCTCTAAAAAAGAAAAAGGAATGGTTTTAACCCAACTGAATACACTTAATTATCAAAACAAACAAATGGGTAGATACTTACTGTCTAATTACATTTTATATATACATACTTTTTAATACGAACTGAATATTGAAATGAAACACTTCAGTATGCATAGTTCTCAATATGCACTAAAAAACATAAGAAATTGAGTCTTCATTGCTACAAATACACTAATCAATTACACACTCAAAAGTATCAGACAATAAAACCACTTCATATTGCATAGCACAAAGATTATGAGTCCAGTGGGAGACGATACTTACCATGTCACCTATGCGATGCTACATGTTTCTCTGAATGGTAGTCCTGAACCTCTGAATGGTACTCCTAAACACCTAATTAAAATACTGCTGTAAAGAATCAAGAAATCAACAGTTAGGGTTCGATGTGAAAAGAATCATATGCGATGCAAAGTTGACAAACCTGTAACTATCGATTGCGGTCGTGATCAGTTCAAACAAAATGAAATCTGGTTGTTGAATTGAGGATTCAGAATTGTGATTTGAGTGTATTAGTGTATCTCTGAGAATGACTCGTCTTATATTATTAGAGATAGAAAGAAAGCAAAGGGAAAGTTTTACATGTGGATATGAAAGACCCACGTGGCTTTAAAATAGTAATGTACAATCAAGATAAGCAAATGTACACCTAAGCTATGCACAAAAAACCAATAAAGCTAAAGTTACAACTCACTGTTGCACAAAGTTGTTGCAAATTATAAGTATATATAATATAATATCTAAAAATATATACGAGAAAACCAAAAGGTACATTATTTATAATGGTGACAAGTATCCTAAAGTTATTTTTATTTATTAGTTATAGATAGATAGAGATGGGTGGGTTATACTAGTGAATCATATTTTTTTGTCAAAACATGATGAACAAAATAAACTGTTTAATATTTAACATTATAAATAAATGATTGAAATGTATTGCTTGTTTATCACTCTTAAAAAAGATAAAACATTTTGTTTATTTATAAAACTACGATAATGTATGTAATGTAATGAATGCAAATATTGGAAATTTGAAACATTGATGAAAAAATTAAACTATATTTGTATGTGATAAATAATTTATTTTTAAAATAAATGAAACAAAGATAAATTTTTTTTTAAATAATTTAGGTTTTTGTTTTTGTTTACACGATAATTTTGTATTTTGTAAGAGACGAAATTCGGTATTTAAGATGTTTTGAATCTCCACCCAAATTACAATTGTTTCTAAATTAAAAAAAAAAACTAGTGGGTTACACCCGCGCTCTGCGCCGGGGCGACCCAATTTTTAATGAAAACGTTGACGCAATAGTAAAACTAACGTTAATTGCAAGAATTCGTTTGATATTAGTTCGGTTCATTAAGATACCGACACTTACCGAAAGAGAAAAAAAAGTCATGATAGGACCAAAAACATACTGAGATGTGTTTACATCGGTCGGGACAATAAAAACGAATATCATTCTGGTACTGACGTTGTTTAATCAGTATTAGACTATTTGTTTTGTTACATGTACAACATCAGGTTCGATTAAAACTTAAAAGAGAAAAACAAAAACAAAAAGTAGACAAAAAAATTGGAAAAAAATCACAAAAATTAGTGTAGCTAAAAAGTTAAATTATATAATAATAATAATCAATTTAAGATACACATTATAGATTTTAAAAATATCTATAAACGCTTTTCAATTTACCTCATAATAAGATGTTCCGCCACTAGGTAGATCAGGGTCAACTGGTGCCACTTGTATTTTTATGCATTAGATAAAACGAGTTTTTAAAACCAGTGCGTTGCGACGGAACCGTTAAAACTAATTAAAAATAAACTTAAAAATGTTGAACCAGATACACGTGTTGCAGGGTGTTAAGTCGTCAAATTTAGAGAACGAAAGAGAGCACCTAAAAAATATATAAATGTAATATGCCAATAATGTCTATTTAAATTATTTAATGTAAGAACACTCAAGTAAATATTGTCTTAACCAATGGGGTGGTGGTATTGGCAAAGACAAAGGGTCTGTTTGGTATGGGGTAATGGAATGAACGAGGGAATGGAATGGACGAAGTAATGGAATGGACAACGGAATGAAATGATTCATTCCACGGAATGAAATGATTCATTCCATTCCATTGTGATGTTTGGTTACTCATATGTGAATAAAATGAAAAATTACTTTGTACAATTTGATAAATAAAAAAAGACGAAGTAACGAAACACAATTGTATTAAAATGACAAAAATATAATTGCCTCAATAATAATAATAATAATTTATTAATAGTAAAGAATTAATAATAAATCTTTTAATATATATTAATATTAGTATTAATATTAATAACTTAAATATAAATATAATAATAATAATAATAATAATAATAATAATAATAATAATATATTTCTTTCCATTCCTTGAAGGAATGAAATAAAAACACCTCCTTACCAAGGAATGGAAATTGTTATATTTGGAAGGAGTTACATTCCATTGGAATGCCCCATTCCATTACCATATGATAACCAAACATGTTTCTTTTCATTCCATCAGAATGATCCATTCCATTCCACCTTCTATTCCGTCATACCAAACGCTACCAAAGTCTTTAAACACCTTGGGAGGAGGGGAGGTCTTAGGTTCAAGTCCCACAGACGGTAGGAATAAAAAAAATTTGCCGTTCAAAAAAAAAGTAAATATTGTCTTATAAAGAATTCTGATGCGTGTGAATTGAGAAAAAAATAGTTTTGACAACTCATGTAAAGATGAAAGTTGTACCAAACACCATGATTTTGTATATATGAGCTCACATATAAACACTTTTCTACTTATCTCCCTATCAAATCTCTGCAAACAAAATCAATATAATTATTATTATTATCCCTCTCTATGCTCAAATCCACTTGTAATTGTTATTGTTAATGTCATTAAAATTTTAAAAATGATAATTATAAAAAAAGAAAAATAGAAACGACAAAAAGGTAACAAACGGTGGGTGTATTTCAAAACAACACCACCACCCTCGATTGATTGAAGAACTCATGTCTACACAAAATCCCAACTCTAAATAACATGATTTAACCCACTTTTATTCTTACATTGTCCGCACTACCCTCAACCGCCATCATGCTTCCTAAAGATTCCATTTTTCAACCACACTCCTCCATAAGGCTGGAGGGTGTGGGGCGCCACCCTTCCGCCACCTAGACCACCATAGCGCCCCCCTCCAATTTTAACCACACCCTGGGCGCTATAGCCGGGGCGCCATTGAAGCCCCGCCATCGTGGTAACGAGCTTTAACGCGAATTCAGGTGGGACCCATTAATTTTAAACCAATCAAAAATTATTATTTTTTTAAATTTTGTTTAATAGGGCTCCATCGACACCCTCCAAATTAAAGGGGGCTCCATGGTACACGTGGATCCTACGTGGCACCTATAAAGCCCCATGGAGCCCCATCCACACCCCATAGCCTAACAATTAACTTTTTACCAAACAATCATCACCTCAATGTGTTTATTCAAGTGAATTTCTTTTAATAAAAAAGAACAGATTATCCCCAACCTAACAACCACCCCCACAACATCTTTACTTATTTATTCGCTCTATGACAATCAAATTTTCGGGTGTCTTCTCCTGTCAACGCTATCATCACAATAGCACAACCACCGCTTCCGATGGGCATCTGACTTGTTCCTACCACTACCACCATTGCACTCTCTCTCTCTCTCTCCTTCTTTGAAGACAGTCGTCGAGCCACCCATAAATGCCTCACGTCTGCCTCGTCGACCTACCCATTAGGTCATCCGTAGTCATAAAGCCCCTTGTGGGGCGTTATGCGACACGTGTCATGCCACGTCACACAAGGGCTTTATGGGGCGTTATATCACTAGAGCCCGTAGTCATAAAACCCCTACCCATCATTACCTAATTATTAATTTTTGTTTTTATTAATTAATTATAAAAAAACCATTCTTTATTTTGATTTGTCAAAGGTTGAAAAGCAAAGCCCATAACGCCGTGAAATATATGGCGCCTCCCCCCCCCCCCCCCCCCTTTTACCCCATAACGCCGCCCGTCGCGGTGTGCGGGGCGTTATGGATGAAAAAAAGCCACATATGGCGCCCCACTACATATGCACTTACTACCATAGGTAGACCGTCTACCAACTCAAAATTTACTGTTTCTTAGTACCGAAGATAGGCAACGTTTGGGTCCGGCCGGAAAAGTTTCCGCGTCACTGTTGCAGCCGTGGAGGAACTTGAGTTTGAGTTTGAGAAGGGTAATTGGTGTTGAGTTGTGATTGCTGATTTTTTTATTAGTCAACACCAGGGGTGGAGGTCATGTTGATTGTTGAAGTTGTCATGTGAAATGACACACACCCCCAAATAAGACAAAATGTTATACAACTGGACCAGTAACATTCAACAAAATTGAAGTAAATTTAGCTCACAATAAGAATTTGGTAATTAATATAGAGGAAATTAGAAAGGGAAAATCATGATAATAGCCATTGACTGGTCAAAATTTTAAAATTAGTCTTTGGAAGCGGCTCAACGAGCCTTTTCATCAAAATCAATGCTGCTGTAACGGCTTAAAAATTCATTTCAGCATCAACCATCCACATTGCGCCACGTGAGCCATTTGTAGCAGCTCAACGAGCCTTTTCACCAAAATCAATGCTGTGGTAACGACTTAAAAAATCTTTTCAGCATCAACCAACCACATTGCGTCACGTGTATTCTAATCCTTTTCAGTTATTTGTAAAGGCTCGATAAGCCTTTTCACCGAAATCGAGATATGATGTATTTTATATATTTTTCCACCATGATTTTTAAACGGGTGTAGCTTTTTCATACGGTAATATTTTTTTATAAAAATACACCAAATTAAAGATGATAAAATTAACTTTAATTTGGTGTAAATTTTTTTAAAAATTATTATAATATTTTTCCACCACGATTTCGTATAACGTTTTCATACGATAATATTTTTAAATTACTAGTTGTATTTTATGCATTAGAAATGATAGCTGTACTCAAAGAAGGCCACAAGTAAGAAATTTCAACAGATCCCATTGTTATACATTTTTTTTTGAACGCTGGTAAATTTTATAGGAAAAAATACATAATCAATATGCACGGTTGAGCCATGCACAACCCTTGTATAGGGAATACAAAGTTGGACACTTAATTAAGCATACATCGCATTGTACGTGTACATTGATTACATTTTATGGTACCAATATGTGCCTTTGTGCTCGCTATCTTCATCCGGCTCGATATAGATGCATTCCTTGGCCTCTCTCCACATCGCCTTGAAAATCGGGGTCCTGTCGATCTTATAAAACTCACCCAAGACTGGCTTGATTGCGTCCCTTGCCTCCTTTGCATGATAATGTGGAATGTAGGAGATCAGATGATGCAAGACATGAGTGTGGGTGACATCATGGAAAACCCTATTCAGGAATCCGAAATCCCTATCAATTGTCGATAATGCCCCTCTAATCCAGTTCCATTCGGTTGAATCATAATGAGGTAATGAGAGATGGGTGTGGTGCAAATACGTGATCAACACGAAAAACATGTGTACACCTAGCACCGGAATTAAATACATGCATGTCACCCAAGCTGCCCCCTTCGCGTCTACAAGAAGCTTAGTTGCATACAAAACCGCGAGAATACCAATATCAGATATAACAACCTGAATCCGTTCACGCTCGGTGAAAATAGGACTTAGTGGATCAAAGTGGTTGGCGAACCTCCCGTATTTCTTGCCAGAAATGTTAGTCAAGAGGTACAAAGGAAACCCTAGAGTTAACCTGAAAACCAAAGTGAACACTCGACCTGGAGGATTGTTAAGAAGCTTTGAGTAAACGGCAACTTTGGCCTTGCGTTTAGGAATGTAAACTTCATCGTTATCAAGTGAGTTTGTGTTGGCATGGTGGTTCCTATGGCTGTATTTCCAAGAGAAATAAGGGGTATAAAGAGCAGAATGGAGGACGAACCCAACAGCGTCATCGATCAACTGGTAGTCACTAAAGGCATGGTGTCCACACTCATGACCAATGACCCATAGGCCAGTGAGGATGCTAGCTTGACAAAACCAGTAAACTGGCCATGCTAAGTAAGCCCATGGGGTGGGTAGAAGAGGGATGTATGTGTTGGCAAGGAAGTAAAAGACATAGGCAACAATGAGGTCGTGAACAACATAGTAAGATGAACGGATGACTGATCGTTCGAAGCAATGGGCAGGGATCGCTTTCTTTAGATCACTTAGAGTGAATGGTGGATCAACGGGGACACGTTCAAGGATATCTTTGCCCTCAGTTGGGTCTGACATCCGGCCACCTGCACCCATGTTGTTATATATTTGATAACCTGCATACACATATAACAAAAGCAAGATAAGATATATGTATACCAAATTAGAGATTAAAATATTAGAACTTTAAGCTCAAGAAATAAAGTGAGACCTCAGAGATGAGATATGATGTTTGAGTTCTCTTCTGCTGGTGAGTGTCTTTGGTGTTCTTCCTTCTTCACTTTTATAACCAAGGGTTGCCAAAAAGTTTGGTTACTAGCTATGCAATTGGTGACTATTTTAATCGCCAACTACCACGTTTTGTAATATGTGATAAATCAATTGTTTAGGATACACACCAAAGTAAGTACTATTATTAATTTGTGGGGTGATCACTTAATTATTTAAAATAAACTTCCCAAACTAAATTCTTTCATTGCAAATTTATCAATACTAAAGATTATAAAAAAAGGCATTATAGTTTCATAAAGTATGTTTCATAAAGTATATAGATATACTTTATGAAAGTATAATGCCTTTTTCTATAACACTTGGGTTCAAGTAACAAATTGGACATTAATACGAAGTTGGTTTCCGAAATAAAGAGACTTTAAGATCAAATATATCAAATAATTCTTATTTCTTTATAAGTTCAAAGTCTTTTATATAAAAGTGATAAAAAAAATACTCTTACAACCATAATTAAGGAGTATTTTGATAAAAACTAGAAACACAATCCTTACATTACACTCTCTACGTATAGTCGAAAGTTAATATGTAGATTTTATATATTGCACTATCCATCATGGTTATATGTATATATGTGCGTTAAACGGATCGTGTTCGTGGTTGGTAAATCGAATCCGATAGAGCTAAAAATATCATACGAATACAATAATTGTATCTTACACATAATCTCAAACATTATATCAATATGAGCGAGTTAACAAAAAACAACTCATTTAAGCATATATGTAGGAATCCTAAGAGAAGACCACTCTATTTGAGAAATTTAAGAAGCATTCTGTACTATACATTTTCCTAAGTTTTTCGTAATATAAACATATGTATAATTTAAAATTGACTATATACATACATGTATATTGTCAAATCTTAAATCTATTATATATAATAAATGAAAGGTGATTTGGGCCACGTGTCAACACCAGATAGATTCTTTTCCCGCCCAACAGTGTTTTCCCCTTCTTTATATACTTCTTTTGTCTGCTTCTTTTCATTTCCCTCTTCTCTCTGGCGATTCAAAACCCTAAACTCATTTCAAATTTCAAATCCCCAGCCACAATTATTCAGGTATGAAGGGCATGTTTGGGTAAGCTTTTAGAAACAACTTATTGACTTATTGGCTTCTTGAAAAAGTCAGGATTTTGTGACTTATTGACTTATTGGCTTTTTCACCTCACATACACCCTCTTTGCCAAACATCATTTTAGAGCTTATGACTTTTCAAAAAGCCAATAAGTCAATAAGTTGTTTCAAAAAGCTTACCCAAACATGCCCGAAATCTCACTTTCGTCTTTGAGACAAGATGATGTTCAACTTTTCGATTATAAGAAATTCTGGTATGAAATCTCACAATTATTCTTTCTCACTTTTCGATTCTTAGGGTTTGATTATTCAGGTATGAAATCTCACAATTATTCTTTCTCACTTTTCGATTCTTAGGGTTTGATTATAAGAAATTCTGGTTTGATGTTATAATCAGACGAACTATGGTTTCTCTTCATCTCTCTGCTCTACTTCTTCACTCATTCAATCCAACCTTCTTCATCAAAAAGGTTTGATTTATCATTTTTATATATCAAAATCATTGCTGAATGTTAATTTTAGTGGAAAATGTTTTAAAATGTTTCAGTTTGTGGATTGCACGGAAGGTGTTTGATGAAATGCTTGAATGGGATAACGTTTTTTTTTCATAATTTTTGAGTTTATATTGATGGTTTTCATAATTTTTATAAGACTGCTATATTGTTTTTTCATGTTAGGGAAGGCTGGTGATATTGAAGGTGATCGTCAGTTATTGAGTACCAATTTGTTTAGTAATACATAGTTTTCATATGCTTCAATGACAAGTTATTTGTTAGATGTCTAAAATATTCTTTAACAAATGAGAAACAAGGCAGTGTTTTTAAATAAGTTCATATGGTATTCAAATTCTAAACAATTTTCAACTCATTTGCCATTTGTACTTTATTATTTTTTACACCCCGATACTCATTTGGTAGCAACAGGTATTCTATTTTGGTTTTGTTGAATTTGAGGTGCCAAATGCGGTTCAAAAGGCGATCGAGGTATGTGCAATCCTATTATAACACGCGGTTATATTATACGAACTTATGTTCTTATAGCATGAAACTATGATTGGGTGCCATACAAAAAACCTTTTAGTCTAATGTACCTAATTTAATATAACAATAAGTTACTTTCTCAATTGAACGACCACTTTAAACTAAATGAGTCAATATTAGATAATTAGTTAAAGGTGTTGAGCCATTGAAAATTAATAATGATCACTTTGTTCTAATGATCAAAATTTGCATATGAAGGGTTGTCGATCCGGGTATATACAACAGTTGATCTTCTTGAAGCTGTAATTATCTTTTCAAAATCTATAAACCTTGATAGATCGAGCATTTAAATTTGTTAATTATCATATTAAAGCTAATATAAATAATATTTTTTTAGGGTATCAAGCATGTATACAAAACATGAGCTTTGTGTCTTACATGGGTACATAATGCGCTGGATGTGTCTGGTGATTGGTGACATCAAAAGTGGTTTATTTACTTATGTTATATATAGTGATATGTAATTATGTAGTTTCAACATGAACTTATATTTCCGAAACCAGTTTGAATTCTTCCCACTTGCAACCAAAGATTACTGCAGCAACGCCCGGGAGGAGGAAGCTCCTGAGAGACGCAGGAAACGATGTTGGTAGCTGAAGAATAAGAAACTACGTTTTCATTTCACGACTTTACTCTCCAAGCGTTTGAAGCATGTGCTAATCTATAATCTAATATGGTTGGTTTTCATTCTCTTTCGCATAAGTTATTCATGATTATGTTGTACTACAATTTCACTTATTTATTGTGTTACTATTACAGGATCTGAGAATATTTTCAGGCAATTCCATGAACCATTTGTGATGCCGCCAAGAAAGCGTCCGTGTGCAAAGTGGCTTAAAAAGAAAGACGAGCAAGAACAAGATGGTAATATTACAAGCTTAAAATGATGTGAAAAATACTTGAATCTTGGTTTGGCTTTTGTTTTCAGTTGCTGAGCTTTTTAAGTTATAATGTACACATGGTTATTTGTACTTCACATGATGCCATTGCTTTATTAGATAGTTGGATTTTGTATATAGCCCTCTTCCATATGAGTTCAGTGAGGTTGCTGATGAAGACACATGGTTCAAGATGAACAACGGCTTCATAGCTGACCTTGATTCAATTCGTATGACTCCAGCAAAACAAGTTTCTTCTGTTCCATCAATTGATGTAAGTTTTCACTTTTCATGTTTTCAAGACAACTTTGAATTAATGCTGTTAAGCAAGTTGCGAATATGCATAACACGGATGGTCTTTACAGGATTGCCAAATTGGTAATTACATAACACGGTTGCGAATATGCATAACACGGATGGTCTTGAAAAGGATGTAATAAATGCAGAGGTAAGGTTTCTATGTGACCAAAAGCTTATTATTTTATATTTAATAGAAAAATATAATGCTCATTTAAGTGAAAGCTGCACAATTTTACAGGTTATAAACCTGCGTTCTATTCGACCACTAGATAGAGCTACAATCAATGCTTTAGTTAGAAAAACTAACTGTTTGGTCACCGTTGAGGAGGGGTTCCCTCAACATGGCATTGGTGCTGAGATCTGGTATCATCTACTTTCCAATTTAACTTCTTTAAATAGTTAGTTAGTGTGCTAAGTACGATTACAACATTAAGTTATTTTATGTGTTCGAGTGATCTTCACACCCTAAGCTCATTTGAAATGACTGTTGGGTTAAAACAGTGTTTTGAAACCAATTTTGAAACGACTGTTCGGTTAAACAGTGTTTTGAAACCACTGCTAGGTTAAACAGTGTTTGAAACCACTGTTGGGTTAAACAATGTTTCGAAACGACTGTTAGGTTAAACAATGCTTTCAAAACATTGTTGGGTTAAAACAGAGTTTTGTGGAGAAAACAGTGGTTCTTTTTTTCTAAACAGTAGTTTGACTTTGGTCAAACAGCGTTTTAACTTTGGTCAAACAGTGTTTTAACTTTGGTCAAACAGACTTTTGAACCACTAAGAATCATATTTTTGCAAACAGTTGTTTGACACTTTGACTTTGGTCAAACAGTGGTTTGCCTTTGGCCAAACAGTTGTTTGACTTTGGCCAAACAGTGGTTTGACTTTGGTCAAACAGGTGGTTTGACTTTGGTCAAACAGGTTAAACTGTAATAAATAGTTAATTATCATAATTTTTGGTAGATCACAAGATTCCACTTTGACAAGTTGCTCAAGAGTTTAATGGGTGTTGAAGCTTGGTTGCGAATTGTTTAAAACTACCAGGTGGTATATGGAGTGACAGATCCAGCAGAGGTAAAGTTGTGTTGCTATTGTTTTGATGTTGTGCAAGGTTTACTATATATAATCTCTTTGAAGGTTATGTTTTTCTAACCCGGAGGTGTTCTTGCGATCACTTCAGCAGCCGTTACGGAGCTTAAAGGTTTGTTTAAAATATTACATAATCAACTAATTAGCTATTTATGTTTTTAATATATCAAAATAAACTATGTGTGAACTGTATGGCATACATGTATGTGAATACACATATATGTACATTTATATTCACATATAGTGAATTGAGTAATCATATATGTACATTTATATTCACATAAACGTTTTTCTTTAAGTAGTTGATAATGTTTTTGGGCCTGTACTTGCAGCGAGTTTTTTGGTCTTTCTGGATAATATTGTTTTCCTGTGACAGATGAGTAGACACAGTTTTATTTATATATTTAAGGTTCTCTTATTGTGTATCCTATGATTTAGTGCATTGATTGTTTTGATGGTGGAATCAGATGTGTGCAGGTCGATCGAAACCGAAAACAAAAAATCAAATACAAAGATTTATGGCAATGCCTTAGGTCTAAATATGAACAACTCAAGGAGACTGCTACTTGGGCCCAAGTGATGATTTGGTGCGTATTCTCGGTATTTGGGTAAATTCAGTATCTGAAACCTTCACATTTTATAGTACAAGTTTAGTGTTTTGGGTGAGTCAGATCAAGGCAAAGAAATGCCATATGAACTCGGTACCGGTACCGAAAATGTTCGGTACGGTACCGGTATTTAACGGTAAAATTCGGTAAAATACCGGTACCATACTGGAACCGAAAACGCCAAAAAGTGGGTACCGATATGGTACCGAAAAAAATCGGTACGAGAAATTCGATACCGGTACCAAATACCATATGCTCATCTCTAAGCAGTCATATGTAAGTAAAACAAGCATCTGAACTTAAAACCTCTTTTGTGAAGGTTAGTCTTATTTTATTTTTATATTTATTTTTTTAATTTAAATTTTGTAGCTTTTATGATTTCTTTTATAAACACTATGCGGTTTGAGAGTGTTTGTTGTGAAGATTTGCTCATCATGTAATTTCAGTATCAAAACGCATCTGTATCGCCAATTGTCGTGAATCTGTATTCTTTTTAGGTGTAATTCAACAACCACTTGTAGTTGGTGATAACCATAGGCTATAGGTATTTAGATTAATATCATATATCTGGGACCGATTGAGGCAGTGGTGAAGGAATCCGGTGGATGTGAGTCGCAAGCATAGGAGGTTCGATTATCTGATCCATGTAAGAAGTTGTCTAACGGATTAACATCTTTTAATTTTCCCGCTTTCAATTACTCATAAAGTTTCAATTTTCCCAGTTTTTTTTTTCGTTTTTCGTTTAGCCCAATTAAAATTTCAATATTTATGTAGAAGTTTTGTTAAATTTTCATCTTAGAGTTTAACTTTTCCCTTTTTTTTGTCTTTTTTGTTGAGGATACCAAGGGCTGGATCAAGACCGTTTGAATGTGTGAGAATATCTTGGCATTGTGATAAACACAAGACACTTAGAGGTTCCTATAAGAGAAAGGCTACTTTGTATATGTTTCGTTACAAGGAAGATGCTAATCAGAATCAAGTTAATAATGCTTCTGTTGAGGATCCCATCAATTCTGAGCAAGGTGACCAACAAAACATGCCTATTTAACCTTTGTTGGTGTTTTAATCCGTTTATCAATCATTTTGTTTTGCATATTATTCATATATCAAAGTCCATATTTAAAAAAAACTATTTTGTTTGTTATATGATAATGAGTGATATTATTCATATACCAAAGTAGATGATAGTTACAGTGAATAAAATGGAAATTATGTGTGATTTACCCAACCCGCGAAGGTTTGACTGGGTTACCCAACCCGCGAAGGTTTTATTTTTGTATGATTTTAATTATTATTAATCATAAATAGTTTTTAAAAAAAGTAACTTTCTCGAGCCCGGGAAGCAATCTCGGGTAAAAACCTAGTTATACATATATGTATATAGTCAATTTTAAACTATACATATGTGTATATTACCAAAAGCTTAGAAAAAATGTGTGGTTCAGAATGCTTTTTAAATTTCTCAATTAGACTAGTGCTTCTCACACGATCCTAACCTTATATATATATATATATATATATATATATATAGCCGCTAGAATGAGAACCACCACGAGTTATGAGAACCGCGAGAACCAAGTGCCACGGAGGGCCGTTGACCACGAAATTTTTTTTACACCTAGATCCGTATATTTTAAGACCGGGTGTAAATTTTGGGTTCAAACGGCGCGCCCGAGGGGGTAGTTTTTTACGCCCAAAGTTTGGTTAAAAAAAAAAGAAAAATTAAAAAAACCCAAACTTTTTCTTGAAAAAATCTCTATATTTCGTTACCATATAAAAATAAAAAAAAAAACTTTTTTTTTTCGAGTAACAGTTATCCATGCACATGTGCATATGTATCATTACTTCGACAAATTCGGTAATACGTTATCAGGAATAGACAATTGCACTTTAATTTACAATAACATTCGTAATACACTACTTTTTACATTACCAATATTCAAAATGCACATGTGCATCATTAGGTATAATCATGATATAACGTGTTTTGGTACAAAAAGTTTGTGATTTTGAATGGAGAAGTAGGCATATATACATATTTTTTGGTTAGTTATATCTAGTGGTTGATGGTTTGGTTATAGTTGTCAATTTATGATTTAATATGTTGATTGGATAGTATAAATGGTGTTTACATACATGTAATAAAGTGAAAATATTGGTAATGACATTGTACTATATGGTAGGAGGTAATGTGGTATTGTATTATGGATGATAGGAGGTAATGATAGTGTATTATGGATGGTATGATAGATGAAAGGTAAAGTGTATTCAAAGTAGTGTACAAAAACACCTTATTTCATGTTGATACATATAGATGCACATGTGCATTTCTAATATTGGTAATGTAAAAAGTATTGTATTACACATGGTAGTGTAAATGAAAGTGCAATTGTCTAATAGTTGTAATGAATTACGGAATTTGTCAAAGAAAAGACAAAAATGCACATGTGCATGTTTGTGTATTATGGATTGAATGATAGATGAAAGAGAAAGTAGTGTACCAAAACACCTTATTTCATGTTGACACATATAGATGCACATGTGCATTTCTAATATTGTTAACGTAAAAAGTAGTGTATTACACGTGGTAGTGTAAATGAAAGTGCAATTGTCTAATATTTATCCCACACAACTCGTAATTTATCCTACACAACTATAAATTTATTCTACACTATAAATTAAGTTGTTTTTTTAATTTGGAAAAAGTATATATTTTGAAAATGAGTTACAAATTTAATTTAGTTAGTTATTAAAGGAGAAGAATACAAATTAATGATTTATGTAAGTTTACCAATATACTCTTATATTAAAATTAAATGCAAATATTAAATGAAGTAAAATGAAGCATTCTTATTGGTTGAAACTTCTTCTTTTTTCTTCTTACAAAATTTTTTTCTCATTTGAACCTTCCACTATATATATATATATATTTGCAACGTAACGAAAAGCCAATAGTAAGTAATAACAGACCCTTGATTTTTTTTAATACAACATAACTATATTCTAATTAAAGATAAAAAAAACTAATGGTGTAAATTTTATATAAAAATGTAACATTGTATAAAAAAGCCACCAACCCCATGATATACACTATAAAAACATGGAGCCGGATTCATTTCAATTAAAGTTTCACTTTTTATTTATCATAATGGCATTATATGATTTTCTTTCTTTTAAGCACCCTAACAAAATATACTGATTCTTCACTTAATTACAAAATTGTCATTGTGTGATTTTTTTCTCCGATTGAACACATAGTATCTTTTACAAATGATATGATTTATTTATGATATCTGATGTTAAAATAAAGTAAGATGAATGAAAACATGTGATATACATAAAAGGTATAATTTTGTTTAGTTTAATATGGTCAGCGTAGGTGTGCCCCCAACAAGAAAGAATTTGTTTTTAGCAAAGGTGATTCGTCGTTACTGCTCATTTAATTGAAAAGAATCAACACTCCAGTTGTTTGCTAATAAATACAGAAGCATCTAGGTAAGCCACATCAACAAAACCAAAAACAGAAAAAAAAAAATTAAAGAAAAATAAACAGTTTTAATTCCCGGGCTAAAAGGTATCAAACATATTTCGATTGAACCTATTCTAGCAACATTGAAACCGTCTCGTCGAAATCTACGATCTTCGATTTTAAGTTTTTGCTTTTATATTTTTAGCTTGTAAATTTTATAATTTTTATTCCGATCATTGTTTCTTTTTATTTGGCATTGTGTCTTTTTTCTAATTCATTATGTTTTTTTAACGGCATCGTGTTATATTTCTCAGTATTGTGTGATATTTTGTGATCTGTTATATCTTTAAACATATTTTTCCTTTTATTTAATCTATATTTAATTTATTTCTTATATAAAAAATTATTTCTAATATTTCGTTTATAATTATAATTAGATTAAAAGTTGGATAATAAACAGAAAAGAAAAGTATATTGAATAAAGTAAACTAAAATTTGGATAAAAAACATATGATTATATAATAAATAAAATATCGTTTTCCTATTTTTTCCAACGACTATTTTTCCAGTAACAATAGATTCAATTTCGTCTTTCAACTTACATTTACATTTCTCAATTGTAACACCCAACTTTTAAAACAACTTTACATAATATTTTAGTTGTGGAAAAGTAGGTCCAACTTCTTTTTTATTCATAACATCATCACTTTGTTTCACCATCAAACTAGTAACTAATATTATTACACAAATTAGAATTTAGTTGAAAACCATCTCTTAACATCACAACCTTAAACTTTCACAAAAAAATATAAATTTGTCTTTGTAATGTGTGTTCTTGAATCGGTCCGAGCGCTTGATCTTCAACCTTGCAATTCCATTTGTGAGCATCACCTAAGACATTACAACATCACACTTAGTATTGATTATATATATATATAAATCATATACACACAAACCACTAAATAAAAGCGTAAACTTTATCAAAACTCAAAACCAAACTTAACTCCAACGTAGACTACACCGGAGTCGGCGCCAACTCAACATATGCTCCTCATTAATGCTCAGTGTAAGACAAAGCTTAACTAGTGTAACTTGTAAGATTAAATATTTATTTATTTATATTTAATCTAGTAGCCATCATTATCATTTATATAATATAGATCAAAATATATTAGTAACCTATTAATAATTAGTTGGTAATTGTTGATGGACCATATTACCCTTATTGACTAATTGGGTTTCCTTTTGAGTGTATATATAAGGAGATTATTAGAGAGGTTATAGGTTAGACACACAACCTAATAACATAACATCACAATTCGTCCCTCTCTCTCTATAACCGAAACCTCCCTACTTTCGGTTCATCACCATCATCAGTTTACACCCTAAGGAGGAACCAGATCATTCTGACAAGTATGTCGAACTCAATGGTTGCATCTCTGACTGGATTCTCTACTGGCCTGCCTGCTGTAACAGGTATGTTATTCATGTTTTCCATTATGTTTAAACAGAACTGATCAACATGTGGTATCAGAGCATATGTTGATAAATCAGTTCTGGTTTTGTATCCATTATTCTGGGATCAAAAATCTGGAAAACGAAAATTTTAAAGCCTTAAAAGGTCTCGGTTGTTTTCGGGTCCTTTGGTACCGAAATCCCTGTTTTCGGAAAAATATGTTTGATAAATTGACTCGAAATTATAATGGGTAAACTAATATTCGAAATCCATTAAAGAAAGTCTTAAAATTTAGATTTCGGAACCCAGAATTATGTTTTTATTTTTATTTTTTAGGGTTTATCTTTTGTTCTAAATAAAACTCGAAAATTCCCTAAGATTTGGAATATAATTTGGATTAGTGGATGTTTTTTCCAATGTTTGATCTGAATTTTATCTATTAAAATTTCAAAAACTCTTAATAGATTTTCAGTTATTATTTTCGAAATATTTGATAAGTTTAGATCATAAATAAAATAGGAAACACTATCCCACAATCCCTTAAATTTCGAGTTTTAGTTATAATCACAAGAAACAGCTATTAACGGTCGTACAAGATCAGATTACATATGATATGATCTGATCGCACAAGACAATCACACAAGGGTAATCGCACAAGACTTGTGGATCGCACAAGACAGTGCTGATCGCACAAAACTTGGGCATGGCTAATTGCACAAGATTTGGGCCTCACTGATCACACAAGTCATTATTGATCGCACAAGTCCTTACTGATTGCACAAATTTGTTTTGGGCCTTATTGATCGCACAAGACTTGGGCCTTGTTGATCGCACAAGACTTGGGCATTACTGATCGCACAAGACTCGAAACCTCATTATTTTTAAGCTGTTTAATGTGAACTAAAAATTTTTGGTTTTGTAACAGGTGGTTTGCTATTAAATACTTGGTTTTGTAAACAATTAATTAACTAATCAGAATCAGATAACTTTTACAAAACCATAATAGCTTAACTTGAATGAGCTTCTGATGTATTAATTCTGGCCAAAGCTGATTTAATACATCTATTTATTGTTCAAGTATTACAAAAGGCTATGTTGAGTATGCATTACAAACGTGAAATGTCTTAATTCTGGCCAAAGCTGATTTAATTCATTTATGTTTAGCATGCTTGACAAGTGCATAACTAAAGTGATTGTCTCATTTCTGGTCAAAGCTGATTTGTCACGATTACTTTGCACACATACTTAAATGATTACACTTCTGGCCAAAGCTGATTTGTTTTTGTTTAAGTAGAATTTTAACTAAGTCTATTATTTTGATGTTAGTAATAGACATATCACAACTTCTTCACACAATGATCTTTTATTAATTTTATGATCATTTCGTCTGCGCCTTATTTTTAGTACCCATAATTTTACTCACTATAACTTTCTTCTATAAATCAATATCTCATCCACTCTAATTTCTAAACCTAATATGTTCTTGCTTTACTTAAAGTTTCTATAAGAATTAGCTCTTAAATTAAATCCTTGATTATCTCTTAAGACACGATAATCATATTGCTCTCTTCTGATAAATCACTATAGTAGAGAAGTAGAGCATGATGATTAGGATAAATAGAACATGATGTCTCTTATGATAATCGAGAACTCACTAACATAAGTGCTGTCACTAAAAGGTTATTCCAGATTAAGTCTTTCCTAAGACTAATCTATAATTGTGGAATAATCATAAGAACTCCTAAGATGCATGCCTTCATTTAAAATTCTAAACTATAAAGCTAAGTGGTATATGTGAATACATAATAATGTACAATACCATGACTCATAAAGTTAAGGGCTTAAGCATGAAAATAAGTACATTTTTCCAGTACATGACATACTAAGATTTTCACTTGTACAATTTGATGCCATATAAATCAACTATAACACTCAAAAGTACCAAAGTATAATGAGTGTGTTGATAAGCAACATATGTACAAAGAAATAAATGTTTGAAGCTGGAAAATAAGTTGTTACTCACCTTACAACCACTTAAACTTTAAAAGAGCATTGTTCTAAGGTCCATAGACAAATTACAAGTAAAAATTCCAACTTTAAGGTTTTTCAAGGGAAAATCTCATTGCATAATTGTGCCATTAGACTTGGCATAAGCAACGAGACTATCCATTATTCAAAGGAATGGTTGGATAAGTTAATTAGGTAGTCACTTCCTAATGATATCCAAGTCTGATAATTTTAATATTCCTATTAACACATGATTAGTTGACTCTAGTTTTAAACGTTTCCTTACCAGAAATCAACAAATAATTAACATAAGAGTTAGTGACAAAAAAATTAAATGTTAAAGGCTATAACAACCAAAATAAGCAGTCTTCTAACAACGCCTTTCGATACCTTATATACTCTGAAGATTAATCAGAATATAGTATCATAACTAAGCAATGTTATGAAGGTTGTGAGGTTTGCATAGTCAACATAAAGTCACACTTACCTTAAACTCTCATTTTATTTGTTCTAAATATCTGGATTGAAACATTACTAAGATGAAACTAGATGATACCTTACACTTTCACAACTTTTGTCATCATGCAAATGAGGATTTGACAAAAGGAAAATGAGACTTATAAATTTCATCCATTATAACCGAAATTCATGATAAATCATGACATGGTTAATGAGGATGATTATTCATCTAATCTCATTCTAAGTGATTTTAAATCATGACGTTAAAGCCCTAAGTATGACTTTGCTTAAGGAATAAGTATGGGTCCATCTTAAGTCATTCACTGACATTAGTGGAACTTATTCCAAATGGAATATTTAGACATAATTCATTTATCATTTAAAAGACTATCAATTTGTTTCTAAATTTTGTCGCATATGGCTCACAGTCTTAAAAGAAATCTATTCATATATGTACTTAATAAGATTTCTATTAAATATGTCCCTAAAGTTTCTTATGATATCTGGACATTAAAGAAATCAAATAAAGTCTAACGTATATGTGATAGGTTCCCACGTCACGTAGCTCATTAAAACTTCTCTTGTAGCATTCTAGAGATATTAAAGATCAGTAGGAGCATTAAATGTCTTAATATTAACTTACAATAGTTGCAAGAGGTGGGGGAGTGAAAACTTTACATTACTTCAATTTACACCTCTTGAACAAGACACTGCTCCATCTTGACACTGTTCTATCACAACTTGTCTCCTTAAAATCTAATGCTACTCTTACAAAAGTTTAATTGTTGCTTAATTGTGGGCACACTTAGGTTTCTTACCTAAACTAACATAATCCTCAACAAGAGAAACTACAATGACTAACGTCATTAATATGTTTTCTCTATTAGAAGTTTGTTTGGTCGTTAAATATATGACCCTAAGCATGCTGAGTTCCTAAAGTTTTCTAAGGTTAGTGGGAGCAGTCAAAGTCCTTATCATGACTTGCAAGGAATACAAGAGGCGGGGGGAAGAGTGTCATTAAATTTTACTCCGAATTTAACTCCGATTACACCTCTTGTACACCATACTGCACCAACTCTTACAAACTTAGAATGAAAATGATAGCAACCTAACCAAGAGCTAATTCATAAAACTGAAACTTCTAACAAATCCAATAATCAACTCAGGAGGTCATCTAGGTTTAAAAGCCTACTAACTTTGATGATTACATAACCTCCCTAACTGAAGTTGAAATGGATTTTGGAAAAGTTTATTGATCCTATCTCTCCTAATTAAGCCATTAGCGTCAATTAATCTTCTAAATAGAATAAAACTGTTTTCTAGTAAAACTGTTTTATGTGTTCGTATAACGTTTGGGATTTGATTGAATTACCTAAGAGTGTTCATAACTAAACCAAATCCTGATATAAACGTTAAGACACAAAGAAGCATGATTGATTGTCAAAGGTTATACTCAGGAAAAGATATATCATTAAAGAATCTTTCTTACATATCTAATAAAAGATTTCTTTTAGGATCATCACTGTTCTAGTAGCTTATAATAGTTTTGAGCTACATTAGATGAACATTAAAACAATTTTCCCTAACAACTGGCTGACATATTTACATGTTCATAAAACAACCTGAAAGTTCTAAACTTACGGTTAAAGAACAATTTGTCTATAAGCCAATAAAATCCATGTATGGGTTAATGCAAACGTCATAATGTGATGAAATCTTAACGAAATTATTTTCATCAACAAACAGTGGATTAATGTACCTACCTCAAGAAGAGTGGGAGCAACTAAGATAAACTTGTCTATATAGATGATATTCTTTTGACAAGTAGATGTTACATAAGTCAAAGCATTGTTAACACAAACTTTGATATAATAGATCTTAGAGATATCTCTTATGTAATAGATATCATAACATGCCGAGATAGACCCAATGGGAAAATAGTATCGTTTCATAAGTTTAACCTTAAATGGGTCCTTACATATGTAACAAACATTAATTCTCTCATTTAGAGAATAATAGGATAAACGAGATTATTTACTTATGCTTCATTAATTAGAAGCCTTTTGTAAGTTTAAGTCTATACTCGTTTAGATATTACTCACATTGCAACACACTAGATATGTCTAGATTAATGTGAAGCATTTAATAGAGTATTACAATATCTTTAAAAGAAATGAGAGACTATATTTTAAAGAAGAAGTGAGAATTAAAACCGGTTTATTACTCTAACTTTGTAATATTCAAAGATGACAAAATGTAATTTTGGGTATATCTTTATGTCAGCAGACAAAACCTATCTCATGGAGGAGTCATAATGGACTGATATCAATAACCTAAGTTATAACGACATAATATAGTCACTAAATGTTGTTGGAAATTTATAAGTGGACTCATGACTTTATTAACTCCATATAATTAATATATTGAAGACTTGTTGTGATAAAGTCAGCTACCATGTCTCCTTGAACAGTAACAGTTCTAGAGGTGCTGCATTAAATTTCGATACACAATTAATTATTCGTTTATGAACGAATTGAGGAAACTAAATCTTTGTATCGAATGCATTCGTGATATGCTTAAGGATCCTATAACTAAAGGTCTATTACCCATAAGTCTTATTAAGAGTGCTCATAAAAGAGACGGGTTTTAATTGATGACCATGTACAACTGCATATCGTACTATGAATGACTAACTATTAATCAATTTTCCTCATCAGTTTGATTTTGTATGTCTCTTACATATGTTCTGCCGGTGTAATGACATATAGACAACTATAAATACAAATCAAACGTTAAAGGGCTTACTTATTTTGATCATAACTGTTAGGTTTTAAATTAAGACTATAGTATGACTAATGGGGGTCCTGAGTCGCATAATGATTCAACGGCTGTATTTCTCTGCTATAGTACTTGTTTAAGGCTAAAATGAGTATTAACTTCTGATCAGACTTATCTAATACTCATGATAAATGATTATTCGGTTAAGTGGGAGAATGTAAGATTAAATATTTATTTATTTATATTTAATCTAGTAGCCATCATTATCATTTATATAATATAGATCAAAATATATTAATAACCTATTAATAATTAGTTGGTAATTGTTGATGGACCATATTACCCTTATTAACTAATTAGGTTTCCTCTTGGGTGTATATATAAGGAGATTATTAGAGAGGTTATAGGTTAGACACACAACCTAATAACATAACATCACAATTCGTCCCTCTCTCTCCATAACCGAAACCTCCCTACTTTCGGTTCATCACCATCATCACTTTACACCCTAAGGAGGAACCAGATCATCCTGACAAGTATGTCGAACTCAATGGTTGCATCTCTGACTGGATTCTCTACTGGCCTGCCTGCTGTAACAGGTATGTTATTCATGTTTTCCATTATGTTTAAACAGAACTGATCAACATAACTCCCTTTGTCCAGCGTAGACTATGTTGGAGCATCAGGTCAAGATACCATTTTTATGAGTCAGCTTATCTGCTTAAACTTCGTGTAACCTGTTAACACATCCAAATCTCGGTACTTTCAACTATGAAGATTGTTAGTAAATTCTAACCACATTTTTTTTAAATTCATAACTCAAATCCCTTGATTCACAATTCATTTGTAAAACTGTAACATGTCAAAAATCCAACATCCATCTTGTTGTATCCTTTTAATCCTATTCCCTATTCATTTATTACACAATACACTTCATTACACAGTTGTGAAAATTCCAAGAGGTTATAGACTCTATTATATGAATCATCTAACATCTTAGGGTCTATAAGATTTAATGATAGTTATCATGTATCATGATACATTTCATTGATCTATTAAGCATCAAAGTATTCAACAAAACATACTAACACTTAATAAGATTATCTATCCACCTTCTTGACTAATTATCATTTGGTTAGTCATAATAGTACTTTTAACCCGTCATAACCCTATTAAATGTAATGTTGTCGACAACAATTTCATTGACAATCTGCCCGAAAAACCATATCAAACAATTTCATAAAAATTTATAAAAATGACATAAAATCTTCTAGGATGTTAACTAACTTCTAACCAAAACTCGTGCCGTAATAAAATGTTTGAGGCCTTGGAACAGCCTCTACAAATAGCTAACCTATTTGTTGCCAACGACTATTTTATCGATAAATCAGCCGTAAAACGACATCAGATGATTTTAGAAAAATCCAGAAAAAAATACCAAAGGTCAATCATGTTTTTATCTAACTTCTAACCAAAAACGGTGCCAAAACAAAATTGGTAAGACCTCAAAACAGTGTTTGCAATACGGTTGATCTGCTACTAACAACAGGTAAAAACTGGTGTTGCAGACATACTAAGACCTCTTTCTTAACCATGCATGTTTCGACATGAAACCTTTTCCAAAACCTAAACAAATGTCTAAGGAGTGTTGACACAAAAATTCATATGAAAACCAAAGTGTCTAATACCCGAAATAGTCCTTGACCCGTAAGTGTGCATTGTACACAACAACATGATCTTCAATCAAACTTATAAAAAAATGTGTGTGAAAGAAGTCTGCTATAACCTAAAAAATGAATTAGTTAACTCCCATATCTGAGGTATGTATGACATACCTTTGTCTTTTATGATTTTGCTATCTTGATTTCTTCATCCAACCCGTTGATCGCCAAGCTTCAATATACATCCTAGCTTGCAAATCAATACCACACATTTTAGCATAAGTATTTAAGACGAATTCAACATCCCATTGTATTAATTCCTTAGGTTATCATCCCATTGTATTCCTTTTTAACTCATTGTAAAAAGTTTCTCTTCTTAAAAATTTCTAATGATAAATTCTTCTTTAAGGCATTTTATCAAACACCTTGTATGCATCTAAGTTCAACCATTTTAATTTCATTCCTCCATTGTTCTAATTTACCAATTAAGCACTCAAGTAGAAACATTTAATAACTTCTAAACTATATAACATCTTAACATCACAATGTAACCCATATTCCTAGAATTAGGTCAAAACCTCCATTAACACGTTAAAAACTAATTCTTTAAAATCTAACCAATATACATTATTAGATAACAACAATTACTCTTTTTAAATAAGATTAATGATTTAGAAATTATTATATGACCATGAACCATCTATTTCCAGTTTATAGTATAATCATAATTCATACTTAAACACCACAAAACCCCAACATAGTCTCATTGTTTAGTCGTCGACATTGGGTGTTTATATAACATGCAAGTCGATTTCTAATGATAGCAATCCATTTCTAACTCAAAACACAAGAGTTTTTCAGTCTTAACACAAACAGCAACAAATAATTCACCGAAGATCAAGAACAAGATTTTCATGTTTGATTATTTTTGCTGAATTCGCAGCCCCTAAACCTAGCAAGATCGATAAATTCAAGTCTCTTAAAGCCCTAATTGTACTCCCTTCTTCATTATACGTATTCTAACCTTAATTTCTTTTTAAATCGGTTTTTCCCTTCATTCTTTGTGCAATGATTCTACCATCAAACACACACACACACTTGAAATTTGACAAGAAAATGATACTTATGTATCATCTGGATGGATGGATGGATTACTCTATTCCAAATTAAGTTCCTTTTTGTTAATACGATCATAACTAAGGTCACAACCGTGTAGGACAACGTATATAAATTAGTATCTACTAGTCATATCTATACTACTATATTAAGAGAACTAGGATTTCTATCCTTTTGGTAATTTTCCATTGTGTACACATCTTCAAGCAACATGTACAAGTGAACCAAGCTATTTTAGAGGGGGTAATCTTGCCTATTCTTCAAAAATTTAAGACACTTTAGGGGCATTTTAGGGATTTTGGCACATGTGTAACCTATAACATTAAGATAATATTAAGATGGAATATGAAGAGTCTAAGCTAATTGATTAAATTTATTAAGAGTAACCTATTGTCTATTGCATAACCCCCATTAAATCGTCCTCTTAAATCCCCCTTGCAGGTCTAGGTTTCCACGGCGGTGAACAAGCAACGACGTATTGGAGCTTCAATAGGGAGACCGACAATTGTTCCTGGTTTGCTATCCTAAACACTCTTCTTGGTTTGATAGATGTGTAAGAAAGTCTCTTGATTTTCCTCAAGAAAAGCTTCCGTTAAAAAAACTAGAATAATTTGTTCTTATGTTGTGTTTTTATTTGTAAGTTTTCGGGAAAGAAGGAAGGTAGCACCGTATCTACAACTACAAACATCAAGGTATAAAGAAAACCCCAATCTCCATTCTCTAACGAATTGTTCTCTTTCTTTCTCTCCCCTCTATTCACAACTAAGGTTAATGGTGGCAATAATAGTGTTGGTCTGACGAATCCAGGAGGCGGTAGGGTTTTGAGGAGCGATCTCCAGTCAGATGTTCTTCGCGATAGAGACTCAATTGGTGGTAGAGATGGAATTCCAACACCGATTGGGGTTACAGGTGCCTGATATAGTGGGGTTGAACCCATATTGCACTGATTTGGCACAAATCAGATTTAGGTCAAGACTAAGGTTCCAATGACCGAGTAACTTGGTAAGCCTTTTTCAGTTGAATGACTCCCTTTTTGTGTAGATCAGTGATATCACGGACGTTTGGGTTCTGTTTCAGTGCCTTGCGACTACTACGGCTGCGAGCTTATGGCTATTATGGCAGTGAACGGATGTTCGATTCCGGTGAATAGGTGAAGCCCAGACGACCATTAGCACAGCGTGGTGAATTTAAAATAAGAATATCCATGAGCAAAGATGTCGAAAGAATATCCATGAGCGGATAATTGTTATTTCTGGTCAGTACTCAAGCATTCTATTTTAAATGGTTAGTCAATGGTCAGTCAATAACCTTCTATGTTACCTATGATATGAAAAGCAACCGAACTAAGTGTTTAGTTAATCAAGTTTTGAAATCGGTGTTTTTATGTTGAAAATGGCAAAGAAAAACTTTTCACTATAACTAACACATTTCCTGTTGAGCAAGAAATGGTGGGGTATATTAATTTAAAAGCTCGCTCACATAGACAGGTTAGATAAAAATAAATTTTCATTTTTAAGTCAATTAGACCCTACACATAAATGGTTTCAATACTTTTAAAAGGTTCTAGGATATAAAATCCCATTTTGAGATGTTTAAAGGGAGTTGAAAATTGATTGACCCATTTACTTATAATAGGGATATGGTTGATTCAGGTTATGTTTCTTGTATCTCAGACACATCAAATGGGAAAAAAGGTAGCTTAAAAGTGAATGGGTAGAAAGTCGCCAACGTGAAAACCTTTACATACACTAAAATTGACAGTGTGTTACTCACATGAGCTTGGTTTGTGCTGTCTATTCAGTATTGAGATATATTAAATTTATGCCCATATCAAGTATTGGAATCAGTCCATGAATGATGTAGAAACATGAGCCAATTGGATGATTTTTAGACCATTAATTGTTGCGGTTTCAATCTATCATTTATATGAAGTTGTAAGACTACTTTGTTCTCTAATATCTAAGGGAGATAAAAGTAGGGGTGCTAAATAGGTCGTGTTCACGGATTCCAACCTGGCATGAACCGAAAATATTCGCTGGTTGACCCTAATACGACCCGTTTGACTTTGATTTTTTTAACATTCCATATATTTATTCTAAGGTTTATAATGAATGATTTGTGGATGAAATTGGCAAATTGAATTATAGGTGAGAAGACGTTGTCAAAAGTGGAAAGGAGCAACCAACACTATTGAATGCGGTGGGCGTAAGATTAATGAAAACAGCTAAACAGGTTGCTCTCTAGGAAAAAGGTATGATTTTTTTCCTTTTGTTATTTAAGAATATATTCTATTTGATGAAAGTAAAAATTAGGTATTTGGGCGAAACGACAAGGAGTTTAATGGTAATTTCATCCCCATTGATAGAATGGTTGAAGACATTAAGGCGAACATGTTTCTTTGGATTAGGAGTAGATCTAAATATGAAGATCTTATATGGGAGAGGTGGCGAGATTTTTATATGAGCGACATAGTTTTGTAGTTGTTATGTCGTTTGTTTTTCTTGTACTCCGTTTGGGTTTTATAGCCTTGCTTGCTGGCACCGTATTCTATAATCATAGACTGTTTCGCTGTTAAAAAAAAGGTGTTTGGGATCCATGTAGGGTGCTATTTGACTTTGATTATTGTCCTAAATTATGAACTGCAATAGGATACTGAAGAACAATTGTATAAGAAACAAACACTATAGGTGATAAAAGGAAAGAGTGTCATGAACAAGCTTAATCACTTTAGTGGCGGAAGAAATTACAGAAAAAAATGAAACATATATCAACTTGCATACATGAGAACTCTGTTCGCTGAATCGAAATGAAAAGGTTTTCAACCAAAAAAGGAAAATTATGGGGGATGTAAAAGAACTGGCACTTTTGTGGCTGTCAAATAGATCAAAAATAACAGAGCTGGAATGGAGGAGATAGGCTGAAAATAATCAGGAGAGCACCTAAAATATGCAGGGATGATATGCTGGCTTCGTAATGAACTTGTTTGCTGTTTCTTTAATTTTGAAACGTACCACTGCTGTAACAATTTGCCCAGAAACTTGTTGGGCTAAATGAATGGAAGCTTTGTTTTAAAAAAAAAAAAACTAAGCTGACAATAAATCTTTTTTTTGTGGCCAATGAATGTGTTCAAAAAATGATTATATAAATTATAAACATGAAATCTTTTAAAACATAACAGAAAAAAAAAAAACAATTGTAGTATAAAACAAAACGAGTCCATATTCTAAGAAGCATCTATACACTTTTTTAGGCAATCAACCACTAAACGTTATCTAAACACTTTTTTGGGCAATTAACCACTAAGCATTGAAATTTAACTCTATCCATCAATTGTATGTAATCTAATTATCAAGTGCATTGTAAATTTTATTACAACAAGTATATCATTGTAAATCTTAGCATGATCTCTTTTTCTTGTGTGAGACCCTATATCTTTTTTTTATATATTAAATGTGAAGTTACAAGTAACATGTAACATGCAAAAAATGAGTTGTTTTCTTTAGTGTTATCTAAGTAGCCAATTTTCTTTAGTGAGGGAAACTCTTTTGGCATTGTGTATTTTAAGATACTATACAATCAATGGAAGGGGTAGATGAAAGACAATCAAAAGGGGAAAAACATATAACTTGAAAATTATGTTTCATTAACTTGAAAACTGTGTTTAATTAACAAACCTTGAAGTGTTTAAATCATTTCATAATTCTTTTCTAACATGTAAGTGGTGTTTCCAAAAGTCTTTAGGGATTGTACAAAAGATATTTTATTCAAAGCAAAAAAAATGCCTTCCCAAAAAAATAAATAAAATTCCTATGAATTGGACGAGTGGCACACGACATTTTGGGTCTATCAAATTAATCTTGGTATCATTTGAGTCGGGACACCCGCTGCAACGCGCGGGCCTTCCCACTAGTATGTATATTATGTAAATACTAGCGGTAAGACCCATGTGCAAACACGGGTGCCTTTTAGAAAACCATGCATAACACATATAAATGATGAATATGGTTATATTTATAGACTTATAAATAGATAAGTCAGTCGATAAATACTTAAAGTTTAGAGTATAAAAAATACAAAAATATACAATTTATTAATCTTTTGTGAACGAAATAACATTTGCATTCAAGCATTTTCCTCTCCAAAAAACAATGTTTTAACTCAACAGTCGTTTCAATCCCATTCAACCTCCACAAAACACTATTTTAACCCAACAGTGGTTTTAAACCACCGTTTTAACCCAACAGCAGTTTCAACCACTGTTTTCTCCACAAAACTCTGTTTTAACCCACAGTGGTTTCAAACATCTGTTTTCATCCATCTGTTGACCAAAGCCAACAGATGTATCAATCACTGTTTTATTTTCAAACATCTGTTCATAACAACAGAGCTTTCATCATTTAAACAAACCTTTGCCAATATTACAAGCTTTTAAACTCTCAAACCTAAATATTTATTTAATTAATTTAAATAACAAACATGGTTAATAATTTTAACACGACTAATTAAATAAAATATGAAAGTGTCAAACAAAGGTAACTATATAATAAACAAAGTTCGAAACACCAAACACTATTCGGTAAAATACAGCATAATAATTTCTAATCAATGGGCGAAACAGTAATCTCGATAAATAAAGCTCCTTTCAGACCATTGTAGTTGTCAACATGTTGGAGGTATTTCAAAACTTCATTGCTTAGATCAATTTCAACCATATCCCTCAAATGCTTGTTATCAGCCACTTGTTGTTTTCAGTTATATTAGTCCTTCGGCACCTATCAACATAATCAACTACACGAGATTATTGGAAGCAAACACCTTGATCCATCCTTCTTCTTCATATCTGAGCAAATCAGCAGTTAGCTCAGCAGACTTTCCAACAACAATCAAATGCAGCCTCTTTGCGATGGTCAAAAAATGCCCTTGGCAAGGATTGACTACGATACTCTCGGGAAAACGAAGCATTCTGAAAGTCTCAGAAAGAACATCGAAAGCAACTATGTTCCTCTCACCTGGTGGATACCAATAATTTGAAACCATAAAATATATGGTTTTACCAGAATAAATTCCGGGAGACCATGAATAACTGCTTGAACCATAATTATTTACGCTCAAGAAATTTATTGTTCTCCATGACTCACGACGTCGTGAGTAAACACGAGCAGTAGCCACATTACGGTAACATCTGATGTGAAGCACTTTCAGATCATTGGATTCATCAACATACATTCCACTTGTATCAGAGTTTTGACCATGACTATTATTTAAGTAGTCGTCAGACAAAAACTTATAGCTCCTAGTTGTTGGATTCCAAAGGATTAGCTCACAACAAATATGTTCATTGCAAACTAACAACAACCCATGAAATGACGATAGAATACGTAAGAAGGTAGGGTGGACATTGTTAGGAAAACTTATGGTTTTACTTGTAACGACATCTAAATTACCAGCTACTATGTTGTCAATGACAATTGACGTGTCTTTAAAGGAGAGTAGTTTCTTTTGTAGTGAATCTCCACTTCGGAAAGAATGCATCATCTCAAATGCATGACTTGACAGTTCCCTATGAAAATTTTTGGAAAGACATTTCCCACGACCAATAGCTTATGCAGGGCGCCTTGTGAAAATTTCGTCAACGATCATTTGAAACCCAATGTTTTCCATTTTTCGGTGAATAAATGTGTGTTTAAAAGCCAAAGAGATTGTAATGATATTGATAAACAAAAAACTTTGAAGATGATTGAGTAGATGGATGAAAGCGGTAATGATGAAAGCAGTTTCCCAATGTATTTTATATACCCAATGAAAGTGGTTATAATTAAATAGATCGTCAGACTAACTTACTGTTAAAGAATATGATGCAACGATGGTTAGGCTTTTAATGCAAAACATTTCAAAAATAAGTTTTCATGAGAGAACTATAAAATTAAATATGAAGAAATCCAAATGGCAAATTTTAAACCTTCAAAAAAGAAAAAAAACAGGTTATCATAATTACAATTAACATCTTCATTTACCATAAGACGCATTTTAAACACAATAAATGATTATATACCATTATCCGCATTTCAAAACTTCAACAATTATCTTTGAAAATTTTCACATTTCTTGACTTACGAAACATCTATTCAGGCACAATTCAACATCCACATAATCTAAATCAAACTCAGACACAATGAGAAGAATGTTTTCATCATCATGCTTTTATAAAGATTGCAATTACATCTAATAGCCTAAGAAACTCCCTAAATCTACTATTAGCCTAAGCACTATTACATTGAAAACCTCTGTTGAGCATGATCTATTGAATATCATTTTTTGTTCTTTAAGATCTGTTGACTCATAGCAGGCCTTTGCTTCTTCAAACTTTCTTCAGACTATGTCTTCATCAGCAGAGGATCACTTGAAACAGATGGTCTCTTTGGACAGAGTTTACCTCTGACAGACATTTAGAGGGGCAGATGTTATGTATTTGTAATTGAGAGAAAATTCTTCAAAAAACTGCTGACTTACCAAATAATAAAATTTCAAACCTCTGGCATAAAAAAATAATAAAAAAATCCCTTCACTTAAAGACCAACAATACTCTACATAGTAAACACATGCCTCTACAACTCCAGCAGACACAGATGTTGCGAACCTCTGTTAGGCAACAACAAATGTTGCCAACGGTACTTGTAACATATCCATTTTTTATCATATAAGAATTATAGATTGTTTAAATTAATTAACCACTAGTAACTAGTTTTATTTTTAATATAATTATTCGACCCATATAGTTTTAAAAACCATTTTATATATAATTGGTTGGAATGTTATACTAATTAATTGGCTTGTATATGTGTGACATTTCTATTTTCTATATTAAAATAAAGTACATAAAAAAACTTATATTATTAGACAGGTAGATAATGGGTAAATTGACAGACAAAAATATAAGGTATTTTGGCAAATGTAGGAACCGTTTAATAATTATAATTATAAAAATATATTATATTTGAACCTACTTCATTTTTAATTTTTAATGAAACTTGGTTCAAACTGTAGATAAAATTATTCTCATTCTAATGACATATTTATTCTCATTCTAATGACATATTTATTGTTTTGTAAAACGTCATAGTTTAGAAGTTATACGCGCTAAATAAGTGAAGCTGCTATATTAATTATAATAATAAAATAACATTAAATTTAAACACTAAGCATTTGAAATTTAAGTGTACGGTTGTTTTGTGATATACATGAAATTAAAAGAAAAATAAATAAAATAAAAATCAACAAATGAAAGTTATCTACGTGTATGCATGTATAGTGTACAATTCAAAACTTGAAATTAATGCCAAAGGTATACGTGGAGGATTTTGGCATGAGCCTCAAGCTCATTTTGAGTATAAATAGAAGACATACAAGCATAGATTCAACTGCCCTTTTTCTTTCTTTCTACCATCTTTATGTCTCACCAACTTTCCATCTCTATTATTCTATTTCATTTTCAATAATAATAACAAAGTCCTGCCCCGTTTTAAGTGTTTTAACTCCCGATCACTGATACCCTTTCCGATTGATCTGGAGCCCGTAACGCATGTCAAGGCTCTGCCCGACTAACTTCGTTGGGATTCGGTCTTGAGACGTAGGGATATGGTTGAATTAGGGTTACTATACTTAACACGAGTACATTATATATATATATATATATATATATATATATTAAATAGCTCGGGAGTTATACCCAATATTTATACCAGGAGGCTTTCTAGTTGAATCTTAAAGTTACAAAGCGAGTCCATTCTCTTTTCTCACAGTTTGTGAGTCATTCTCCTTTTTATCACCATTTTGTGATACAATTATATTTAAAAATGCTTTCCAAAATTCTAAATGTTTACCAGTTATACTTACAGTGATTAAATTTTTATATTTTGTAATAACTGCCGGTATGGGAGGTTTTATACATTGCTTGACCCTCGTTACTATTGGCCAAAAAATTAGTCAATAGTAACATGACCACAATCACAGGGGGAATTGTGGCCCAGTAGCCATAGCCTATAACTAATATTATTTTAACATTAAATCATTAATAAATTTAATGTATGATTGAAATAAATCTAAATGGTGTGTATATAAAATAGAGTTTTATTAATCATTATTAAAATATATTTAATAAACCTAAATTACTATTTACATTATAAAATAAAGTTTAGTCCATAAATATATACCATAATAGAATAGTCAAATATAATATATTCTACTATACTAATATTATATTTTTAGTCTTAGTCACGTTAATATATTAAATAATAATATTATAATTATTTAATTAATATATTATAATTGATAAGTTATAGCTATTAGTTTGACAGAAAATGATATATTTCATTTTCTGGGCTAAGTGGTTTTGTGTCATAGAAAATATAATTGACAAAGTAATGTCACGGGACACTACTAAGTCCAGAGTCACTAGTTGAGAGAATGATCAACAGTGATATGACCAGAAATATGACCAGAGTCACTAGTTGAGAGAATGATCAACAGTGACATGACCAAAGACACTAGTTGAAAGAATGATCAACAGTGATATGACCAGAGTCACTAGTTGAAAGAATGATCAACAGTGATATGACAAGAGTCACTAGTTGAAAGAATGATCAACAGTGATTTGACCACCGTCACGGGAATCGCCTAGTGACCGATACCATTAAATCATAATAAGATATATTTTACATTTATTACTTGATAAACTTCACTATTGGACGAAAATGAGCCAATGAGTGATATGACCACTGTCACATCGGAACTTCCATCATGTGACAAATATTGATTGAGTTGGGTAAATATAAACAAATATAAAAAACCCTTAATGCTGTAAAGTATAACAATATATTTCTATAAAAATGTAATGAACTCGCCAGTATTTATTACTGATAAAATGTTTTCAAAACACGTTTCAGGTAACTTGCTATAAAATAATAGAAGCCAGCTATAGAGCATTGAAGACTTAAATAAAGTGGCTATAAATACCTGAATAAAAGAAGAAATTTATGTTTTATTTATTTGGGTTTATCCCTATGAAAACATTTGAATTGAATATGGGTCTTAGCCCATTTGTTTAATATTAAAAATTCGGTGTTTTATAAACTCTGAAATTATTTCCTAACTACGATCCTGATGAAAATTTTTTCCGCTGCGTATCTAATAAACACCGGTACTATCTGGCTGGTTCACGGCTCCCGCTCCCAGGGTGGGGTCGGGGGCTGTGACAGAAGGGGGTATCAGAGCCACTTGTTTAAGCTATTTAGGTGTTCTTTTAATACCTAATCTGAAACAATAAAGTTAGGAAATTAATACAAAACATATGTGTTATTTTTGTAGATTTAAATATATGAATATATATATATATATATATATGTAGATATGCACATATGATTCCTGGAAGTATTGTTTTGTTTTAATTATTCTGTGATATTAATAATTGAAAATATTTGCCATTCAGATGTCGAATGAAGTATCACATAATCCAGAAGTTCATGCTAATAATGAAAATCCTTTGGATAAAAATGCTATAGAAAATCTAATAGCCCAATGAATAGCTAATGCTTTACCTTTAATAATTAAAGCTGTTAAAAACCCCGTAGAACCCACCAAAGTTTTGAGTAGCAAGCATACTCGTGACGACAGTTTTAGCCATAGTGTCAATGGAGACAATGATGATATTATCAAAACCCCATTTCCCATGAAAATGAAGGCGATTACTCTCGGGTGTACCTACAAAGAATTTCTAGCTTGTAAACCAACTGAGTTCGCAGGCAGTGAAGGAGCCACGACTACTCTGCGATGGTTGGAAAAGACGGAAGCTGTTCTTAAAATCAGCAAATGTGCTGAAGAAGATAAGGTGATGTATGCTTCCAACCTCTTTAAGGAATAAGCCTTAAAATGGTGGAATACAATTCTTCAGGCAAAAGGAAGTGACATGGCTTATGCCATGAACTGGGAAAAATTCAAGGAAATGACAGAAAGGAAATTTTGTCCCCCTTATGAAAAGGAACGAATGACTAACGAGTTCCTAAATCATAAAATGATAGATGTAAATTGTCGGGAGTATACGACGACGTTCTTCGAATACGCAAGAATGGTACCAACTCTGGCTTCGCCAGAACCCGTACTATTTTCTCGTTATATTTGGGGATTAGTTAGCGAAATCCGAGACATGGTCAAGGCTGCTAGACCACAGACTATTGAAGAAACAGTTGAATTAGCTAACATCCTGACAGATGGACTAATCCGCACAAGAGAAGAAAACAAGAAGAAAGATTTAGCCCAGAAAATTTCCTAAGAATTCAAAAAGAAAGGAACTGAGCTGTCTTTGGAGCAACCTACCTGCAGAAGCTGTAACAAAAAGCATTCAGGAAGATGTCGTTTTAGGAGAACACCCTACTGTAACTTCTGCAAGATGACCGGGCATATAGAGGAAGAATGTAGAAGGAAAACTAATATCTGTTACAATTGCGGAGAAATAGGACACATCAAACCATATTGCCCGAAACTAACCAAAGCACCCAACAACAAGGCCAGAACAACAGACGGAGCTAAAAGGAACGCGCGAGCATTCGTACTTACTACGCAAGAAGCAGAAATGATTCCAGACGTAATCGCTGATATTTAATATCTAAGTTAAGTTATTATTTGACTCTAGTATATATAAAAGTTTATAAATAAATGCATTTTGTCAAATACTTCATCTATTTAGAACCATAATACCGTTTGGTCTTCATTTTCATTGAATCATTTAATTGGTTACGACACCTTTTGTGGCGTTTTCTTTAAATTGAAGCTTGAGCTATTATCATTTTCACACCCGATGTACGGATGTATTTATTTAATTTATGTTGGTTCATTATCTTAAACAGTCTTAATACAATTATGTGTTAAGATAAGAGTACACAAATTCATATCATATTCCGGTGTATCTCTAAAGTTTCTTTCATCATTGATCGAAAATTCTATAATATTCATTTGGTCTTTTCATCATCAATTGAAAATCCTATTCGAAATGAATATCCAAATTTATTTCATTAAAACTTTCAGTTGATTACACGGTGAATTTGTTCAGTCACCGTAATTATTGAACTATTTCAATCATTACGACACCTTGCGGCGTTGATATAAACGTGTAGCTTGGGCTAATCATAATCATACGAATCATTCAAAACCACGTATGTATTTCGTTTGACTCATCATTAAAAATAGTCTTAATGCAATTATGTATTAAGACAATGATACGCTAAACTCTATTATATTTTCGGTGTATCCTTGGGATTCAATAAATGTCAACATATTGATTTTTCTCATATCATAATTCGATAATTGACAAATTATTTTCGTGCTTCTATTTCATTTGAGCTTGTTGATTCTGAGACTTCCTCAGTTAACAATCAAAGTAAGTTTTCTTTTGACAGTGAATTCTATTGTTTCGAAAAGTCATTCACAACTTGTAAACATTCGATTTAGACGTCTATTGATCATATATCTCTTTTAGCTTGAACCTAGTCACCTTGAAAATTAAATCATTCATCTCGTTCGTTTGACATCGATTTTTTTTAGTAATTCAGTTAAACCATTGAGTCCTATTTATTGTAAAACTCATATCCACAAAATTTGAACATGTCTTGATTCTGTGTCATTTACCTTAATACTGTTCTTATTGAGTAAGACGTGACATAACTTTAAGAAGACATCGTAGCCCAAATCTCGAGGACGAGATTTAAAACAAGGTGGGGAGGATGTAACATATCCATTTTCTATTATATAAGAATTATAGATTGTTTAAATTAATTAACCATTAGTAACTAGTTTTATTTTTAATATAATCATTCGACCCATATAGTTTTAAAAACCATTTTATATATAATTGGTTGGAATGTTATACTAATTAATTAGCTTGTATATGTGTGACATTTCTATTTTCTATATTAAAATAAAGTACATAAAAAAACTTATATTATTAGACAGGTAGATAATGGGTAAATTGACCGACAAAAATATAAGGTATTTTCGCAAATGTAGGAACCGTTTAATAATTATAATTATAAAAATATATTATATTTGAACCTACTTCATTTTTAATGAAACTTGGTTCAAACTGTAGATAAAATTATTCTCATTCTAATGACATATATATTGTTTTGTAAAACGTCATACTTTAGAAGTTATACGCGCTAAATAAGTGAAGCTGCTATATTAATTATAATAATAAAATAACATTAAATTTAAACACTAAGCATTTGAAATTTAAGTGAACGGTTGTTTTGTTATATACATGAAATTAAAAGAAAAATAAATAAAATAAAAATCAACAAATGAAAGTTATCTATGTGTATGCATGTATAGTGTACAATTCAAAACTTGAAATTAATGCCAAAGGTATACGTGGAGGATTTTGGCATAAGCCTCAAGCTCATTTTGAGTATAAATAGAAGACATACAAGGACAGATTCAATTGCCCCTTTTCTTTCTACCATCTTTATGTCTCACCAACTTTCCATCTCTATTATTCTATTTTATTTTCAATAATAATAACAAAGCCCTGCCCCGTTTTAAGTGTTTTAACTCCCGATCACTGATACCCTTTCCGATTGATCTGGAGCCCCATAATGCATGTCAAGGCTCTGCCCGACTAAGTTCGTTGGGGTTCGGTCTCGTGACGTAGGGATATGGTTGAATTAAGGTTACTATATTTAACACGAGTACATTATATATATATATATATATATATATATATATATATATATATATATATATATATATATATATTTAAAAATAGCTCGTGAGTTATACCCAAGATTTATACCAGGAGGCTTTCTAGTTGAATCCTAAAGTTACAAAGTGAGTCCATTCTCTTTTCTCACAGTTTGTGAGTCATTCTCCTTTTTATCACCTTTTTGTGATACAATTATATTTAAAAATGCTTTCAAAAATTCTAAATGTTTACCAGTTATACTTACAGTGATTAAATTTTTATATTCTGTAATAACTGCCGGTATGGGAGGTTTTATACATTACTTGACCCTCGTTATTATTAGCCAAAAAGTTAGCCAATAGTAACATGATCACAATTACAGGGGGAATTGTGCCCCAGTAGCCATAGCCTATAACTAATATTATTTTAACATTAAATCATTAATAAATTTAATGTATGATTGAAATAAATCTAAATGATGTGTATATAAAATAGAGTTTTATTAATCATTATTAAAATATATATTAAAGAAAATATATTTAATAAACCTAAATTACTATTTACATTATAAAATAATGTTTAGTCCATAAATGTATACCATAATAGAATAGTCAAATATAATATATTCTACTATACTAAGATTATATTTTTAGTCTTAGTCATGTTAATATATTAAATAATAATATTACAATTATTTAATTAATATATTATAATTGATAAGTTATAGCTATTAGTTTGACAGAAAATGATATATTTCATTTTCTGGGCTAAGTGGTTTTGTGCCATAGAAAATATAATTGACAAAGTAATGTCACGGGACACTACTAAGTCCAGAGTCACTAGTTGAGAGAATGATCAACAGTGATATGACCAGAAATATGACCAGAGTCACTAGTTGAGAGAATGATCAACAGTGACATGACCAAAGGCACTAGTTGAAAGAATGATCAACAGTGTTATGACCAGAGTCACTAGTTGAAAGAATAATCAACAGTGATATGACCAGAGTCACTAGTTGAAAAAATGATCAACAGTGATATGACCAGAGTCACTAGTTGAAAGAATGATCAACAGTGATTTAACCATCGTCACGGGAATCGCCTAGTGACCAATACCATTGAATCATAATAAGATATATTTTATATTTATTACTTGATAAACTTCACTATTGGACGAAAATGAGCCAATGAGTGATATGACCACTGTCACATCGGAACTGCCACCATGTGACAAATATTGATTGAGTTGGGTAAGTATAAACAAATATAAAAAACCCTTAATGCTGTAAAGTATAACAATATATTTCTATAAAAATGGAATGAACTCGCGAGTATTTATTACTGATAAAATGTTTTCAAAACACGTTTCAGGTAACTTGCTATAAAGATAATAGAAGCCAGCTATGGATCACTGAAGGCTTAAATAAAGTGGCTATAAATACTTGAATAAAAGAAGAAATTTATGTTTTATTTATTTGGGTTTATCCCTATGAAAACATTTGAATTGAATATGGGTCTTAGCCCATTTGTTTAATATTAAAAATTCGGTGTTTTATAAAATCTGAATTTATTTCCTAACTACGATCCTGATGAAATTTTTTTTCCTCTGCGTATCTAATAAACACCGGTACTATCTGGCTGGTTCACGGCTCCCGCTCCCAGGGTGGGGTCGGGGGCTGTGACAGTACTCTTCATTTAAAGACCAATAATACTCTACATAGTAAACACATGCTTCTACAACTTCAGCAGACACGGATGTTGGGAACCTCTATTAGGCATCAACAGATGTTAGCAACAGTAGCAAGTCAAACAGCCGTTAGATTAGCAGATGATCACTACTAAGCAGATGTTCTCTTTGGACAGACTTTACCTTTGCAAGAGATTTAAACTAACAGTGTTGAGTATTTGCAATTGAGAGGAGAAAATTCATCAAAAAACCGTTGACTTACCAAATAATAAAAAAATAATAAAATTTCAAACCTCTGGCATAAAAAAAAAACTCTTCGTTTAAAGACCAACAGTACTCTACATCCTAAACACATACTTCTACCACTTCAGCCCACACTGATGTTGAGAAGCTCTGTTAGGCAACAATAGATGTTGGCAACAGTAGCAATTCAAACAACCGTTAGATTAGCAGAGGATCACTACTAAACAGATGTTCTCTTTGGGCAGACTTTGCCTTTGCTAGAGATTTAAAGTAACAGATGTTGAGTATTTGCAATTGAGAGGAGGAAATTCTTCAAAAAACTGTTGACTTACCAAATAATAAAAAATAATAAAATTTCAAACCTCTGGCATAAAAAAAACAACAAAAAAAACTCTTCATTTAATGACCAACAGCTAAAAAATAGATAGATATCAATAGACTTTAGAAAACAGAGGTTAAAAAAACAGATAGACATCAACAGAATTTCTAACTATTTTTTAAGAATGGACTTTTGATGTTTTGAATACATTATTATGCTTTCATCATCAGCAGATGATGATTTCGAGCAGATATTCTCTTTTAGTAAACTTTAACTTTGACAAATCTATACAGTAACAGAAATTGATTCTTTGTAATTCTTCAAAAAATTGTTCAAGCACAATTCAACATCAGCATAATCTAAATCAAACTCAGAGACAATTTCACATCTACATCAATATCGATCTGCAATACTCAGATGATATTAAAAATTACATAATAATACTTATGCACCCTAAAATTAGTAAAAATAAAATGCTCCACAAAGATTAATAGGATTAAAATTTAATTATGAGATTAAAAGATCAACAATTAAATCGAGTACTGAACAACGAAACTTTAAAATCTTACAACAACACCAAGAAATTTAAGAATCTAACAGCAAAAATTAAGTGCTTTTAGCTTCAACTCCATCGAGTACTGAACCTCTCAATGTATATCTTTGACCATCGATATGAACTCCACGAAAGTTGAAGGCATCGCCACCAGGTTTCTAGAAACCTGGTCTCTCGTGAACAGACCAAGATGCAGTCCATCAAAACACCTATTCAGCTCTTGAAGAGTAGCCCTATCCTCATATACTTAATCCTCAACTTGCTTGATAAAGAGCTGCTTTAAATCATCGGAGCTTGCAGAAGTGTATACATCTTATATGTATACATTCTATACATCAAAATTCCTAGCTTTATGCATCTTTTAATACAAAAAAGGCAGGAAAGAACAAACTGAATCTACTTATATATCTTATTAAATAAAATCTTATCTTACAGCAGAAGCAGATACTTTCTTGCGTTTAGTAGGAACCACTGTAGATTCTACATCATCATCATCTGCCCAAATCATTCATAATCATCATTTAGTCATAACCCAGATTAATTTAACTATACATTTAATAATCTTTCTTTGTGTTTAATTTAATACGATCAACATCCATATTAACATATTCTAAAACTATTATGGCTCCACAAATACTTCTACCACTGCTTGCTCGAAGAAAACAGAGCTGAAATATATCAACATTTTAAAATAAAATTATCAACATTATCAACAGTTAAAAAAAATTCACAAATCTAAAATAACCCGCAACTGATTGTATGAATTTCAAACAACCGTGATTAGACTGAAATATAAAGCGAGAATGTGGCACCGAATTCACTTGGGAACTTCAAAGTGACATGAAGACCAAGTACCCGCACCTCTTCCAAGAGTCTTTCTCTTGAATAAATTTCTGAACGAAATTTCCTAAAGTAAGGGAGATAGTAACGTTCTATATTTTCGTAGTATTCTCTTTTCGATTTATTGTAATTCGTAGTCTCATTTCAATCTCTTGCAATCCGAGACCATGATCATTAAAGAAATCATATTTTGTATCATACTTTCACAATTAAATTTGCATTATACGTAACACTCACAAATGCGCGTTTTATACAAAACCGAGCCATACATCGAGTTTACATTTTCTTCAGAATGTTAATCATACATAAATTGTTGTTACAAATACTTGCGTACACCTTAAATACCCAAAACATGCTTAACTATGAGCTTTTAGCATGAAATAACAACAAAATCAACCTCGGGGGGGGGGGGGGTCAAACTACACATTTATGGAGAAGGCTTCCCTCGCGTCGCACAGGGGAATACTAGTTTCCTTGTCGCAAGACACGACACAGCCGTTCTTTCAGCCAGATTGTTGGCAGCTCGCGAATTTGGGTTTAAATCCCGTTTCCATCCTCTCCAACTCTCAACTACCTCCATTAAACACCAAACCCTAATACCTACTTATAAATATACCACTTCTCCACCTCCTAAACACTTTCAACACCTCTAAATCACTTCCAAACTCTCAACTCATCAAAAATCTCAACCTGGACAGATTGTTTAAAGCTCCAAAATAGTGAGTTTTGAGCTTGTTTCTTTAACTTTTCTTCTTGTTTTCTTGCTTCTCCTTCCTTGGATGACCTCTAGAAGTGTTACCACATGTTTACCAAGGTAAACAAAGATGGTACATCACCATTTTAAGGTCCAAAGTTAGGATTTTTTATCAAACCTTTATACTTGTATATTTCTTTAGTTTGTTTTCTTAGAACTTTTGACACCAAACCAAGTCAACAACTAATCTCTATGTTGAGAGGCTTGTGTTAAGGTTAAAAAACACAATACTTACAAGTATAGTCGTTAAATATTTCTTTAAAAATAAACTTTGACGTGATAGTTACAAATTATGTTAAGTTAATCATTTTTTTTCACATGTTTTCTTGCTTTTCCTTCCTTGTATAACCTCTAGAAGTATTACCACATGTTAAACAAGGTAAGCAAAGATGGTACATCACTATTTTAAGGTCCAAAGTTAGGATTTTTATCAAACCTTTATACTTGTATATTTCTTTACTTTGTTTTCTTGGAACTTTTGACACCAAACCAAGTCAAAAACTAAGCTCTATGTTGAGAGACTTTTGTTTAAAAAACATAGGTTGAATTAAATACAATGTAATATGCTTACAAATACAGTCATTAAAATTTTTCTTTAAAAATAAACTTTGGCGTGATAGTTACAAATTCTGTTAAGTTAAACATTTTTTCCACATGTTTTCTTGCTTCCCCTTCCTTGGATAACCTCTAGAAGTGTTACCATATGTTTACCAAGGTAAACAAATATGGTACATCATCATTTTGAGGTCCAAAGTTATGATTTTTATCAAACTTTTATACTTGTATATTCCTTTACTTTGTTTTCTTGGAACTTTTGACACCAAACCAAGTCAACAACTAATCTGTATGCCGAAAGACTTGTGTTAAAGTTAAAAAACATAGGTTGAATAAAATATAGTGTAATATGCTTACAAATATAGTCGTTAAAATATTTCTTTAAAAATAAACTTTAACGTGACAATTACAAACTCTGTTAAGTTGAACATATTTTTTCCAACTTGCTGTTATTTTTTTTATCTAATTGATAATATAAATTCAATTAAAGTGTACAAAGCCCTTTATATATCATTTTAACACAAATAAGCTAACTTGAATTATAATAATAGATATAAAATACATATGGAAGTGAGACAAGTTTTAATATAAAAGGTGAAAACTAAAACTTGGATTTTTTTAATATCACATATTTTTTTGTTTGACATTTTTTTTATCATTTACACTATCCAGCTACATTAAATATTTAAAAATATCTTGAATCTCGTTCAGAAAAAAACAATTACTATAATTATTTTTCTTTTTTAGATATTTTAATGGTCATAATTTCAAAGTTGACGTATTTGGAGACTTAAATAAAAGCTTCAAAATAAAAAAATATTTCGTTATTTGGAGACTCAGAAAATAGTTGTATTGAGACGTAAATAATTATTCATAATTAAATAAATAATAAGTATACATGATTAAGTTTATATTAAATATCTAAAAATATATACGAGAAAACCAAAAGGTACATTATTTATAATGGTGACAAGTATTCTAAAGTTATTTTTATTTATTAGTTATAGATAGATAGAGATGGGTGGGTTATACTAGTGAATCATATTTTTTTGTCAAAACATGATGAACAAAATAAACTGTTTAATATTTAACTTTATAAATAAATGATTGAAATGTATTGCTTGTTTATCACTCTTAAAAAAGATAAAACATTTTGTTTATTTATAAAACTACGATAATGTATGTAACTAGTAGATGCCCCGCCCGCGTTGCGGGGCGATGGCCGAATAATTTTCAACCGATTAAAAAAGAGCACTATAATTTTGCTAGGGAAAAAAAAAAAACAAAAACGATGTTGAGACCGTAATTTTGAGCTCAGGGGAAAACTGTAATTTTTAAGGACTAATGAGCTAGAGTTAGGCAACACCTTGACACGAAAAAAAAAATCGAGTAAACCAATTAAAAAAAAAAAAAAACATTATAGTTTTGGTAAAAAAAAAACTAAAACGATGGGAAAAACGTAATTTTTAACTGAGGGCCAAATCATAATTTTAATTCAGGGATAAATCGTAAACTAAATGGACGAACGGGCGAGTGCCAGGAAGTTGCCGCCACGACTGTGATTTTGCACTGGGGGCAAACTTGTAATGTCACCAGGAAGGGAAAATGTTAATTTAAGTTGAGGGCAAAATCGTAACCTGGCTGTGAGAAAAAAAAACTAATGGCGAAAGTATCAATTTATACGGGGCAAAATCGTAATTTCTTGCCGATGGGAAAATTAATCGTAACCTGGCTGTGAGAAAAAAAAACCTAATGGCGAAAGTATCAATTTATACGGGGCAAAATCGTAATTTATAGCCGATGGGAAAATTAGAATTTTTAGCCGGGAGTAAAAGCGTAAATTTATTTTTTAGCGTGGGAAAAAACATAACTTTGAACTGATGGTAAAATCATATATTTAAGGGAAAAAAACTAATGGCAAAAGTGTAAAACGAAACGGGTCAAATTCGTAATTTTTTACCGGAGGCAAAATTGAAATATTTAGCTGGGAGCATAAGCGTAAATTTATTTTTAAGCGGGGGCGAAAACATAATTTTTAACTGATGGCAAAATCGTAATTTTAAAGGAGATAAAAGCGTAAATTTGTTGGGCCAATAGGGGAATGCCAGGCAGCTATTGCCCTTTTTGTCCAATTGAATGGCGGCACTATTGCCGGCTGACGAAAGCATCTTATATTTGTAGTAGTTGTAAATGTAATGAATGCAAATATTAGAAATTTGAAACATTGATGAAAAAAATTAAAATATAATTGTATGTGATAAATAATTTATTTTTAAAATAAATGAAACAAAGATAAAAAAAATTAAATAATTTAGGTTTTTGTTTACACGATAATTTTGTATTTTGTAAGAGACGAAATTCGGTATTTAAGATGTTTTGAATCTCCACCCAAATTACAATTGTTTCTAAATTAAAAAAAAAAACTAGTGGGTTACACCCGCGCTTTGCGCCGGGGCGACCCAATTTTTAATGTAAACGTTGACGCAATAGTAAAACTAACGTTAATTGCAAGAATTCGTTTGATATTAGTTCGGTTCATTAAGATACCGACACTTACCGAAAGAGAAAAAAAAGTCCTGATAGGACCAAAAACATACTGAGATGTGTTTAAATCGGTCGGAACAATAAAAACGAATATCATTCCGGTACTGACGTTGTTTAATCAGTATTAGACCGTTTGTTTTGTTACATGTACAACATCAGGTTCGATTAAAACTTAAAAAAGAAAAACAAAAACAAAAAGTAGAAAAAAAATGGAAAAAAATCACAAAAATTAGTATAGCTAAAAAGTTAAATTATATAATAATAATAATAATAATAATAATAATAATAATAATCAATTTAAGATACACATTATAGATTTTAAAAATATCTATAAACGCTTTTCAATTTACCTCATAATAAGATGTTCCGCCACTAGGTAGATCAGGGTCAACTGGTGCCACTTGTATTTTTATGCATTAGATAAAACGAGTTTTTAAAACCAGTGCGTTTCGACGGAACCGTTAAACCTAATTAAAAATAAACTTAAAATTTTTAAACCAGATACGCGCGTTGCAGGGTGTTAAGTCGTCAATTTTAGAGAACGAAAGAGAGCACCTAAAAAATATATAAATGTAATATGCCAATAATGTCTATTTAAATTATTTAATGTAAGAGTCTTTAACACTCAAGTAAATATTGTCTTATCCAATGGGGTGGTGGTATTGGCAAAGACAAAGTCTTTAAACACCTTGGGAGGACGAGAGGACGGGAGGTCTTAGGTTCAAGTCCCACAGACGATAGGAATAAAAAAAAATTGCCGTTGAAAAAAAAGTAAATATTGTCTTATAAAGAATTCTGATGTGTGTGAATTGAGAAAAAAAAATAGTTTTGACAACGCATATAAAGATGAAAATTGTACCAAACACCATGATTTTGTATATATGAGCTCACATATAAACAGTTTTCTGCTTATCTCCCTATCAAATCTCTGCAAACAAAATCAATATAATTATTATTATTATCCCTCTCTATGCTCAAATCCACTTGTAATTGTTATTGTTAATGTCATTAAAATTTTAAAAATGATAATTATAAAAAAAGAAAAATAGAAACGACAAAAAGGTAACAAACGGTGAGGGTATTTCAAAACAACACCACCACCCTCGATTGATTGAAGAACTCATGTCTACACAAAATCCCAACTCTAAATAACATGATTTAACCCACTTTTATTCTCACATTGTCCGCACTACCGTCAACCACCATCATGCTTCCTAAAGATTCCATTTTTCAACCACACTCCTCCATAACAATTAACTTTTTACCAAACAATCATCACCTCAATGTGTTTATTCAAGTGAATTTCTTTTAATAAAAAGGAACAGATTATCCCCAACCTAACAACCACCCCCACAACATCTTTAATTATTTATTCGCTCTATGACAATCAAATTTTCGGGTGTCTTCTCCTATCAACGCTATCATCACCATAGCACAACTGTAAGGCCTCCTAATCCAAGATCTCACTCAGCTAAAGCAACCAACAGGTGTGCGGAATCCACCTGATGATCAACCACTGTAGATGAAACACTAGAATGCAAAGATTTGGAGAGAAATCAAGAATACACTGAGTATTCTTGATGAGGAAGATGAATGACGTCACTCACACACAGTAGCCGCCAGACACACACACACACAATGATTAGGGTTAGGTGCACAGAATTTCACACAGAATCGCCACCTTGTCTATTCCACATAAAGGTATAAATACAAGGCAAAACCCGGACTTTCAAGACAAACTAGAAAGCCCGGACAATACAAACTACACAAACAAAACTCTGACTTTTGTCCCTAACATAAACCTCAGACAAAAGCCTTTCCTAAAACTTGGACAAAATGTCCCTAGGATAAAGTTGGGACTAACTTTCACTATATGTACAATAAAGACCCTAATAAATGGGAGACATGCACTTATCACCTAAAGTGCATTAACAAACTCCCCCTTGGTCAGTGCATGGTCTTCATTGGACTTGAAATCTTCATACTCTCTTCGAGAAGTTGCTTCCTGCCCAGACCTTGTTCTTCACACAGAACTGAACCACCTTGATGAACTGGTCCGCTAGAACATGATCTTCTTCATAGGAATGCAACGGCAGACGTCTTAGCTTCTTCAAATCTTCCATCTTGCGATGAATGATCCCGATGCACACAGCTTCTTCAAATCTTCCATCTTGAGATGAATGATCCAGATGCACACAGCTTCTTCAAATCTTCCATCTTGAGATGAATGATCCAGATGCACACAGCTTCCTCAAATCTTCCATCTTGAGATGAATGATCCAGACCTGAAACACTTAACCCCGGATTAAGAAATTTGACCCCGGAGACATCGGCCCAAACCTGGATCCCAAAAATAATTCCAATACCCCGGAATCATCAATTGAAATATTAAACAACCAATATTTAATAATTTGTATTTCAAAACACGATCATTTAGAACAAGTTACTTCAAAACTTATACTTTTGGAAAAATATCACAACTTGGAAGCAGATTTACCGAAACACCTTAAAATGACGTGATTACCCACACACTTAGATGGATCTTGCACGACCGATTTTTATACAAAAAGACTTATTTTAAGATTACCTAACTTGATGTTTTACACCTTATTAAAGAATGTTCACAACCCTTAGAGAATTTTCAAAATGATAACTCGCACATAGAAACAAGAAAGCAAAATCTTTTTGATGTTTTTGAATTTTTTTGACTGAATAAAGAAATTAAATCTACGACCGTATTTACACTAGTTATCTTTTTGTGAAATCGGAGCAAAGGGATCATATCGGTTTTTCTGTCAATATCCAACACAAGAACATAGTTTATCAGTTTAAGCTCTTAGAATGATATTAACAGTTCAAGACGTTCAACGGTATTGTGGTCCACTTAAGCTTTAGCACGCTTTCGAACACTGTTTTCGAGATATGCGATTAAGTGTTTTAATAGCTGACTGTAACTATGTTTACCCACCTCAGAATATACTCCCATATCAAGGTATGCACGAGAGATCATCTTACTGGTGAGTATACCATTTATCATCTGTTTTGACGTATAAGCTAATGTGAGATACTCACTTATTTGGGATTGAAAACAAGTCCTTTGTGATAGAATCACTTATTGAGGAGGAACTTGAATTTCAGATGCAAAGGGCACAGGAGCAAGTCCGTGAACAGGTTAGTACCATCGTACAGACAAAGAGACGAACTTGACTCCCGCATGATTTTGTGGGACATGTGATTGTTTATCACTTATTTGGGTCGAATGCATCATGTATTAAGGATATTTACACGTATGTATGGTATCATGGAAGATCTAGACTTGCGTCCCCGTTGTTTTCGGTAAAAGAAACAACCATGATACCCAGATGATAAACAGCATAAAGACCACGTATCTCAGAACCTCGGCAATCTATCAAACGAAATTACGGTACCAAGACCATATATCCGAGAGATGTACCACACAAGTTACGCAGTTCATTATGTTTATATACCAAAAACAGGTTCTTATTGACGCGTAAAACCTACCGAAGCAACGTATAATGAAGCTGTTACAGTTAACGGTTAATTTTATATATTACTATAATCCTGCACCAGATACGACTAACCGATGTACTATCATTTCCCTTATATCTCAACACGACTTCATTTTATATTTTTCAAATGTTTTTGTATTTTTCTTAAAATTTATCCTACAACTAAGTAAAATATTTTTGGAGTTTTTCAATTTTTGGAAAGCGGTAAGAACTGTACAGTAAACATAAAATAAAGTTTCTATGCGAGTTTTGAAAAGCATTTTACTCGGGGTTGATCATGCCAATCATTCGGACCAGATTTTCAAATCTAGCCCGATCGAATGTCTTCGTAAACAGGTCGGCAAGATTATCCAATGTGATGTATTCACCCTTTTCACCGGCAAAGTTCACATAACCACCACGAATTTGTTTAAAATTGTTCAATAACTCTTTATTTCCTGTCATGTGTCTGGAACAGCCACTATCGATATACCAAATATAGATAGCCCTCTTCAGCTGCTCCTACACTCCCCAACAAAAATTTAGTTAGAGTGTGGGACCCAAGCCATGATGGTCTTGGGTCGTCCCGATTCATCAACATAAGAAAACTCTTTGAAATAACCATCATTGCCATCGTGTCCTCCATTTCCATTTCGGAAATTGTTGGAATGACTCCCTGCAAATCGTGGATTATACGGAGTTGACGATCTGTTGGTATAACCAGAGTTTCCAGAACCTCGGCTTCCATAGTTTTGGTAACTGTAATTTTGATTCCTGGGTGGCTCAAAATTCCTACCAAATCTAGGAACATCATCGTGTCTTGAGAATGATCGTGGATGATTATCCGAATGCTGTCTTTGATTTGGAAATCGAGGGGGTGACACATTTCGGTCATTCACGAATCTGTTATGTGCATGAGGTCTAACATTGTTGTTGCTCGAACCTCCAGAACGTTGGCCATTCTCAAGTGTTTGGAAAGTAACATGATTTTGTCGTCTGTGAGGGGTTTTCTCACGAGTATCATGTTTTTGAGATGAACTTTCCGGTCCTTTACCACGATTTATAACAACTGGTTTCTCCCCATGATCTTGATTTTGTTGTGATTTAACATTTGTTTTGACAACTGGTTTTACTTCTTGTTTAATCACTTTGTTTTTCTCAACCTTCTGATTTTTACCATTTTTCTTTTCAACATTAACTGTTTCATTTTGTGGTTTTTTAACAAAAGGTTTCTTTTGATCAGGATCAACCAGAGATTTACCCTTGTCATCTGGACAATCTGCTGCTAAGTGTCCTTTCCCACGACACTTATAACATTTGCGAACTTTCGCAGCATTCTTTGGACGTTCCTCATGAGTGGTCGAAGATGATGAGTCGTTGGTGGAATTTTTCAAAATTTGGTTCACAAACTGAGAGTTGGAACCTGTTTCGATCTTTACTTCTTCTTTGACAAAATCCTCCCCTTTAACAAACTCAGTTTTAGGGACATTTTTCAAAGCCTTTTTAGTTTTCCCACGTGACTTTGGTTTTGATTTCACATTTTGAACTTGATTGAAAATTTCCAAAATCTTATTGCTTATCAAATTTTCAATGTTTTCAAGATTCACCTCATTTTTCTTTGAAGCTCCACTCATCTTCGACTGATCTGAGTCAGTAACTTCATCTGGCTCAGATTCTGACTCACTTTGCGGTTCAACCGTCAGAGGGGTCTTTGGCACAAAATTTGCCAATTCAGGATCAATGCTTGGCATCGATGTATAATTATGGTTTACCGGAGGAGGCACTTTCTTATAACCGATACCGAACATTTCTTCCTCAGATTCTTTGAGACGTTGGCTGTTAATACAGAAATTCATCACTTCAGATGAATCCCCGAACTTTTCAATTTTTCGTTGCAAGTCTAAAATCAGATTATCTTTTTCTAAAATGATTTTGTTCTTTTCCAAAACACAATTTTGGTTCATTTCAAGTTCAGATTTTAATTCCTGATTTTTAACAGTTCCCTGAGCCACACGTCTCTCAAATTCAGAGATATCATTTTTCAGCGCTTTTATCTTAATTCGGTGTTCTTTATCCGAATTAGACAAAACAGCAACGAGTTCTCTGGATTTTTCTAAGTCTGCAATTAAGTTTGTGTTATGAAGTGCATATCTATCTATCTTGGTGACAAACTCAACACATCTAGCACATCGCTTATCTACAAAAGATGATTTTACCTCAATGCCAGCCATGAATGCACACGCTTCGCTTTCTCCGGATTTTTCTTCCAACCTTTTAGCTTCTGCATCCGCAAATTGCTGCATTTCAGCTGTGGAGATGTTGAACTCAAAGCATTCTCCCTTTTCTCCATCTTCTGTTTTGTTAGCCTTTTCAACAGACTCTACATTCAAGCTATCTTCATTTTCAACAACATTGCCCGAATCCAACTCTTCCCCAAGAACCTCAGCTACAACCGCAAGTTCCTCAATGCTAGTCTCTTCGACAATCTCTTCACACACTTCTTCAGCTACAACCGCAAATTCCTCAATGCTAGTCTCTTCGACAATCTCTTCACACACTTCTTCATTGACAATTTCAGCTATAAAGGCTTGTGACACAATAGCTCCTGAAATGTCTTCCAATGCACAACCCCAGTCGTAAGGCTCAGTCACTTTTTGTAAAGATTGAGCCACCATAGCATTGTTTGTTGAAGGTGTAAGATTTTCAGAACCACTTGGACGAGCATTTGAGTTTGAAGTAGTTGCTGAATTGTTGTGAGGTCTTGAGTTGTTTCCTTGAGAGTAGTTTTCTCTGTTCGATCTTTCCATCTTCGGCTTTCGACAATCACGTGCGAAATGCCCGTAGATGCCGCAGTTGTGACATTTCACCTTTGACATGTCGACTCCCATTCGAGTCTTTGTCTGACCTCCTATGAACTTTCTACCTGTCTTCAACAGAAACTTCTTCGCTCTACGGACTAACAGTGCCATATTGAGTTGTAGATCAAGTTCTTCCATTTCGTCTTGATCTATCTGATCAAAGTCCTCATCGAGACTTGACGGTTCAACGAGCTTTCCAAGACAGAAGTTCTCGTAGGCAGTCATGAAGGACGCCAAAAGGCTCATGTTTTCTTCAATCAACTTTAAGCCGCTTGCATCTAACTTTGGAATGTTCAAGTTTGTTCCTTGAGATTTCTGAGCTCCACTAGAAGAGTACATCCCTTGACTGGAATTGGTTGTTCCGCTTGAACTAACATTGTTGCTTATAAAGGCGTGTTCACTTGCAGAACCTTCATTCTCCGAATACAAAGCAACACCGACTCCACTATCATTACCCTTCTCCATTGGTTTCGAAGCCTTATATAACTGAGGATCTTGGATCTTCTCGAAATCAGATGCTTGATCTTCCATATTCCAAGCATAACCCTTCAGTTTTTATACAACTTCTTCCAATGAGAGCTCCTCATAGAGAACACCTTCTCTAATCAAAGCGGTGTACATATTCCATTCTCTGGGAAGACAATTCAGAAACTTCTCAACCTTCTCAAATTCAGTGTAGATACCCTCCTGACTTCTATCAAGTTCGCTCAACAGATGATAAAATCGGTTCACAGTGTCATCAAATGATTCATTCTTTAACGCTTTAAACACAACGAATTGAGTCTTCAACCGTTCGAGTCGTCGTTTCTTGTAAATTGCGTTTCCTTCATACCGCTCGATCATGCTATCCCACAACTCCTTCGAGCTATTTCTCTTACGGAACGTATGAAGTATAGATTGTGACATTGCCATTGTTATCATTGACATAGCTTTCTCTTCACAGTCAAAAAATCTCTTCTGGTCGTCAGTGAGTGCCAAATACGTATCGATCGTCAACGTACGAACTGGAGTAGCTCCACATCCTTTAACGATACACAACCAGATTTTGATGTCTTTTGCTCGTACATATCTTTCGAAACGCTCCTTCCACTCAGGAAAATCAAGCTCGTTTATCAACAAAGGAGGTTTGTCGTTGCTCCCTACCTCAGCATTGTGCTTGAGGTTTTGCACCATTGCAGTCAGATTGTTGTTTGCCATTTCAGTAGGTTTCCAAGCAAGAACTGTGTTACTGAAAAGATTTCTAAGTCCAAACTCGGAGAGAAAACACTGAGTGAAATGTCTGAGCTTTAATCAGAGTGTGAAACCCGGATCACAAAACCTGAAATAAAACACAAACAGAAAACTCGGACACTACCTAAGAATATAAATTTCGGACTCTAATGAGGTTAAAATTCGGACTGAACTTTAAAACTCTGACACAAGGTAAAATTCGGACTCCAATACTAATTACCAATAGTTAAACTTCAGACTCCACTTATAATAACTAAAAGCTAAGATTCGGACTAAACAACCGACTCAAATAAACTTCGGACTACCTAGGACAAAAACAACGGACTCAAATAAAACAACTGACTCAAATAAGAGGTTAAACTACGGACTAAACAATACAATAAAGCTCGGACTGAATTAACTGGTTTAAAAGTCGGACTCTATAAAACTAACAAAAAATCGGACTAGATAAGATTAAACAAAAATCGGACACAAGGATAAAAAGGAAAAATTCGGACCTGGACACTAACTTAAAAATTCGGACTCTATATAATAACTAATATTGAAATCGGACTTTAATAAAGGATATTCTAAAAATTCGGACTAGGCAATCTAAGTAAAAAGTCGGACCAATATTCTAAACTAAAAATTCGGACAGTGGAGATTTGAAACTCAGAACAAGAGTTTTCAAAACTCAGAAGAAACCAATCTCCGGACTATCTCCCCAATGTGACTACACACTGGTTCAACAATACCCCGGAGACACAAACACAGAATGTAAACTACGGACAAGGCTTCCAAAGATCAAACTCAGAATCTTTTTCACCTTCAATACTCTGTATAACAAGAACCAAAAACCCCTGTAAAACCCAGGTGAAGAATAACACTAAAAATCATTAAACTACTCAAAATCCATCATCAAATCACTAGATATGAATGAAGAATCATGAATAAAACACAAAAACTCACTAAACTCTCACTAAACCCTATCAAAGTATGAACTTTTCTCACCAAAACCTTCAAACTAAGAACACCTACAGTAGTATGAGCACACTGCTCTGATACCACTTGTAAGGCCTCCTAATCCAAGATCTCACTCAGCTAAAGCAACCAACAGGTGTGCGGAATCCACCTGATGATCAACCACTGTAGATGAAACACTAGAATGCAAAGATTTGTGAGAGAAATCAAGAATACACTGAGTATTCTTGATGAGGAAGATGAATGACGTCACTCACACACAGTAGCCGCCAGACACACACACACACAATGATTTGGGTTAGGTGCACAAAATTTCACACAGAATCGCCACCTTGTCTATTCCACATAAAGGTATAAATACAAGGCAAAACCCTGACTTTCAAGACAAACTAGAAAGCCTGGACAATACAAACTACACAAACAAAACTCTGACTTTTGTCCCTAACATAAACCTCAGACAAAAGCCTTTCCTAAAACTTGGACAAAATGTCCCTAGGATAAAGTTGGGACTAACTTTCACTATATGTACAATAAAGACCCTAATAAATGGGAGACATGCACTTATCACCTAAAGTGCATTAACAACAACCACCGCTTCCGATGGGCATCTGACTTGTTCCTACCACTACCACCATTGCTCTCTCTCTCTCTCTCTCTCTCTCTGTCTCTCTCTCTCTCCTTCTTTGAAGACAGTCGTCGAGCCACCCATAAATGCCTCACATCTGCCTCGTCGACCTACCCATTACTACCATAGGAAGACCGTCTACCAACTCAAAATTTACTGTTTCTTAGTACCGAAAATAGGCAACGTTTGGGTCCGGCCGGAAAAGTTTCCGCGTCACTGTTGCAGCCTTGGAGGAACTTGAGTTTGAGTTTGAGAAGGATGATAGGTGTTGAGTGGTGATTGCTGATTTTTTTATTAGTCAACACCAGGGGTGGAGGTCATGTTGATTGTTGAAGTTGTCATGTGAAATGACCCCCCCCCCCCCCCTAAATAAGACAAAATGCTATACAACTGGACTAGTAACATTCAACAAAATTGAACAGTAAATTTAGCTCACAATAAGAATTTGGTAATCTTTTCAGCATCAACCAACCACATTGCGTCACGTGTATTCTAAGCCTTTTCAGTTATTTGTAAAGGTTCGATAAGACTTTTCACCGAAATCGAGATATGATGTATTTTATATATTTTTCCACCATGATTTTTAAACGGGTGTAGCTTTTTATACGGTAATATTTTTTTAGAGTGAATTCCAAGTTTTGTCCTTTATGTTTGTAGCAAATTGTAGGCGGTGTCCTTTGTCTTTAAATTTGACGAGTTTTGTCCTTAACGTTTCAAAATCCTGCATGTTATGTCATTTAGCCCTATCTCAGTCATATTTTTTTGTTAAATATGGTCATGTGACTTGCACATGAGGGCATCTTTGTCATTTTAACTCCTTAGGGACTATTAAGTAAATAACTTGATATTCAAGGGATTAAGTGTGTAAGAAATAAAACATATTCTCTCTCCTCTCCACCCACCACCATCATCCACCTCCCACCACCAACACCCATCGCCGCAACTTCCCACCACTACCTTTCAGTCATCGCCAAAACCTCCCACCACCAACCTTCAGTCACCACATCCCATCTCCCACCACCACCAACACCCAAACACCACCACCTCTATTGCTCAGAGCTGAATCACCATCACCACCAAAAATTTACATGCTCAGTTTGCACCCCCTCCATAACAATACACAACAAATGCAATCCAAACAAATCATACACTACTACCACAGTATCATTATAAAAACAAGAACAAATCTGAACCACTTTCACAAATAGATTCAAAAAATCAAAACAAGTATAGAACAAGAACAAATCACCAGAAACCTTCATATATAATAACCAATCCCAAACATCTTTCGCATCGATTCAATCTTTCGAGCAGTTATTCAGTTGTTCAGTTCTTCAATCGTGAAAAAATAGGGCAAAATATGCAATCGAACTCTGTGAAGATCTTGGCGCTCGATCTGGTGACTGCGTTGTTAAACAACAAGGGTTTTGACACATCGAACGCATCGGAATCCGGTGAATCGACGGCGCCGATGACGATGGCGATGATTATGGAGAATCGTGAGTTGTTGATGATACTCACAACGTCGGTTGCGGTTTTGATTGGATGTGTTGTTCTAGTGTGGCGGAGATCGTCGATGAAGAAGTTCACGGGGCCGACGGTGGTTGTGCCGAAGAAAGTGCAGGAGGAGAGGTGGTGCTCTGAACTCTGAAGGTTAGAGTGTATAGGCTGGAGAGAGAGTGTACAGGTTTCTTTAATTATATAATTTTCATTATATTACATAAGAGTCCCTAGACATTAAGCATTTACACAATAGTCCATGTAATGGTGAAAAGACAAATATGCCCTCATGTGTAAGGCACATGACCATGTTTAACTAAAAAATCTAACTAGGTTTGGTCTAAAGGTTAAAACATGCATGATTTTGAAACGTTAAGGACACAACTCGTCAAATTTAAAGACAAAGGACACCGCCTGCAATTTGCTACAAACATAAAGGACAAAACTTGCAATTCACTCTATTTTTTTTAAAATACACCAAATAAAGATGATAAAATTAACTTTAATTTGGTGTAAATTTTTTTAAAAATTATTATAATATTTTTCTACCACAATTTCGTATAACGTTTTCATACGATAATATTTTTAAATTACTAGTTGTATTTTATGCATTAGAAATGATAGCTGTACTCAAAGAAGGCCACAAGTAAGAAATTTCAACAGATCCCATTGTTATACATTTTTTTTGAACGCTGGTAAATTTTATAGAAAAAAATACATAATCAATATGCACGGTTGAGCCATGCACAACCCTTGTATAGGGAATACAAAGTTGGACACTTAATTAAGCATACATCGCATTGTACGTGTACACTGATTACATTTTATGGTACCAATATGTGCCTTTGTGCTCGCTATCTTCATCCGGCTCGATATAGATGCATTCCTTGGCCTCTCTCCACATCGCCTTGAAAATCGGGGTCCTGTCGATCTTATAAAACTCACCCAAGACTGGCTTGATTGCGTCCCTTGCCTCCTATGCATGATAATGTGGAATGTAGGAGATCAGATGATGCAAGACATGAGTGTGGGTGACATCATGGAAAACCCTATTCAGGAATCCGAAATCCCTATCAATTGTCGATAATGCCCCTCTAATCCAGTTCCATTCGGTTGAATCATAATGAGGTAATGAGAGATGGGTGTGGTGCAAATACGTGATCAACACGAAAAACATGTGTACACCTAGCACCGGAATTAAATACATGCATGTCACCCAAGCTGCCCCCTTCGCGTCTACAAGAAGCTTAGTTGCATACAAAACCGCGAGAATACCAATATCAGATATAACAACCTGAATCCGTTCACGCTCGGTGAAAATAGGACTTAGTGGATCAAAGTGGTTGGCGAACCTCCCGTATTTCTTGCCAGAAATGTTAGTCAAGAGGTACAAAGGAAACCCTAGAGTTAACCTGAAAACCAAAGTAAACACTCGACCTGGAGGATTGTTAAGAAGCTTTGAGTAAACGGCAACTTTGGCCTTGCGTTTAGGAATGTAAACTTCATCGTTATCAAGTGAGTTTGTGTTGGCATGGTGGTTCCGATGGCTGTATTTCCAAGAGAAATAAGGGGTATAAAGAGCAGAATGGAGGACGAACCCAACAGCGTCATCGATCAACTGGTAGTCACTAAAGGCATGGTGTCCACACTCATGACCAATGACCCATAGGCCAGTGAGGATGCTAGCTTGACAAAACCAGTAAACTGGCCATGCTAAGTAAGCCCATGGGGTGGGTAGAAGAGGGATGTATGTGTTGGCAAGGAAGTAAAAGACATAGGCAACAATGAGGTCGTGAACAACATAGTAAGATGAACGGATGACTGATCGTTCGAAGCAATGGGCAGGGATCGCTTTCTTTAGATCACTTAGAGTGAATGGTGGATCAACGGGGACACGTTCAAGGATATCTTTGCCCTCAGTTGGGTCTGACATCCGGCCACCTGCACCCATGTTGTTATATATTTGATAACCTGCATACACATATAACAAAAGCAAGATAAGATATATGTATACCAAATTAGAGATTAAAATATTAGAACTTTAAGCTCAAGAAATAAAGTGAGACCTCAGAGATGAGATATGATGTTTGAGTTCTCTTCTGCTGGTGAGTGTCTTTGGTGTTCTTCCTTCTTCACTTTTATAACCAAGGGTTGCCAAAAAGTTTGGTCACTAGCTATGCAATTGGTGACTATTTTAATCGCCAACTACCACGTTTTGTAATATGTGATAAATCAATTGTTTAGGATACACACCAAAGTAAGTACTATTATTAATTGTCTAATAGTTGTAATGAATTACGGAATTTGTCAAAGAAATGACAAAAATGCACATGTGCATGTTTGTGTATTATGGATGAAATGATAGATGAAAGAGAAAGTAGTGTACCAAAACACCTTATTTCATGTTGATACATATAGATGCACATGTGCATTTCTAATATTGTTAACGTAAAAAGTAGTGTATTACACGTGGTAGTGTAAATGAAAGTGCAATTGTCTAATATTTATCCTACACAACTCGTAATTTATCCTACACAACTATAAATTTATTCTACACTATAAATTAAGTTGTTTTTTTAATTTGGAAAAAGTATATATTTTGAAAATGAGTTACAAATTTAATTTAGTTAGTTATTAAAGGAGAAGAATACAAATTAATGATTTATGTAAGTTTACCAATATACTCTTATATTAAAATTAAATGCAAATATTAAATAAAGTAAAATGAAGCATTCTTATTGGATGAAACTTCTTCTTTTTTCTTCTTACAAATAAATTCTTCTCATTTGAATCTTATACTATATATATATATTTGCAAGGTAACGAAAAGCCAATAGTAAGTAATAACAGACCCTTGATTTTTTTTAATACAACATAACTATATTCTAATTAAAGATAAAAAAAAACTAATGGTGAAATTTTATATAAAAATGTAACATTGTATAAAAAAGCCACCAACCCCATGATATACACTATAAAAACATTGAGCCGGATTCATTTCAATTAAAGTTTCACTTATTTATCATAATGGCATTATATGATTTTCTTTCTTTTAAGCACCCTAACAAAATATACTGATTCTTCACTTAATTACAAAATTGTCATTGTGTGATTTTTTTCTCCGATTGAACACATAGTATCTTTTACAAATGATATGATTTATTTATGATATATGATGTTAAAATAAAGTAAGATGAATGAAAACATGTGATATACATAAAAGGTATAATTTTGTTTAGTTTAATATGGTCAGCGTAGGTGTGCCCCCAACAAGAAAGAATTTGTTTTTAGCAAAGGTGATTCGTCGTTACTGCTCATTTAATTGAAAATAATCAACACTCAAGTTGTTTGCTAATAAATACAGAAGCATCTAGGTAAGCCACAGCAACAAAACCAAAAACAGAAAAAAAAATTAAAGAAAAATAAACAGTTTTAATTCCCGGGCTAAAAGGTATCAAACATATTTCGATTGAACCTATTCTAGCAACATTGAAACCGTCTCGTCGAAATCTACGATCTTCGATTTTAAGTTTTTGCTTTTATATTTTTAGCTTGTAAATTTTATAATTTTTATTCCGATCATTGTTTCTTTTTATTTGGCATTGTGTCTTTTTTCTAATTCATTATGTTTTTTTAACGGCATTGTGTTATATTTCTCAGTATTGTGTGATATTTTGTGATCTGTTATATCTTTAAACATATTTTTCCTTTTATTTAATCTATATTTAATTTATTTCTTATATAAAAAATTATTTCTAATATTTCGTTTATAATTATAATTAAATTAAAAGTTGGATAATAAACAGAAAAGAAAAGTATATTGAATAAAGTAAACTAAAATTTGGATAAAAAACATATATTTATATAATAAATAAAATATCGTTTTCCTATTTTTTCCAACGACTATTTTTCCAGTAACAATAGATTCAATTTCGTCTTTCAACTTACATTTACATTTACATTTCTCAATTGTAACACCCAACTTTTAAAACAACTTTACATAATATTTTAGTTGTGGAAAAGTAGGTCCAACTTCTTTTTTATTCATAACATCATCACTTTGTTTCACCATCAAACTATTAACTAATATTATTACACAAATTAGAATTTAGTTGAAAACCATCTCTTAACATCACAACCTTAAACTTTCACAAAAAATATAAATTTGTCTTTGTAATGTGTGTTCTTGAATCGGTCCGAGCGCTTGATCTTCAACCTTGCAATTCCATTTGTGAGCATCACCTAAGACATTACAACATCACACTTAGTATTGATAATATATATATATATATATAGATATAAATCATATACACACAAACCACTAAATAAAAGCGTAAACTTTATCAAAACTCAAAACCAAACTTAACTCTAACGTAGACTACACCGGAGTCGGCGCCAACTCAACATATGCTCCTCATTAATGCTCAGTGTAAGACAAAGCTTAACTAGTGTAACTTGTAAGATTAAATATTTATTTATTTATATTTAATCTAGTAGTCATCATTATCATTTATATAATATAGATCAAAATATATTAATAACCAATTAATAATTAGTTGGTAATTATTGATGGACCATATTACCCTTATTAACTAATTGGGTTTCCTCTTGAGTGTATATATAAGGAGATTATTAGAGAGGTTATAGGTTAGACACACAACCTAATAACATAACATCACAATTCGTCCCTCTCTCTCTATAACCGAAACCTCCCTACTTTCGGTTCATCACCATCATCAGTTTACACCCTAAGGAGGAACCAGATCATCCTGACAAGTATGTCGAACTCAATGGTTGCATCTCTGACTGGATTCTCTACTGGCCTGCCTGCTGTACAGGTATGTTATTCATGTTTTCCATTATGTTTAAACAGAACTGATCAACATGTGGTATCAGAGCATATGTTGATAAATCAGTTCTGGATTTGTATCCATTATTCTGAGATCAAAAATCTGGAAAACGAAAATTTTAAAGCCTTAAAAGGTCTCGGTTGTTTTCGGGTCCTTTGGTACCGAAATCCCTGTTTTCGGAAAAATATGTTTGATAAATTGACTCGAAATTATAATGGGTAAACTAATATTCGAAATCCATTAAAGAAAGTCTTAAAATTTAGATTTCGGAACCCAGAATTATGTTTTTATTTTTATTTTTTAGGGTTCATCTTTTGTTCTAAATAAAACTCGAAAATTCCCTAAGATTTGGAATATAATTTGGATTAGTGGATGTTTTTTCCAATGTTTGATCTGAATTTTATCTATTAAAATTTCGAAAACTGTTAATAGATTTTCAGTTATTATTTTCGAAATATTTGATAAGTTTAGATCATAAATAAAATAGGAAACACTATCCCATAATCCCTTAAATTTCGAGTTTTAGTTATAATCACAAGAAACAGCTATTAACAGTCGCACAAGATCAGATTACATATGATATGATCTGATCGCACAAGACAATCACACAAGGGTAATCGCACAAGACTTGTGGATCGCACAAGACAGTGCTGATCGCACAAAACTTGGGCATGACTAATTGCACAAGATTTGGGCCTCACTGATCACACAAGTCATTATTGATCGCATAAGTCCTTACTGATCGCACAAATTTGTTTTGGGCCTTATTGATCGCACAAGACTTGGGCCTTGTTGATCGCACAAGACTTGGGCATTACTGATCGCACAAGACTCGAAACCTCATTATTTTTAAGCTGTTTAATGTGAACTAAAAATTTTTGGTTTTGTAACAGGTGGTTTGCTATTAAATACTTGGTTTTGTAAACAATTAATTAACTAATCAGAATTAGATAACTTTTAGAAAACCAAAATAGCTTAACTTGAATGAGCTTCTGATGTATTAATTCTGGCCAAAGCTGATTTAATACATCTATTTATTGTTCAAGTATTACAAAAGGCTATGTTGAGTATGCATTACAAACGTGAAATGTCTTAATTCTGGCCAAAGCCGATTTAATTCATTTATGTTTAGCATGCTTGACAAGTGCATAACTAAAGTGATTGTCTCATTTCTGGTCAAAGCTGATTTGTCACGATTACTTTGCACACATACTTAAATGATTACACTTCTGGCCAAAGCTGATTTGTTTTTGTTTAAGTAGAATTTTAACTAAGTCTATTATTTTGATGTTAGTAATAGACATATCACAACCTCTTCACACAATGATCTTTTATTAATTTTATGATCATTTCGTCTGCCTTATTTTTAGTACCCATAATTTTACTCACTATAACTTTCTTCTATAAATCAATATCTCATCCACTCTAATTTCTAAACCTAATATGTTCTTGCTTTACTTAAAGTTTCTATAAGAATTAGCTCTTAAATTAAATCCTTGATTATCTCTTAAGACACGATAATCCTATTGCTCTCTTCTGATAAATCACTATAGTAGAGAAGTAGAGCATGATGATTAGGATAAATAGAACATGATGTCTCTTATGATAATCGAGAACTCTCTAACATAAGTGTTGTCACTAAAAGGTTATTCCAGATTAAGTCTTTCCTAAGACTAATCTATAATTGTGGAATAATCATAAGAACTCCTAAGATGCATGCCTTCATTTAAAATTCTAAACTATAAAGCTAAGTGGTATATGTGAATACATAATAATGTACAATACCATGACCCATAAAGTTAAGGGCTTAAGCATGGAAATAAGTACATTTTTCCAGTACATGACATACTAAGATTTTCACTTGTACAATTTGATGCCTTATAAATCAACTATAACACTCAAAAGTACCAAAGTATAATGAGTGTGTGGATAAGCAACATATGTACAAAGAAATAAATGTTTGAAGCTGGAAAATAAGTTGTTACTCACCTTACAACCACTTAAACTTTAAAAGAGGATTGTTCTAAGGTCCATAGACAAATTACAAGTAAAAATTCCAACTTTAAGGTTTTTCAAGGGAAAATCTCATTGCATAATTGTGCCATTAGACTTGGCATAAGCAACGAGACTATCCATTATTCAAAGGAATGGTTGGATAAGTTAATTAGGTAGTCACTTCCTAATGATATCTAAGTCTGATAATTTTAATATTCCTATTAACACATGATTAGTTGACTCTAGTTTTAAACGTTTCCTTACCAGAAATCAACAAATAATTAACATAAGAGTTAGTGACAAAAAAAAATTAAATGTTAAAGGCTATAACAACCATAATAAGCAGTCTTCTAACAACGCCTTTCGATACCTTATATACTCTGAAGATTAATCAGAATATAGTATCATAACTAAGCAATGTTATGAAGGTTGTGAGGTTTGCATAGTCAACATAAAGTCACACTTACCTTAAACTCTCATTTTATTTGTTCTAAATATCTGGATTGAAACATTACTAAGATGAAACTAGATGATACCTTACACTTTCACAACTTTTGTCATCATGCAAACGAGGATTTGACAAAAGGAAATGAGACTTATAAATTTCATCCATTATAACCGAAATTCATGAGAAATCATGACATGGTTAATGAGGATGATTATTCAACTAATCTCATTCTAAGTGATTTTAAATCATGACGTTAAAGCCCTAAGTATGACTTTGCTTAAGGAATAAGTATGGGTCCATCTTAAGTCATTCACTGACATTAGTGGAACTTATTCCAAACGGAATATTTAGACATAATTCATTTATCATTTAAAAGACTATCAACTTGTTTCTAAATTTTGTCGCATACGGCTCACAGTCTTAAAAGAAATCTATTCATATATGTACTTAATAAGATTTCTATTAAATATGTCCCTAAAGTTTCTTATGATATCTGGACATTAAAGAAATCAAATAAAGTCTAACGTATATGTGATAGGTTCCCACGTCACGTAGCTCATTAAAACTTCTCTTGTAGCATTCTAGAGATATTAAAGATCAGTGGGAGCATTAAGTGTCTTAATATTAACTTACAATAGTTGCAAGAGGTGGGGGAGTGAAAACTTTACATTACTTCAATTTACACCTCTTGAACAAGACACTGCTCCATCTTGACACTGTTCTATCACAACTTGTCTCCTTAAAATCTAATGCTACTCTTACAAAAGTTTAATTGTTGCTTAATTGTGGGCACACTTAGGTTTCTTACCTAAACTAACATAATCCTCAACAAGAGAAACTACAATGACTAACGTCATTAATATGTTTTCTCTATTAGAAGTTTGTTTGGTCGTTAAATATATGACCCTAAGCATGCTGAGTTCCTAAAGTTTTCTAAGGTCAGTGGGAGCAGTCAAAGTCCTTATCATGACTTGCAAGGAATACAAGAGGCGGTGGGAAGAGTGTCATTAAATTTTACACCGAATTTAACTCCGATTACACCTCTTGTACACCATACTGCACCAACTCTTACAAACTTAGAATGAAAATGATAGCAACCTAACCAAGAGCTAATTCATAAAACTGAAACTTCTAACAAACCCAATAATCAACTCAGGAGGTCATCTAGGTTTAAAAGCCTACTAACTTTGATGATTACATAACCTCCCTAACTGAAGTTGAAATGGATTTTGGAAAAGTTTATTGATCCTATCTCTCATAATTAAGCCATTAGCGTCAATTAATCTTCTAAATAGAATAAAACTGTTTTCTAGTAAAACTGTTTTATGTGTTCGTATAACGTTTGGGATTTGATTGAATTACCTAAGAGTGTTCATAACTAAACCAAATCCTGATATAAACGTTAAGACACAAAGAAGCATGATTGATTGTCAAAGGTTATACCCAGGAAAAGATATATCATTAAAGAATCTTTCTTACATATCTAATAAAAGATTTCTTTTAGGATCATCACTGTTCTAGTAGCTTATAATAGTTTTGAGCTACATTAGATGAACATTAAAACAATTTTCCCTAACAACTGGCTGACATATTTACATGTTCATAAAACAACCTGAAAGTTCTAAACTTAAGGTTAAAGAACAATTTGTCTATAAGCCAATAAAATCCATGTATGGGTTAATGCAAACGTCATAATGTGATGAAATCTTAACGAAATTATTTTCATCAACAAACAGTGGATTAATGTACCTACCTCAAGAAGAGTGGGAGCAACTAAGATAAACTTGTCTATATAGATGATATTCTTTTGACAAGTAGATGTTACATAAGTCAAAGCATTGTTAACACAAACTTTGATATAATAGATCTCAGAGATATCTCTTATGTAATAGATATCATAACATGCCGAGATAGACCCAATGGGAAAATAGTATCGTTTCATAAGTTTAACCTTAAATGGGTCCTTACATATGTAACAAACATTAATGCTCTCATTTAGAGGATAATAGGATAAACGAGATTATTTACTTATGCTTCATTAATTAGAAGCCTTATGTAAGTTTAAGTCTATACTCGTTTAGATATTACTCACATTGCAACACACTAGATATGTCTAGATTAATGTGAAGCATTTAATAGAGTATTACAATATCTTTAAAAGAAATGAGAGACTATATTTTAAAGAAGAAGTGAGAATTAAAACCGGTTTATTACTCTAACTTTGTAATATTCAAAGATGACAAAATGTAATTTTGGGTATATCTTTATGTCAGCAGACAAAACCTATCTCATGGAGGAGTCATAATGGACTGATATCAACAACCTAAGTTATAACGACATAATATAGTCACTAAATGTTGTTGGAAATTTATAAGTGGACTCATGACTTTATTAACTCCATATAATTAATATATTGAAGACTTGTTGTGATAAAGTCAGCTACCATGTCTCCTTGAACAGTAACAGTTCTAGAGGTGCTGCATTAAATTTCGATACGCAATTAATTATTCGTTTATGAACGAATTGAGGAAACTAAATCTTTGTATCGAATGCATTCGTGATATGCTTAAGGATCCTATAACTAAAGGTCTATTACCCATAAGTCTTATTAAGAGTGCTCATAAAAGAGACGGGTTTTAATTGATGACCATGTACAACTGCATATCGTACTATGAATGACTAACTATTAATCAATTTTCCTCATCAGTTTGATTTTGTATGTCTCTTACATATGTTCTGCCGGTGTAATGACATATAGACAACTATAAATACAAATCAAACGTTAAAGGGCTTACTTATTTTGATCATAACTGTTAGGTTTTAAATTAAGGCTATAGTATGACTAATGGGGGTCCTGAGTCGCATAATGATTCAACGTCTGTATTTCTCTGCTATAGTACTTGTTTAAGGCTAAAATGAGTATTAACTTCTGATCAGACTTATCTAATACTCATGATAAATGATTATTTGGCTAAGTGGGAGAATGTAAGATTAAATATTTATTTATTTATATTTAATCTAGTAGCCATCATTATCATTTATATAATATAGATCAAAATATATTAATAACCTATTAATAATTAGTTGGTAATTGTTGATGGACCATATTACCCTTATTAACTAATTGGGTTTCCTCTTGGGTGTATATATAAGGAGATTATTAGAGAGGTTATAGGTTAGACACACAACCTAATAACATAACATCACAATTTGTCCCTCTCTCTCCATAACCGAAACCTCCCTACTTTCGGGTTCATCACCATCATCACTTTACACCCTAAGGAGGAACCAGATCATCCTGACAAGTATGTCGAACTCAATGGTTGCATCTCTGACTGGATTCTCTACTGGCCTGCCTGCTGTAACAGGTATGTTATTCATGTTTTCCATTATGTTTAAACAGAACTGATCAACATAACTCCCTTTGTCCAGCGTAGACTATGTTGGAGCATCAGGTCAAGATACCATTTTTATGAGTCAGCTTATCTGCTTAAACTTCGTGTAACCTGTTAACACATCCAAATCTCGGTACTTTCAACTATGAAGATTGTTAGTAAATTCTAACCACATTTTTTTTAAATTCATAACTCAAATCCCTTGATTCACAATTCATTTGTAAAACTGTAACATGTCAAAAATCCAACATCCATCTTGTTGTATCCTTTTAATCCTATTCCCTATTCATTTATTACACAATACACTTCATTACACAGTTGTGAAAATTCCAAGAGGTTATAGACTCTATTATATGAATCATCTAACATCTTAGGGTCTATAAGATTTAATGATAGTTATCATGTATCATGATACATTTCATTGATCTATTAAGCATCAAAGTATTCAACAAAACATACTAACACTTAATAAGATTATCTATCCACCTTCTTGACTAATTATCATTTGGTTAGTCATAATAGTACTTTTAACCCGTCATAACCCTATTAAATGTAATGTTGTCGACAACAATTTCATTGACAATCTGCCCGAAAAACCATATCAAACAATTTCATAAAAATTTATAAAAATGACATAAAATCTTCTAGGATGTTAACTAACTTCTAACCAAAACTCGTGCCGTAATAAAATGTTTAAGGCCTTGGAACAGCCTCTACAAATAGCTAACCTATTTGTTGCCAAAGACTATTTTATCGACAAATCAGCCGTAAAACGACATCAGATGATTTTAGAAAAATCCAGAAAAAAATACCAAAGGTCAATCATGTTTTTATCTAACTTCTAACCAAAAACGGTGCCAAAACAAAATTGGTAAGACCTCAAAACAATGTTTGCAATACGGTTGATCTGCTACTAACAACAGGTAAAAACTGGTGTTGCAGACATACTAAGACCTCTTAACCATGCATGTTTCGACATGAAACCTTTTCCAAAACCTAAACAAATGTCTAAGGAGTGTTGACACAAAAATTCATATGAAAACCAAAGTGTCTAATACCCGAAATAGCCCTTGACCCGTAAGTGTGCATTATACACAACAACATGATCTTCAATCAAACTTATAAAAAAAATGTGTGTGAAAGAAGTCTGCTATAACATAAAAAATGAATTAGTTAAGTCCCATATCTGAGGTATGTATGACATACCTTTGTCTTTTATGATTTTGCTATCTTGATTTCTTCATCCAACCCGTTGATCGCCAAGCTTCAATATACATGCTAGCTTGCAAATCAATACCACACATTTTAGCATAAGTATTTAAGACGAATTCAACATCCCATTGTATTAATTCCTTAGGTTATCATCCCATTGTATTCCTTTTTAACTCATTGTAAAAAGTTTCTCTTCTTAAAAATTTCTAATGATAAATTCTTCTTTAAGGCATTTTATCAAACACCTTGTATGCATCTAAGTTCAACCATTTTAATTTCATTCCTCCATTGTTCTAATTTACCAATTAAGCACCCAAGTAGAAACATTTAATAACTTCTAAACTATATAACATCTTAACATCACAATGTAACCCATATTCCTAGAATTAGGTCAAAACCTCCATTAACACGTTAAAAACTAATTCTTTAAAATCTAACCAATATACATTATTAGATAACAACAATTACTCTTTTTAAATAAGATTAATGATTTAGAAATTATTATATGACCATGAACCATCTATTTCCAGTTTATAGTATAATCATAATTCATACTTAAACACCACAAAACCCCAACATAGTCTCATTGTTTAGTCGTCGACATTGGGTGTTTATATAACATGCAAGTCGATTTCTAATGATAGCAATCCATTTCTAACTCAAAACACAAGAGTTTTTCAGTCTTAACACAAACAGCAACAAATAATTCACCGAAGAACAAGAACAAGATTTTCATGTTTGATTATTTTTGCTGAATTCGCAGCCCCTAAACCTAGCAAGATCGATAAATTCAAGTCTCTTAAAGCCCTAATTGTACTCCCTTCTTCATTATACGTATTCTAACCTTAATTTCTTTTTAAATCGGTTCTTCCCCTTCATTCTTTGTGCAATGATTCTACCATCAAACACACACACACACACTTGAAATTTGACAAGAAAATGATACTTATGTATCATCTGGATGGATGGATGGATTACTCTATTCCAAATTAAGTTCCTTTTTGTTAATACGATCATAACTAAGGTCACAACCGTGTAGGACAACGTATATAAATTAGTATCTACTAGTCATATCTATACTACTATATTAAGAGAACTAGGATTTCTATCCTTTTGGTAATTTTCCATTGTGTACACATCTTCAAGCAACATGTACAAGTGAACCAAGCTATTTTAGAGGGGGTAATCTTGCCTATTCTTCAAAAATTTAAGACACTTTAGGGGCATTTTAGGGATTTTGGCACATGTGAAACCTATAACATTAAGATAATATTAAGATGAAATATGAAGAGTCTAAGTTAATTGATTAAATTTATTAAGAGTAACCTATTGTCTATTGCATAACCCCCATTAAATCGTCCTCTTAAATCCCCCTTGCAGGTCCAGGTTTTCACGGCGGTGAACAAGCAACGACGTATTGGAGCTTCAATAGGAGACCGACAATTGTTCCTGGTTTGCTATCCTAAACACTCTTCTTGGTTTGATAGATGTGTAAGAAAGTCTCTTGATTTTCCTCAAGAAAAGCTTCCGTTAAAAAAACTAGAATAATTTGTTCTTATGTTGTGTTTTTATTTGTAAGTTTTCGGGAAAGAAGGAAGGTAGCACCGTATCTACAACTACAAACATCAAGGTATAAAGAAAACCCCAATCTCCATTCTCTAACGAATTGTTCTCTTTCTTTCTCTCCCCTCTATTCACAACTAAGGTTAATGGTGGCAATAATAGTGTTGGTCTGACGAATCCAGGAGGCGGTAGGGTTTTGAGGAGCGATCTCCAGTCAGATGTTCTTCGCGATAGAGACTCAATTGGTGGTAGAGATGGAATTCCAACACCGATTGGGGTTACAGGTGCTTGATTTAGTGGGGTTGAACCCATATTGCACTGATTTGGCACAAATCAGATTTAGGTCAAGACTAAGGTTCCAATGACCGAGTAACTTGGTAAGCCTTTTTCAGTTGAATGACTCATTTTTTGTGTAGATCAGTGATATCACGGACGTTTGGGTTCTGTTTCAGTGCCTTGCGACTACTACGACTGCGAGCTTATGGCTATTATGGCAGTGAACGGATGTTCGATTCCGGTGAATAGGTGAGCCCAGACGACCATTAGCACAGCGTGGTGAATTTAAAATAAGAATATCCATGAGCAAAGATGTCGAAAGAATATCCATGAGCGGATAATTGTTATTTCTGGTCAGTACTCAAGCATTCTATTTTAAATGGTTAGTCAATGGTCAGTCAATAACCTTCTATGTTACCTATGATATGAAAAGCAACCGAACTAATTGTTTAGTTAATCAAGTTTTGAAATCGGTGTTTTTTATGTTGAAAATGGCAAAGAAAAACTTTTCACTATAACTAACACATTTCCTGTTGAGCAAGAAATGGTAGGGTATATTAATTTAAAAGCTCGCTCACATAGACAGGTTAGATAAAAATAAATTTTCATTTTTAAGTCAATTAGACCCTACACATAAATGGTTTCAATACTTTTAAAAGGTTCTAGGATATAAAATCCCATTTTGAGATGTTTAAAGGGAGTTGAAAATTGATTGACCCATTTACTTATAATAGGGATATGGTTGATTCAGGTTATGTTTCTTGTATCTTAGACACATCAAATGGGAAAAAAGGTAGCTTAAATGTGAATGGGTAGAAAGTCGCCAACGTGAAAACCTTTACATACACTAAAATTGACAGTGTGTTACTCACATGAGCTTGGTTTGTGCTATCTATTCAGTATTGAGATATATTAAATTTATGCCCATATCAAGTATTGGAATCAGTCCATGAATGATGTAGAAACATGAGCAAATTGGATGATTTTTAGACCATTAATTGTTGCGGTTTCAATCTATCATTTATATGAAGTTGTAAGACTACTTTGTTCTCTAATATCTAAGGGAGATAAAAGTAGGGGTGCTAAATAGGTCGTGTTCACGGATTCCAACCTGGCATGAACCGAAAATATTCGCTGGTTGACCCTAATACGACCCGTTTGACTTTGATTTTTTTAACATTCCATATATTTATTCTAAGGTTTATAATGAATGATTTGTGGATGAAATTGGCAAATTGAATTATAGGTGAGAAGACGTTGTCAAAAGTGGAAAGGAGCAACCAACACTATTGAATGCGGTGGGCGTAAGATTAATGAAAACAGCTAAACAGGTTGCTCTCTAGGAAAAAGGTATGATTTTTTTCCTTTTGTTATTTAAGAATATATTCTATTTGATGAAAGTAAAAATTAGGTATTTGGGCGAAACGACAAGGAGTTTAATGGTAATTTCATCCCCATTGATAGAATGGTTGAAGACATTAAGGCGAACATGTTTCTTTGGATTAGGAGTAGATCCAAATATGAAGATCTTATATGGGAGAGGTGGCGAGATTTTTATATGAGCGACATAGTTTTGTAGTTGTTATGTCGTTTGTTATGTCGTTTGTTTTTCTTGTACTCCGTTTGGGTTTTATAGCCTTGCTTGCTGGCACCGTATTCTATAATCATAGACTGTTTCGCTGTTAAAAAAAAGGTGTTTGGGATCCATGTAGGGTGCTATTTGACTTTGATTATTGTCCTAAATTATGAACTGCAATAGGATACTGAAGAACAATTGTATAAGAAACAAACACTATAGGTGATAAAAGGAAAGAGTGTCATGAACAAGCTTAATCACTTTAGTGGCGGAAGAAATTACAGAAAAAAATGAAACATATATCAACTTGCATACATGAGAACTATGTTCGCTGAATCGAAATGAAAAGGTTTTCAACCAAAAAAGGAAAATTATGGGGGATGTAAAAGAACTGGCACTTTTGTGGCTGTCAAATAGATCGAAAATAACGGAGCTGGAATGGAGGAGATAGGCTGAAAATAATCAGGAGAGCACCTAGAATATGCAGGGATGATATGCTGGCTTCGTAATGAACTTGTTTGATGTTTCTTTAATTTTGAAACGTACCACTGCTGTAACAATTTGCCCAGAAACTTGTTGGGCTAAATGAATGGAAGCTTTGTTTTTTTAAAAAAAAAACTAAGGTGACAATAAATCTTTTTTTTTTGTGGCCAATGAATGTGTTCAAAAAATGATTATATAAATTATAAACATGAAATCTTTTAAAACATAACAGAAAAAAAAAACAATAGTAGTATAAAACAAAACGAGTCCATATTCTAAGAAGCATCTATACACTTTTTTAGGCAATCAACCACTAAAAGTTATCTAAACACTTTTTTGGGCAATTAACCACTAAGCATTGAAATTTAACTCTATCCATGAATTGTATGTAATCTAATTATCAAGTGCATTGTAAATTTTATTACAACAAGTATATCATTGTAAATCTTAGCATGATCTCTTTTTCTTGTGTGAGACCCTATATCTTTTTTTTATATATTAAATGTGAAGTTACAAGTAACATGTAACATGCAAAAAATGAGTTGTTTTCTTTAGTGTTATCTAAGTAGCCAATTTTCTTTAGTGAGGGAAACTCTTTTGGCATTGTGTATTTTAAGATACTATACAATCAATGGAAGGGGTAGATGAAAGACAATCAAATGGGGAAAAACATATAACTTGAAAATTATGATTCATTAACTTGAAAACTGTGTTTAATTAACAAACCTTGAAGTGTTTAAACCATTTCATAATTCTTTTCTAACATGTAGTGGTGTTTCCAAAAGTCTTTAGGTATTGTACAAAAGATATTTTATTCAAAGCAAAAAAATGCCTTCCCAAAAAAATAAATAAAATTCCTATGAATTGGACGAGTGGCACACGACATTTTGGGTCTATCAAATTAATCTTGGTATCATTTGAGTCGGGACACCCGCTGCAACGCGCGGGCCTTCCCACTAGTATGTATATTATGTAAATACTAGCGGTAAGACCCATGTGCAAACACGGGTGCCTTTTAGAAAACCATGCATAACACATATAAATGATGAATATGGTTATATTTATAGACTTATAAATAGATAAGTCAGTCGGTAAATACTTAAAGTTTAGAGTATAAAAAATACAAAAATATACAATTTATTAATCTTTTGTGAACGAAATAACATTTGCATTCAATCATTTTCCTCTCCAAAAAACAATGTTTTAACTCAACAGTCGTTTCAATCCCATTCAACCTCCACAAAACACTATTTTAACCCAACAGTGGTTTTAAACCACCGTTTTAACCCAATAGCAGTTTCAACCACTGTTTTCTCCACAAAACTCTGTTTTAACCCACAGTGGTTTCAAACATCTGTTTTCATCCATCTGTTGACCAAAGCCAACAGATGTATCAATCACTGTTTTATTTTCAAACATCTGTTCATAACAACAGAGCTTTCATCATTTAAACAAACCTTTGCCAATATTACAAGCTTTTAAACTCTCAAACCTAAATATTTATTTAATTAATTTAAATAACAAACATGGTTAATAATTTTAACACGACTAATTAAATAAAATATGAAAGTGTCAAACAAAGGTAACTATATAATAAACAAAGTTCGAAACACCAAACACTATTCGGTAAAATACAGCATAATAATTTCTAATCAATGGGCGAAACAGTAATCTCGATAAATAAAGCTCCTTTCAGACCATTGTAGTTGTCAACATGTTGGAGGTATTTCAAAACTTCATTGCTTAGATCAATTTCAACCATATCCCCTCAAATGCTTGTTATCAGCCACTTGTTGTTTTCAGTTATATTAGTCCTTCGGCACCTATCAACATAATCAACTACACGAGATTATTGGAAGCAAACACCTTGATCCATCCTTCTTCTTCATATCTGAGCAAATCAGCAGTTAGCTCAGCAGACTTTCCAACAACAATCAAATGCAGCCTCTTTGCGATGGTCAAAAAATGCCCTTGGCAAGGATTGACTACGATACTCTCGGGAAAACGAAGCATTCTGAAAGTCTCAGAAAGAACATCGAAAGCAACTATGTTCCTCTCACCTGGTGGATACCAATAATTTGAAACCATAAAATATATGGTTTTACCAGAATAAATTCCGGGAGACCATGAATAACTGCTTGAACCATAATTATTTACGCTCAAGAAATTTATTGTTCTCCATGACTCACGACGTCGTGAGTAAACACGAGCAGTAGCCACATTACGGTAACATCTGATGTGAAGCACTTTCAGATCATTGGATTCATCAAAATACATTCCACTTGTATCAGAGTTTTGACCATGACTATTATTTAAGTAGTCGTCAGACAAAAACTTATAGCTCCTGGTTGTTGAATTCCAAAGGATTAGCTCACAACAAATCTGTTCATTGCAAACTAACAACAACCCATGAAATGACGATAGAATACGTAAGAAGGTAGGGTGGACATTGTTAGGAAAACTTATGGTTTTACTTGTAACGACATCTAAATTACCAGCTACTATGTTGTCAATGACAATTGATGTGTCTTTAAAGGAGAGTAGTTTCTTTTGTAGTGAATCTCCACTTCGGAAAGAATGCATCATCTCAAATGCATGACTTGACAGTTCCCTATGAAAATTTTTGGAAAGACATTTCCCACGACCAATAGCTTATGCAGGGAACCTTGTGAAAATTTCGTCAACGATCATTTGAAACCCAATGTTTTCCATTTTTCGGTGAACAAATGTGTGTTTAAAAGCCAAAGAGATTGTAATGATATTGATAAACAAAAAACTTTGAAGATGATTGAGTAGATGGATGAAAGCGGTAATGATGAAAGCAGTTTCCCAGTGTATTTTATATACCCAATGAAAGCAGTTATAATTAAATAGATCGTCAGACTAACTTACTGTTAAAGAATATGATGCAACGATGGTTAGGCTTTTAATGCAAAACATTTCAAAAATAAGTTTTCATGAGAAAACTATAAAATTAAATATGAAGAAATCCAAATGGCAAATTTTAAACCTTCAAAAAAGAAAAAAAAACAGGTTATCATAATTACAATTAACCTCTTCATTTACCATAAGACGCATTTTAAACACTATAAATGATTATATACCATTATCCGCATTTCAAAACTTCAACAATTATCTTTTAAATATTTCACATTTCTTGACTTACGAAACATCTGTTAAGGCACAATTCAACATCCACATAATCTAAATCAAACTCAGACACAATGAGAAGAATGTTTTCATCATCATGCTTTTATAAAGATTGCAATTACATCTAATAGCCTAAGAAACTCCCTAAATCTACTATTAGCCTAAGCACTATTACATTGAAAACCTCTGTTGAACATGATCTATTGAATATCATTTTTTGTTCTTTAAGATCTGTTGACTCATAGCAGACCTTTGCTTCTTCAAACTTTCTTCAGACTATGTCTTCATCAGCAGAGGATCACTTGAAACAGATGGTCTCTTTGGACAGAGTTTACCTCTGACAGACATTTAGAGGGGCAGATGTTATGTATTTGTAATTGAGAGAAAATTCTTCAAAAAACTGCTGACTTACCAAATAATAAAATTTCAAACCTCTGGCATAAAAAAATAATAAAAAAATCCCTTCACTTAAAGACCAACAATACTCTACATAGTAAACACATGCCTCTACAACTCCAGCAGACACAGATGTTGCGAACCTCTGTTAGGCAACAACAAATGTTGCCAACGGTACTTGTAACATATCCATTTTTTATCATATAAGAATTATAGATTGTTTAAATTAATTAACCACTAGTAACTAGTTTTATTTTTAATGTAATTGGTTGGAATGTTATACTAATTAATTGGCTTGTATATGTGTGACATTTCTATTTTCTATATTAAAATAAAGTACATAAAAAAACTTATATTATTAGACAGGTAGATAATGGGTAAATTGACCGACAAAAATATAAGGTATTTTGGCAAATGTAGGAACCGTTTAATAATTATAATTATAAAAATATATTATATTTGAACCTACTTCATTTTTAATGAAACTTGGTTCAAACTGTAGATAAAATTATTCTCATTCTAATGACATATTTATTGTTTTGTAAAACGTCATAGTTTAGAACTTATACGCGCTAAATAAGTGAAGCTGCTATATTAATTATAATAATAAAATAACATTAAATTTAAACACTAAGCATTTGAAATTTAAGTGTACGGTTGTTTTGTGATATACATGAAATTAAAAGAAAAATAAATAAAATAAAAATCAACAAATGAAAGTTATCTACGTGTATGCATGTATAGTGTACAATTCAAAACTTGAAATTAATGCCAAAGGTATACGTGGAGGATTTTGGCATGAGCCTCAAGCTCATTTTGAGTATAAATAGAAGACATACAAGCATAGATTCAATTGCCCCTTTTCTTTCTTTCTACCATCTTTATGTCTCACCAACTTTCCATCTCTATTATTATATTTTATTTTCAATAATAATAACAAAGTCCTGCCCCGTTTTAAGTGTTTTAACTCCCGATCACTGATACCCTTTCCGATTGATCTGGAGCCCATAACGCATGTCAAGGCTCTGCCCGACTAAGTTCGTTGGGGTTCGGTCTCGTGACGTAGGGATATGGTTGAATTAGGGTTACTATACTTAACACGAGTACATTATATATATATATATATATATATATATATATATATATATATATTAAATAGCTCGGGAGTTATACCCAATATTTATACCAGGAGGCTTTCTAGTTGAATCCTAAAGTTACAAAGTGAGTCCATTCTCTTTTCTCACAGTTTGTGAGTCATTCTCCTTTTTATCACCTTTTTGTGATACAATTATATTTAAAAATGCTTTCCAAAATTCTAAATGTTTACCAGTTATACTTACAGTGATTAAATTTTTATATTTTGTAATAACTGCCGGTATGGGAGGTTTTATACATTGCTTGACCCTCGTTACTATTGGCCAAAAAATTATTCAATAGTAACATGACCACAATCACAGGGGGAATTGTGGCCCAGTAGCCATAGCCTATAACTAATATTATTTTAACATTAAATCATTAATAAATTTAATGTATGATTGAAATAAATCTAAATGGTGTGTATATAAAATAGAGTTTTATTAATCATTATTAAAATATATATCAAAAGAAAATATATTTAATAAACCTAAATTACTATTTACATTATAAAATAAAGTTTAGTCCATAAATATATACCATAATAGAATAGTCAAATATAATATATTCTACTATACTAATATTATATTTTTAGTCTTAGTCACGTTAATATATTAAATTTTTTTTTAACCAAACTGAATCGATTTCTTTAATAACATTTAACATACTTGTCAAGTTACATCAAAACAGAAGGTAGACGGGCAACAAGCTGCGCCGCCACCCCTTTCTGAATTGCAAATCCTAATCTACCAAAGACAAAACCCCGTCCCCCTGAGGCTGAGCAATTGTTATGGATGACCCGTTGGACCCTGTTCAGGAATTGGATAGCTTCTGGTGCTAGGGAGCCAAATGTGTCAAAGGCAAAAGGGACAAAAACATGTTGGTTCTCTGCACAAGCTTTAGCGTGCTTATCAACTTTCTTCGATTCAGCCTTTTATAATTATTTAATTAATATATAATAATTGATAAGTTATAGCTATTAGTTTGACAGAAAATGATATATTTCATTTTCTGGGCTAAATGGTTTTGTGTCATAGAGAATATAATTGACAAAGTAATGTCACGGGACACTACTAAGTCCAGAGTCACTAGTTGAGAAAATGATCAACAGTGATATGACCAGAAATATGACTAGAGTCACTAGTTGAGAGAATGATCAACAGTGACATGACCAAAGGCACTAGTTGAAAGAATGATCAACAGTGATATGACCAGAGTCACTAGTTGAAAGAATGATCAACAGTGATATGACCAGAGTCACTAGTTGAAAGAATGATCAACAGTGATATGACCACCGTCACGGGAATCGCCTAGTGACCGATACCATTGAATCATAATAAGATATATTTTACATTTATTACTTGATAAACTTCACTACTGGACGAAAACGAGCCAATGAGTGATATGACCACTGTCACATCGGAACTTCTACCATGTGACAAATATTGATTGAGTTGGGTAAATATAAACAAATATAAAAAACCCTTAATGCTGTAAAGTATAACAATATATTTCTATAAAAATGGAATGAACTCGCCAGTATTTATTACTGATAAAATGTTTTCAAAACACGTTTCAGGTAACTTGCTATAAAATAATAGAAGCCAGCTATGGAGCACTGAAGACTTAAATAAAGTGGCTATAAATACCTGAATAAAAGAAGAAATTTATGTTTTATTTATTTGGGTTTATCCCTATGAAAACATTTGAATTGAATATGGGTCTTAGCCCATTTGTTTAATATTAAAAATTCGGTGTTTTATAAACTCTGAAATTATTTCCTAACTACGATCCTGATGAAATTTTTTTCCGCTGCGTATCTAATAAACACCGGTACTATCTGGCTGGTTCACGGCTCCCGCTCCCAGGGTGGGGTCGGGGGCTGTGACAGAAGGGGGTATCAGAGCCACTTGTTTAAGCTATTTAGGTGTTCTTTTAATACCTAATCTGAAACAATAAAGTTAGGAAATTAATACAAAACATATGTGTTATTTTTGTAGATTTAAATATATGAATATATATATATATATATATGTAGATATGCACATATGATTCCTGGAAGTATTGTTTTGTTTTAATTATTCTGTGATATTAATAATTGAAAATATTTGCCATTCAGATGTCGAATGAAGTATCACATAATCCAGAAGTTCATGCTAATAATAAAAATCCTTTGGATAAAAATGCTATAGAAAATCTAATAGCCCAAGGAATAGCTAATGCTTTACCTTTAATAATTAAAGCTGTTAAAAACCCCGTAGAACCCACCAAAGTTTTGAGTAGCAAGCATACTCGTGACGACAGTTTTAGCCATAGTGTCAATGGAGACAATGATGATATTATCAAAACCCATTTCCCATGAAAATGAAGGCGATTACTCTCGGGTGTACCTACAAAGAATTTCTAGCTTGTAAACCAACTGAGTTCGCAGGCAGTGAAGGAGCCACGACTGTCACACCCCTTTCTACGGCGGAAGCACGAGGTGTGATCATGAAAGGTTCTCATTGCATACGAAGAGTAAACATGCTACATGCTCGTAAAATAACATCAAATGCCATAATTTGAAAACATAAGTTTAGCGTTTACATCGCTAGACAGCTTAAAACATCGTCTTAAGAGTTTACAACTTTATTTAAAGTTAAACACAAGAGACATCCACGAGCATAAGCAAGACCACGCGCACATCCATCCTAGTTACCTGAAATACATGTGAGTTTTTGGAAAAACGTCAACATAAAGTTGGTGTGAATTCATGCAGTTTTGTATTTCATGTTTGTATACTTTGTATGAAAACATAGTTTGTGAGTAAATCAAGTTTTCATATATAAATTCAGTTTCATGTGTACACCACGTACACATGTATAATTCAGTTTCTTCTTGAGTACCCCACGTACTCAAGTATAATTCTCATTTTCTTGAGTACCCCACGTACTTCAAGTATAATTCATTCTTTTCTTGAGTACCCCACGTACTTCAAGTATAATTCAATCTTCTTGAGTACCCCACGTACTTCAAGTTATATATCAATCCTCTTGAGTACCCCACGTACTTCAAGTTATATATCAATTTTAGAATGGTATGAATTTTATGTAAATACAGTATTTCTGTAATTATCAGATTGTTAATGGGTTGCAAAGCCATTAACATGTGGCACGTCATAGGAAGTCACCAAACCTAAGGCATTTAATTGGTATATTCTGAGACACAAAAGCACTCCTCGGTTCTCGCCCCGACCGGGAGTGTGGCTGCCAGGCACCCGTTAGATCTAACCTTTTGTTCTGCGGTCTGAATGTATATGTTGATTAATGGTGCTTCTATACCCTATTCGTGACACTATTTCTCATAACGCATCCTACTTGGTTCTCGTCCTCACCAAGCGCGTTTCTTGTTATCATTTCTCATAGCGCCTCATACTTGGTTCTCGTTCTCACCAAGTGCGCTTCTCGTATTCTTATATTTCGTCACACTTGGTTCTCGTTCTCACCAAGTGTACTTCTTGTATTCTTATATTTCCTCACACTTGGTTCTCGTTCTCACCAAGTGTACTTCTTGTATTTATATCATACCATTTATAAATATTGTACTTTTGTACATGTATTTCACCCCCGAAGTTATAAAACTGAAAACAGTTAAAGAGAAAAGGGGGAGCATGAACTCACAACTTTGCGTTCCTAGCGTCGTAAACTTCACCGGATTTGCTTACTTAACGTCGTAACCTATACGCGTTTTCTTAACGTTAGTCACTAGACTTGCGTCGCACAAGTACAGTCACTCTCTTTTGTATATATTCTTGTGTTAAAAATATTCTATATTTTTAACTACGTATCTTACTTATATTATTTTCTCCAAAAATAAATATAAGTCTTTTGTGTTTTGCACTTTGCACCCGAATTATGTATCTTGTATGTTGTATGTGTATTTTTATATTTCTACTCCTCATGAGTAATTAGTGTATTTTTAAGTCTTAATACACTAGCACGTATAACACATACTATATACACTTAGCACAAAAATTGGTGATAAAATAATATATATTTTTCTCCCCAAAAATATATATACATAATATCCATTTTTATTCTTCAAGAAATCACCATTTCTTATCACCAAAAATTAGGGAAACCTTAGTAATACTTTTAAACACATTTTTAGGGAATAAGTTTCTCAAAACTTATATTTTTCTAAGTGTCAAAATTTATAAAAATTTTGACAGAGTTTCCCCTAAAAATGGGGGTTTCCCACGTTTTCAAAACGTGTGTTTATTTTCTTTTAAATCATCATCAATCATCAATAATCATCAACAACAATTATCAACAATAATCACTACTTTTCCCCACTTCATGAACTTGGATATTTACCAAAATTGTGTAGTATCTTACTAGCACATTTAGTAAGTCTTGTTATCTTTAAAAATAAGTTTAATTTCTTAAAAATCTTATTTTTAAAGAATATGAAGTTTCACAACTTCTAGTCGGTTTTTATGAAAATTATTTCTTTGTTAAAACTTTTGTTACACAAGTGTCCATACACTTGTTTGTTCACAAAAACCACTTTTGTTTGTGTAAGATCCGGTTTTAAAACATGATTTCTTTAACGCTTGGTCCTTTGAAAATACCACTTGTAGATACATAGATCTACTAGTTTTAAACACTTTTGTACAAGTTAAAACATTTTTACACAAGTTCATGGTTTATGTGTGGTAGGGTTTCACCTTTTAACCCTTGTTACTTCTAAAATAGCTTTATGTTAAGATCCATGATCTTACCAAACCGGGTTAAACGATGATCCGAGCTACCATAATCATAGATCGGGTCTCAATAATCATACATTTCGAATACTACATCATTTACACAACTTATGTGCTATTAACCACCATTTTTCATGCTTTTAGTAGACTTTTGTGCATCTTTTCGCATTTTAACGAGATTTAACCAACACAAATCCTTTTAACCACTTTAGATAAGTTCAAATATGAGTTTTAAGTGTTATACCTCTAGCTCAAGGCTAGGGAAGTTCGAGTGAAGAAAACGAGTGGTTAAAAGCAAACGGTTGAGGTTCTTCAACTTCCGAAAGCTCCTAGCTCGTTTGTACACTTTCTAACACTCTTGCATATGTATGGAATAGAAGGGACTTGATTGGATGATGATGTTGGTGGTGTTGTGGGTTACGGCCGAAGCCAAGAAGAAGAAGGAGAGAGGGATTTTTTTTTTTTTGTTGTTGTGATGGTGAAAGAATGAAGCTCATGACATGTAGGTTACTTCTTATAACCATCTTTTTATATTACCCAAAGTATATTATGTCACCTATAATGTAGCATAATCTAATAAAATATTGCAACAAATCCACATGTGGGGGAACAAGTTGGAACCGTCACTTAGGGGGGTGGGGGGTTTTAGTTTTATTTCAACTAATATTTAAGTAATCTAGTGGAATTAGTTAGGTGATTTAATTTAGTTACTAGAGTGTTATGTATAATAACGGGTGTTAGGGTATTCGGGGACCCTAACTAGCTCAGAAAAATAAAAACAATGCTTCTAGCATTATTTTGGTGTTCCGGGTATTATCCGGTTGTTCGGTTACATACCGATCCGTTAAAGTGCTAAATTACACTTTTTAGCGTCTTTTAAGTACCTTGCTTGTACTCTTTCAATTCCCAACACTTAGGGAAATATTTTGGATAATAAAACGACATTTCTGCATAATATTTATATGTCTAAATGCTGAATTATTGCTGATTTGTATAAATTCTGCACTTAAAGTGCGTTTCGGGTGCTTTTTAGTGCTTATTTTTGCTTTCGTATTGCATATATATTAAACCCTTGTATGTACTCTTGGGTTTTAATGCATTCTTGCTATCGGACCTACACCTAGGCTCCAATTTTTATTGTCTGGCTGCTTTCTGCAGTTCCGTTGACACATAGTGTCTTACCGGTGAGTTTACTTAGTATTTTTGACGCAACGCTCTCGTTTGTGCATAAAGCAATATTTTGTAGTAACATGCATGAATTCACTTGTTTAGTATGTAATTAGACATGGCTGACAATTAAGCACATAATTGCAGTCATTAAGCACTAATTAAAGTGTACGGAAATTACCGGTTTGAGCCAGTTGTCACAGTCTCCCCCCGTTAAAAGAATTTCGTCCCGAAATTCAGGCTAAACTCACTCTCGCTGGAGTCCTTTTGAATAGGTGGGGATACTTTTTCTTGAACTGGTCTTCACGTTCCCATGTGTACTCGGGTCCGTGCTTAGAGCTCCAACGTACTTTGACTAGCTTCACACTGCTCCTCCTGGTCTTGTTGACTTTCCAGTCGGTAACCTCAACGGGTTGCTCTGTAAATCGGAGGGCTTCATCAATATGCACTTCATCCATCGGGATGATCACGTTTTCTTGTGTTGGACTCTTCTTCAGGTTGGATACATGAAACGTATCATGTACTCCGTTAAGTTCTTCCGGTAACTCCAACTTGTATGCCACGGTACCAATTCTCTTCAGTATTCTGAATGGTCCGATATATCGTGGATTCAGCTTTCCACGCTTTCCAAATCTGACTACGCCCTTCCATGGTGAGACTTTTAACAACACTTTGTCTCCCACCTTGAAATCTACCGATTTTCTATTTGGATCAGCGTAGCTCTTTTGTCGTTCTCGAGCCGCCTTAATGCGCTCTCGGATCTGCGCAATCTTGTCGGTTGTCTCTTGTACAAGTTCAGGACCAACCATACGTTTATCTCCGGCATCTGCCCAACATAAGGGCGATCGGCATTTGCGGCCATACAGAGCTTCGAACGGCGCGGCTTTTATGCTCGTATGATAGCTGTTATTGTAGGAAAACTCAACTAAAGGTAGATGAGTATCCCAGCTGCCGCCTAGATCCATGACACATGCGCGAAGCATATCTTCTAACGTTTGTATAGTCCGTTCGCTCTGGCCGTCCGTTTGCGGATGGAATGCCGTGCTTAGATCTAACTGAGATCCAAAGGCTTCCTGAAATGATTGCCAGATTCTTGAGACAAAGCATCCATCTCTGTCTGAAATGATTGAGATTGGCACTCCATGACGTGCCACAATTTCTCTTAAGTATATCTCTGCCAGCTTTCCAGTGCTATCCTTCTCTCGGATTGGTAGGAAATGCGCAGACTTCGTCAATCGATCAACTATTACCCATATCATATCGTGCCCTCTCGGGGTCCTGGGTAATTTTGTTATGAAGTCCATCGAGATTTGTTCCCACTTCCATACGGGAATCTCTGGTTGTTGTAGTAGGCCGGACGGTTTCTGATATTCGGCCTTAACCTTAGCACAGGTTAGGCATTTTCCAACATAGACAGCAACGTCGCTTTTGAGTCTCGGCCACCAGTAATATTCCTTCAAGTCTTGATACATCTTGTCAGATCCTGGATGGATCGAATATCTCGATTTGTGGGCTTCGTCAAGGATGACTTCTCGTATGCCACCATAGAGTGGAACCCAAATACGCTTCTTGAAGTATAAGGCTCCCTCTTCGTTTGGCACCATGTATTTCAGCATACCCCGCAGGTATTCAGCTTTACGGTTCTCTTCTTTAAGAGCTTCTTGTTGTGCATCCCGAATGCGTGCAGTGAGGTTCGTTCGAATCGTCATTTCCAGTGCTCGAACCCTTAGGGTCTTAACCCTTTCTTTTCGGCTCAACGCGTCTGCTACAACGTTCGCCTTTCCAGGATGGTACTTAATCTCACAGTCGTAATCATTCAGCAGCTCGACCCAACGTCGCTGGCGCATATTCAATTCCTTCTGATCAAATATGTGTTGCAAGCTTTTGTGATCTGTGAAGATTGTACATCGAGTACCATATAAATAATGTCGCCAAATCTTCAAGGAGAATACCACTGCACCCAGCTCCAGGTCGTGAGTGGTATAATTTCTCTCGTGAACCTTCAGTTGTCTTGAAGCATAAGCGATGACTTTTTGGCATTGCATGAGCACGCAACCCAAGCCTTGTCGTGAGGCGTCGCAGTATACCACGAAGTCTTCAGTGCCTTCGGGTAATGATAGTATCGGTGCATCGCATAGCTTGCTCTTAAGTAACTGGAAGGCTTCTTCTTGTTTGTGACCCCAGTCGTACTTCTTGTCTTTCTGAGTAAGGGTCGTTAGCGGTTGAGCTATCTTCGAGAAATTCTCAATGAATCGCCGATAATAGCCCGCTAAGCCCAAAAATTGTCGAACTTCAGTTGGGGTCTTGGGAGCTTCCCAATTCTTTATCGCTTCTATCTTGGACGGGTCTACATGAATGCCCTTCTCATTCACCACGTGACCAAGAAATTGTACTTCGCGAATCCAGAATTCGCATTTCGAGAACTTTGCATAAAGTTTCTCTTTCTTCAGTAGCTCCAAGATGGTTCTGAGATGTTGCTCGTGCTCTTCTTTCGTTCGCGAGTAAATCAGGATATCATCGATAAATACAATCACGAATTTATCGTGATATGGTTTGCATACGCGGTTCATTATATCCATAAAGACCGCTGGTGCATTCGTCAACCCAAATGGCATCACAAGAAATTCGTAGTGCCCATATCGCGTTCTGAATGCAGTCTTTGGCACGCTTTCTTCTTGGATTCTCAGCTGATGGTATCCAGATCGAAGGTCGATCTTGGAATAGTAGCTTGATCCTTGCAGTTGATCAAAGAGGTCATCAATCCTTGGTAGCGGATACCGATTCTTGATTGTGAGCTTGTTCAGTTCCCTGTAATCGATACACATCCGCAGTGTTCCATCCTTCTTCTTCACGAATAATACTGGAGCTCCCCAGGGTGAGAAGCTTGGCCTTATAAATCCCTTATCCAACAACTCCTGGAGTTGTGTAGATAACTCTTGCATTTCGGATGGTGCAAGTCGATAGGATGCCTTGGCTACAGGAGCAGCTCCTGGAACCAAGTCTATACGGAATTCGACTTGTCGTTGCGGAGGTAGTCCTGGCAGATCTTCAGGGAACACATCAGGAAATTCCTTCACCACAGGAATGTCTTCGAGTTTCGGCTCCTCAGCTTTCTTGTCTATAACGTGTGCTAGGAAAGCAACACATCCTTTCCTTAAGCACTTATGTGCCTTCATACAACTGATGATTCGAAGAGGCGCGTCTCGTTTTTCTCCATGCACGATGAGGGTTTCACCATTCGCTAAAGGGATGCGAATGATTTTCTCATGGCAAATAACTTCAGCTTTGTTCTTGGACAACCAGTCCATCCCGACTACTACATCGAAGCTACCCAATTGAATAGGTAGGAGGTCGATGCTAAATCTTCGTTCACCAAGTTCTAGTGTGCAGCCTCTAACAACTTCGCCCGATTCAACAAGTTTACCATTGGCTAGTTCTATGGAATAAGGAATTTCTAATCTACTAGATTCTATTCCGAGTATGCGTTTAAATTCCATGGACATGAAGCTATAATCGGCGCCAGTGTCGAATAATATGGATGCAAAGTGATTGTTAATGAGAAACGTACCGGTGACCACGTTAGGGTCCTCGCGTGCGTCTCTTGCTCCAATCACAAATGCTCGAGCCGGTGCGTTGTTTCTCTCTGGGCAGTTCTTCATGAAATGATCATTGCTTCCACACTTGAAGCATCCTTGGTTCTGCCCTTTCCCGTTACCATTCTTGTTACCAGCACCGTTTCCACTTCGGTTCTTTCCTCTTCCCCAACAGTCTTCTGTCTGATGACCCAATTTACCACATTTGTCGCACCTTGGAATGCGACAAGCTCCATCATGATGATACTTACATTTTTGGCATCTAGGCATGGAGCCTTGGTATGCTTTGGTTGCATGGGTTTTTGTCTCCTGAGTCGGGTTAGCGTCGCGCTTCTTGCTGAAACCCTTGTTGTTGCGAGTTGCTTGGTTCAAACTTGTATGCTTTCTCTTTTTGTCACCGGACGACTCAGCATGCGTCTCGGTCTTTTCTGTTGGGTTCAGTGATAGCTTCTTCATACGAACACAATCTTCAGTCAGGCTGACAGCCAGAGTTACAGCCTCGGTGATTGTTTGTGGTTTGGCCGACGTCACCATGCCACGAAACTCTGAGGCCAGTCCCCAAATGTAGCGTTCCACACGCTTGAATTCGGGAGTCACCATGTAGGGAAGCACTCTCGACAGGTCGTGGAACCTTCGAGTGTAACCATTGATGTCAGCACCTTCCATAGTCAAGTGCCAGAACTCTGTTTCCAGCCTTTGGAGTTCCGCACGAGAGCAGTACTTCTCTCTCATTCTTTCCTTCAGTTCCTCCCAAGTTAGGCCATAAGCGGCATCATCACCCAAAGTTTGGGCTTGCAGGTTCCACCAAGTCAGAGCTTCATCGACGAATAACCCAGTAGCAAAAGTGACTTGCTGATCCACGGTACACTTGCTCATGCGGAAAGTAGCTTCAGTCTTCTCCGTCCAGCGCACAAATGCTACTGCACCTCCTGTGCCGTCATAGTTCATCGGCTTGCAGTCGAGGAACTGCTTGAAAGTGCAGCCTGGAATTGATTCAACCAATTCACATGTGAGCAATCGAAGAATTAATGAAACAAGGACCGTTCATAAATTTCTTCATGCTTAGCAAAATGTCTAAGGTTACTTTGAGCTGCATTGCCTCCAGATGAATCTCCGTTCCCATTACGTCTAGCGTTGCTTGGGCCACCACTGTCTTGAGTACGGTTCGCCTCGTACTGGGCGATAGCAGCGGAGATCCTTTCTTCCAGTAGAGCTTCCAGCTCTTCGGCAATTCTTGGCAGTGGGGGAGGAGGAGGTTGGTCACGAGCGTTCACAGCTCTTCTGGGTGCCGTGTTCTGACGAACACAACCCAATAGGTTTAGGCATTTGTTTGATATCGTCATACTAGACAGTAGTAGCATATATATTCACAGGTATATATACCACATAAGTGACATCAAACAATTATTACTCCAGCAGAGTACTTAGTAGGCTTGCACTAAGGGAATCTATACGTGACAAGACTTGATGTGGTTTCTGTGCACTGAATTCCATAATTATGTATGCATCCATAATTAAGTAACTCCTTGCACAGTCCGCACAGTTCGTTTCATCCTCGTATCTCTTCCTTCAGATGGGCCATCGCTTTCAGATAAAGTCACGTATACTTGTGACATTCTACTTCTAGTACATGCTAATTATCACACATAATTGCAAGTAATTTCTAGTCAACGACAAGTGCTACTCAAGTGCACTCTAAGTCTCGTAGTGTCTTTTCTAGACTCATGTAGACAGTTTCAGGCAGTGGATGTCGCGGGACGTTTTATGCAATGAAAACTCTTTGAAAATTGTTTTCGTAAATGGATCCAAGAGATTGTAGACTAGACTCGAGAAGGAATCCTGGTTCACTACAATCGCTGCTCTGATACCAATCTGTCACACCCCTTTCTACGGCGGAAGCACGAGGTGTGATCATGAAAGGTTCTCATTGCATACGAAGAGTAAACATGCTACATGCTCGTAAAATAACATCAAATGCCATAATTTGAAAACATAAGTTTAGCGTTTACATCGCTAGACAGCTTAAAACATCGTCTTAAGAGTTTACAACTTTATTTAAAGTTAAACACAAGCGACATCCACGAGCATAAGCAAGACCACGCGCACATCCATCCTAGTTACCTGAAATACATGTGAGTTTTTGGAAAAACGTCAACATAAAGTTGGTGTGAATTCATGCAGTTTTGTATTTCATGTTTGTATACTTTGTATGAAAACATAGTTTGTGAGTAAATCAAGTTTTCATATATAAATTCAGTTTCATGTGTACACCACGTACACATGTATAATTCAGTTTCTTCTTGAGTACCCCACGTACTCAAGTATAATTCTCATTTTCTTGAGTACCCCACGTACTTCAAGTATAATTCATTCTTTTCTTGAGTACCCCACGTACTTCAAGTATAATTCAATCTTCTTGAGTACCCCACGTACTTCAAGTTATATATCAATCCTCTTGAGTACCCCACGTACTTCAAGTTATATATCAATTTTAGAATGGTATGAATTTTATGTAAATACAGTATTTCTGTAATTATCAGATTGTTAATGGGTTGCAAAGCCATTAACATGTGGCACGTCATAGGAAGTCACCAAACCTAAGGCATTTAATTGGTATATTCTGAGACACAAAAGCACTCCTCGGTTCTCGCCCCGACCGGGAGTGTGGCTGCCAGGCACCCGTTAGATCTAACCTTTTGTTCTGCGGTCTGAATGTATATGTTGATTAATGGTGCTTCTATACCCTATTCGTGACACTATTTCTCATAACGCATCCTACTTGGTTCTCGTCCTCACCAAGCGCGTTTCTTGTTATCATTTTTCATAGCGCCTCATACTTGGTTCTCGTTCTCACCAAGTGCGCTTCTCGTATTCTTATATTTCGTCACACTTGGTTCTCGTTCTCACCAAGTGTACTTCTTGTATTCTTATATTTCCTCACACTTGGTTCTCGTTCTCACCAAGTGTACTTCTTGTATTTATATCATACCATTTATAAATATTGTACTTTTGTACATGTATTTCACCCCCGAAGTTATAAAACTGAAAACAGTTAAAGAGAAAAGGGGGAGCATGAACTCACAACTTTGCGTTCCTAGCGTCGTAAACTTCACCGGATTTGCTTACTTAACGTCGTAACCTATACGCGTTTTCTTAACGTTAGTCACTAGACTTGCGTCGCACAAGTACAGTCACTCTCTTTTGTATATATTCTTGTGTTAAAAATATTCTATATTTTTAACTACGTATCTTACTTATATTATTTTCTCCAAAAATAAATATAAGTCTTTTGTGTTTTGCACTTTGCACCCGAATTATGTATCTTGTATGTTGTATGTGTATTTTTATATTTCTACTCCTCATGAGTAATTAGTGTATTTTTAAGTCTTAATACACTAGCACGTATAACACATACTATATACACTTAGCACAAAAATTGGTGATAAAATAATATATATTTTTCTCCCCAAAAATATATATACATAATATCCATTTTTATTCTTCAAGAAATCACCATTTCTTATCACCAAAAATTAGGGAAACCTTAGTAATACTTTTAAACACATTTTTAGGGAATAAGTTTCTCAAAACTTATATTTTTCTAAGTGTCAAAATTTATAAAAATTTTGACAGAGTTTCCCCTAAAAATGGGGGTTTCCCACGTTTTCAAAACGTGTGTTTATTTTCTTTTAAATCATCATCAATCATCAATAATCATCAACAACAATTATCAACAATAATCACTACTTTTCCCCACTTCATGAACTTGGATATTTACCAAAATTGTGTAGTATCTTACTAGCACATTTAGTAAGTCTTGTTATCTTTAAAAATAAGTTTAATTTCTTAAAAATCTTATTTTTAAAGAATATGAAGTTTCACAACTTCTAGTCGGTTTTTATGAAAATTATTTCTTTGTTAAAACTTTTGTTACACAAGTGTCCATACACTTGTTTGTTCACAAAAACCACTTTTGTTTGTGTAAGATCCGGTTTTAAAACATGATTTCTTTAACGCTTGGTCCTTTGAAAATACCACTTGTAGATACATAGATCTACTAGTTTTAAACACTTTTGTACAAGTTAAAACATTTTTACACAAGTTCATGGTTTATGTGTGGTAGGGTTTCACCTTTTAACCCTTGTTACTTCTAAAATAGCTTTATGTTAAGATCCATGATCTTACCAAACCGGGTTAAACGATGATCCGAGCTACCATAATCATAGATCGGGTCTCAATAATCATACATTTCGAATACTACATCATTTACACAACTTATGTGCTATTAACCACCATTTTTCATGCTTTTAGTAGACTTTTGTGCATCTTTTCGCATTTTAACGAGATTTAACCAACACAAATCCTTTTAACCACTTTAGATAAGTTCAAATATGAGTTTTAAGTGTTATACCTCTAGCTCAAGGCTAGGGAAGTTCGAGTGAAGAAAACGAGTGGTTAAAAGCAAACGGTTGAGGTTCTTCAACTTCCGAAAGCTCCTAGCTCGTTTGTACACTTTCTAACACTCTTGCATATGTATGGAATAGAAGGGACTTGATTGGATGATGATGTTTGTGGTGTTGTGGGTTACGGCCGAAGCCAAGAAGAAGAAGGAGAGAGGGATTTTTTTTTTTTGTTGTTGTGATGGTGAAAGAATGAAGCTCATGACATGTAGGTTACTTCTTATAACCATCTTTTTATATTACCCAAAGTATATTATGTCACCTATAATGTAGCATAATCTAATAAAATATTGCAACAAATCCACATGTGGGGGAACAAGTTGGAACCGTCACTTAGGGGGGTGGGGGGTTTTAGTTTTATTTCAACTAATATTTAAGTAATCTAGTGGAATTAGTTAGGTGATTTAATTTAGTTACTAGAGTGTTATGTATAATAACGGGTGTTAGGGTATTCGGGGACCCTAACTAGCTCAGAAAAATAAAAACAATGCTTCTAGCATTATTTTGGTGTTCCGGGTATTATCCGGTTGTTCGGTTACATACCGATCCGTTAAAGTGCTAAATTACACTTTTTAGCGTCTTTTAAGTACCTTGCTTGTACTCTTTCAATTCCCAACACTTAGGGAAATATTTTGGATAATAAAACGACATTTCTGCATAATATTTATATGTCTAAATGCTGAATTATTGCTGATTTGTATAAATTCTGCACTTAAAGTGCGTTTCGGGTGCTTTTTAGTGCTTATTTTTGCTTTCGTATTGCATATATATTAAACCCTTGTATGTACTCTTGGGTTTTAATGCATTCTTGCTATCGGACCTACACCTAGGCTCCAATTTTTATTGTCTGGCTGCTTTCTGCAGTTCCGTTGACACATAGTGTCTTACCGGTGAGTTTACTTAGTATTTTTGACGCAACGCTCTCGTTTGTGCATAAAGCAATATTTTGTAGTAACATGCATGAATTCACTTGTTTAGTATGTAATTAGACATGGCTGACAATTAAGCACATAATTGCAGTCATTAAGCACTAATTAAAGTGTACGGAAATTACCGGTTTGAGCCAGTTGTCACAACGACTACTCTGCGATGGTTGGAAAAGACGGAAGCTGTTCTTAAAATCAGCAAATGTGCCGAAGAAGATAAGGTGATGTATGCTTCCAACCTCTTTAAGGAATAAGCCTTAGAATGGTGGAATACAATTCTTCAGGCAAAAGGAAGTGACATGGCTTATGCCATGAACTGGGAAAAATTCAAGGAAATGACAGAAAGGAAATTTTGTCCCCCTTATGAAAAGGAACGAATGACTAACGAGTTCCTAAATCATAAAATGATAGATGTAAATTGTCGGGAGTATACGACGACGTTCTTCGAATACGCAAGAATGGTACCAACTCTGGCTTCGCCAGAACCCGTACTATTTTCTCGTTATATTTGGGGATTAGTTAGCGAAATCCGAGACATGGTCAAGGCCGCTAGACCACAGACTATTGAAGAAACTGTTGAATTAGCTAACATCCTGACAGATGGACTAATCTGCACAAGAGAAGAAAACAAGAAGAAAGATTTAGCCCAGAAAATTTCCTAAGAATTCAAAAACAAAGGAACTGAACTGTCTTTGGAGCAACCTACCTGCAGAATCTGTAACAAAAAGCATTCAGGAAGATGTCGTTTTAGGAGAACACCCTACTGTAACTTCTGCAAGATGACCGGGCATATAGAGAAAGAATGTAGAAGGAAAACTAATATCTGTTACAATTGCGGAGAAATAGGACACATCAAACCATATTGCCCGAAACTAACCAAAGCAGCCAACAACAAGGCCAGAACAACAGACGGAGCTAAAAGGAACGCGCGAGCATTCGTACTTACTACGCAAGAAGCAGAAATGATTCCAGACGTAATTGCTGATATTTAATATCTAAGTTAAGTTATTATTTGACTCTAGTATATATAAAAGTTTATAAATAAATGCATTTTGTCAAATACTTCATCTATTTAGAACCATAATACCGTTTGGTCTTCACTTTCATTGAATCATTTAATTGGTTACGACACCTTTTGGTGGCGTTTTCTTTAAATTGAAGCTTGAGCTATTCTCATTTTCACACCCGATGTACGGATGTATTTATTTAATTTATGTTGGTTCATTATCTTAAACAGTCTTAATACAATTATGTGTTAAGATAAGAGTACACAAATTCATATCATATTCCGGTGTATCTCTAAAGTTTCTTTCATCATTGATCGAAAATTCTATAATATTCATTTGGTCTTTTCATCATCAATTGAAAATCCTATTCGAAATGAATATCCAAATTTATTTCATTAAAACTTTCAGTTGATTACACGGTGAATTTGTTCAGTCACCGTAATTATTGAACTATTTCAATCATTACGACACCTTGCGGCGTTGATATAAACGTGTAGCTTGGGCTAATCATAATCATACGAATCATTCAAAACCACGTATGTATTTCGTTTGACTCATCATTAAAAATAGTCTTAATGCAATTATGTATTAAGACAATGATACGCTAAACTCTATTATATTTTCGGTGTATCCTTGGGATTCAATAAATGTCAACATATTGATTTTTCTCATATCATAATTCGATAATTGACAAATTATTTTCGTGCTTCTATTTCATTTGAGCTTGTTGATTCTGAGTCTTCCTCTGTTAACAATCAAAGTAAGTTTTCTTTTGACAGTGAATTCAATTGTTTCGAAAAGTCATTCACAACTTGTAAACATTCGATTTAGACGTCTATTGATCATATATCTCTTTTGGCTTGAACCTAGTCACCTTGAAAATTAAATCATTCATCTCGTTCGTTTGACATCGATTTTTTTTAGTAATTCAGTTAAACCATTGAGTCCTATTTATTGTAAAACTCATATCCACAAAATTTGAACAGGTCTTGATTCTGTGTCATTTACCTTAATACTGTTCTTATTGAGTAAGACGTGACATAACTTTAAGAAGACATCGTAGCCCAAATCTCGAGGACGAGATTTAAAACAAGGTGGGGAGGATGTAACATATCCATTTTTTATCATATAAGAATTATAGATTGTTTAAATTAATTAACCACTAGTAACTAGTTTTATTTTTAATATAATTATTCGACCCATATAGTTTTAAAAACCATTTTATATATAATTGGTTGGAATGTTATACTAATTAATTAGCTTGTATATGTGTGACATTTTTATTTTCTATATTAAAATAAAGTACATAAAAAAACTTATATTATTAGACAGGTAGATAATGGGTAAATTGACCGCCAAAAATATAAGGTATTTTCTCAAATGTAGGAACCGTTTAATAATTATAATTATAAAAATATATTATATTTGAACCTACTTCATTTTTAATGAAACTTGGTTCAAACTGTAGATAAAATTATTCTCATTCTAATGACATATTTATTATTTTGTAAAACGTCATACTTTAGAAGTTATACGCGCTAAATAAGTGAAGCTGCTATATTAATTATAATAATAAAATAACATTAAATTTAAACACTAAGCATTTGAAATTTAAGTGTACGGTTGTTTTGTGATATACATGAAATTAAAAGAAAAATAAATAAAATAAAAATCAACAAATGAAAGTTATCTATGTGTATGCATGTATAGTGTACAATTCAAAACTTGAAATTAATGCCAAAGGTATACGTGGAGGATTTTGGCATGAGCCTCAAGCTCATTTTGAGTATAAAAAGAAGACATACAAGGACAGATTCAATTGCCCCTTTTCTTTCTTTCTACCATCTTTATGTCTCACCAACTTTCCATCTCTATTATTCTATTTTATTTTCAATAATAATAACAAAGCCCTGCCCCGTTTTAAGTGTTTTAACTCCCGATCACTGATACCCTTTCCGATTGATCTGGAGCCCCATAATGCATGTCAAGGCTCTGCCCGACTAAGTTCGTTGGGGTTCGGTCTCGTGACGTAGGGATATGGTTGAATTAAGGTTACTATATTTAACACGAGTACATTATATACATATATATATATATATATATATATAGGTAAAGGATCCTGTAAAAAGTGCCCAAAGTGTGAGAAGAATAAGAAATAATGTGGTGATGACAAGTGTCCTATACCTAAATTAATTCAAAAGGGTGAATTAGTAATTTTCTATTTTCTTTCAATTAATTGATTTAAAGATAACTGCCCAAAATAACTTCCACCCTTTATTATAGGAATTCGATTTTAGGAATTAATCTACGAATGTGTGTAGTGTTATATAATTCTGTAGTGCAACAACCATTCAGAACTGCATAGTGTTATATATTTTTATATAGTGTTATATAGTGTTACTTGGTGTTATATGGTGTTATAATAGTGTTACATGGTGTTATATAGTGTTCTTTGGTTATATAGTGTTATATGATGGATGCATAGTGTTATATAGTGTTATATTTTTCTGGTAGCATGCCTATGATGGATGTATAGTGTTATATATTGTTATATAGTGTTATATGATAGATGTATACTGTTATATGATGGATGTATAGTGTTATACGTTTCTTTGCAGCAGTTACATATTTTTCTATTTTTAGAATTTAGGATCGAGATAATTTAGCAATTAAATTTGAATAGCTAGTTTTTAGGAGATTGATGGCGGTTACCATATTTGAAACATTGGAAAAGACACTATTGCCCTTCAATTTTACATAAGGTCCTTCTAATTAAAACACAATTTACATTTTATACCCTATTGATCTCAACCATTAGATCAAATATCCAATGGTTTAAAACACTTCTTACCCTTCTCACATTTTAGACACTTTTTACCATATCCCTACCCTATATATATATATATATATATATATATATATATATATATATATATATATATATTTAAAAATAGCTCGTGAGTTATACCCAAGATTTATACCAGGAGGCTTTCTAGTTGAATCCTAAAGTTACAAAGTGAGTCCATTCTCTTTTCTCACAGTTTGTGAGTCATTCTCCTTTTTATCACCTTTTTGTGATACAATTATATTTAAAAATGCTTTCAAAAATTCTAAATGTTTACCAGTTATACTTACAGTGATTAAATTTTTATATTCTGTAATAACTGCCGGTATGGGAGGTTTTATACATTACTTGACCCTCGTTACTATTGACCAAAAGTTAGCCAATAGTAACATGATCACAATTACAGGGGAATTATGCCCCAGTAGCCATAGCCTATAACTTATATTATTTTAACATTAAATCATTACTAAATTTAATGTATGATTGAAATAAATCTAAATGATGTGTATATAAAATAGAGTTTTATTAATCATTATTAAAATATATATTAAAGAAAATATATTTAATAAACCTAAATTAGTATTTACATTATAAAATAATGTTTAGTCCATAAATGTATACCATAATAGAATAGTCAAATATAATATATTCTACTATACTAAGATTATATTTTTAGTCTTAGTCATGTTAATATATTAAATAATAATATTATAATTATTTAATTAATATATTATAATTGATAAGTTATAGCTATTAGTTTGACAGAAAATGATATATTTCATTTTCTGGGGTAAGTGGTTTTGTGCCATAGAAAATATAATTGACAAAGTAATGTCACGGGACACTACTAAGTCCAGAGTCACTAGTTGAGAGAATGATCAACAGTGATATGATCAGAGTCACTGGTTGAGAGAATGATCAACAGTGACATGACCAAAGGCACTAGTTGAAAGAATGATCAACAGTGTTATGACCAGAGTCACTAGTTGAAAGAATAATCAACAGTGATATGACCAGAGTCACTAGTTGAAAAAATGATCAACAGTGATATGACCAGAGTCACTAGTTGAAAGAATGATCAACAGTGATTTAACCATCGTCACGGGAATCGCCTAGTGACCAATACCATTGAATCATAATAAGATATATTTTATATTTATTACTTGATTAACTTCACTATTGGACGAAAATGAGCCAATGAGTGATATGACCACTGTCACATCGGAACTGCCACCATGTGACAAATATTGATTGAGTTGGGTAAATATAAACAAATATAAAAAACCCTTAATGCTGTAAAGTATAACAATATATTTCTATAAAAATGGAATGAACTCGCGAGTATTTATTACTGATAAAATGATTTCAAAACACGTTTCAGGTAACTTGCTATAAAGATAATAGAAGCTAGCTATGGAGCAGTGAAGGCTTAAATAAAGTGGCTATAAATACCTGAATAAAAGAAGAAATTTATGTTTTATTTATTTGGGTTTATCCCTATGAAAACATTTGAATTGAATATGGGTCTTAGCCCATTTGTTTAATATTAAAAATTCGGTGTTTTATAAAATCTGAATTTATTTCCTAACTACGATCCTGATGAAAATTTTTTCCGCTACGTATCTAATAAACACCGGTACTATCTGGCTGGTTCACGGCTCCCGCTCCCAGGGTGGGGTCAGGGGCTGTGACAGTACTCTTCATTTAAAGACCAATAATACTCTACATAGTAAACACATGCTTCTACAACTTCAGCAGACACGGATGTTGGGAACCTCTATTAGGCAACAACAGATGTTAGCAACAGTAGCAAGTTAAACAGCCGTTAGATTAGCAGATGATCACTACTAAGCAGATGTTCTCTTTGGACAGACTTTACCTTTGCAAGAGATTTAAGCTAACAGTGTTGAGTATTTGCAATTGAGAGGAGAAAATTCTTCAAAAAACTGTTGACTTACCAAATAATAAAAAAATAATAAAATTTCAAACCTCTGGCATAAAAAAAACTCTTCATTTAAAGACCAATAGTACTCTACATCCTAAACACCTTCTACCACTTCAGCCCACACTGATGTTGAGAAGCTCTGTTAGGCAACAATAGATGTTGGCAACAGTAGCAATTCAAACAACCGTTAGATTAGCAGAGGATCACTACTAAACAGATGTTCTCTTTGGGCAGACTTTACCTTTGCTAGATATTTAAAGTAAGAGATGTTGAGTATTTGCAATTGAGAGGATGAAATTCTTCAAAAAACTGTTGACTTACCAAATAATAAAAAAATAATAAAATTTCAAACCTCTGACATAAAAAAAACTCTTCATTTAAAGACTAACAGTACTCTACATCCTAAACACATACTTCTACCACTTCAGCGCACACGGATGTTGAGAAGCTCTGTTAGGCAACAACAGATGTTGGCAACAATAGCAAGTCAAACAGCCGTTAGATTAGCAGAGGATCACTACTAAACAGATGTTCTCTTTGAGCAGACTTTACCTTTGACAGACATTTAAAGTAACAGATGTTGAGTATTTGCAATTGAGAGGAGAAAATTTTTCAAAAAAAACTGTTAACTTACCAAATAATAAAAAAATAATAAAATTTCAAACCTCTGGCATAAAAAACAATAAAAAAAACTCTTCATTTAAAGACTAACAGCTAAAAAATAGATGGATATCAACAGACTTTAGAAAACAGAGGTTTAAAAAACAGATAGACATCAACAGAATTTCTAACTATTTTTTAAGAAGGGACTTTTGATGTTTTGAATACATTATTATGCTTTCATCATCAGCAGATGATGATTTCGAGCAGATATTCTCTTTTAGCAAACTTTAACTTTGACAAATCTATACAGTAACAGAAATTGATTCTTTGTAATTCTTCAAAAAATTGTTCAAGCACAATTCAACATCAGCATAATCTAAATCAAACTCAGAGACAATTTCACATCTACATCAATATCGATCTGCAATACTCAGATGATATTAAAAATTACATAATACTTATGCACCCTAAAATTAGTAAAAATAAAATGCTCCACAAAGATTAATAGGATTAAAATTTAATTAAGAGATTAAAAGATCAACAATTAAATCGAGTACTGAACAACAAAACTTTAAAATCTTACAATAACACCAAGAAATTTAAGAATCTAACAGCAAAAATTAAGTGCTCTTAGCTTCAACTCCATCGAGTACTGAACCTCTCAATGTATATCTTTGACCATCGATATGAACTCCACGAAAGTTGAAGGCATCGCCACTAGGTTTCTAGAAACCTGGTCTCTCGTGAACAGACCAAGATGCAGTCCATCAAAACACCTCTTTAGCTCTTGAAGAGTAGCCCTATCGTCATATACTTAATCCTCAACTTGCTTGATAAAGAGCTGCTTTAAATCATCGGAGCTTGCAGAAGTGTATACATCTTATATGTATACATTCTATACATCAAAATTCCTAGCTTTATGCATCTTTTAATACAAAAAAGGCAGGAAAGAACAAACTGAATCTACTTATATATCTTATTAAATAAAATCTTATCTTACAGCAGAAGCAGATACTTTCTTGCGTTTAGTAGGAACCACTGTAGATTCTACATCATCATCATCTGCCCAAATCATTCATAATCATCATTTAGTCATAACCCAGATTAATTTAACTATACATTTAATAATCTTTCTTTGTGTTTAATTTAATACCATCAATATCCATATTAACATATTCTAAAACTATTATGGCTCCATAAATACTTCTACCACTGGTTGCTCGAAGAAAACAGAGCTGAAATATATCAACATTTTAAAATAAAATTATCAACATTATCAACAGTTTAAAAAAATCCACAAATCTAAAATAACCCGCAGCTGATTGTATGAATTTCACACAACCGTGATTAGACTGAAAGTAATGTCACGGGACACTACTAAGTCCAGAGTCACTAGTTGAGAGAATGATCAACAGTGATATGATCAGAGTCACTAGTTGAGAGAATGATCAACAGTGACATGACCAAAGGCACTAGTTGAAAGAATGATCAACAGTGTTATGACCAGAGTCACTAGTTGAAAGAATAATCAACAGTGATATGACCAGAGTCACTAGTTGAAAAAATGATCAACAGTGATATGACCAGAGTCACTAGTTGAAAGAATGATCAACAGTGATTTAACCATCGTCACGGGAATCGCCTAGTGACCAATACCATTGAATCATAATAAGATATATTTTATATTTATTACTTGATTAACTTCACTATTGGACGAAAATGAGCCAATGAGTGATATGACCACTGTCACATCGGAACTGCCACCATGTGACAAATATTGATTGAGTTGGGTAAATATAAACAAATATAAAAAACCCTTAATGCTGTAAAGTATAACAATATATTTCTATAAAAATGGAATGAACTCGCGAGTATTTATTACTGATAAAATGATTTCAAAACACGTTTCAGGTAACTAGCTATAAAGATAATAGAAACCAGCTATGGAGCACTGAAGGCTTAAATAAAGTGGCTATAAATACCTGAATAAAAGAAGAAATTTATGTTTTATTTATTTGGGTTTATCCCTATGAAAACATTTGAATTGAATATGGGTCTTAGCCCATTTGTTTAATATTAAAAATTCGGTGTTTTATAAAATCTGAATTTATTTCCTAACTACGATCCTGATGAAAAATTTTTCCGCTACGTATCTAATAAACACCGGTACTATCTGGCTGGTTCACGGCTCCCGCTCCCAGGGTGGGGTCGGGGGCTGTGACAGTACTCTTCATTTAAAGACCAATAATACTCTACATAGTAAACACATGCTTCTACAACTTCAGCAGACACGGATGTTGGGAACCTCTATTAGGCAACAACAGATGTTAGCAACAGTAGCAAGTTAAACAGCCGTTAGATTAGCAGATGATCACTACTAAGCAGATGTTCTCATTGGACAGACTTTACCTTTGCAAGAGATTTAAACTAACAGTGTTGAGTATTTGCAATTGAGAGGAGAAAAATCTTCAAAAAACTGTTGACTTACCAAATAATAAAAAATAATAAAATTTCAAACCTCTGGCATAAAAAAACTCTTCATTTAAAGACCAATAGTACTCTACATCCTAAACACATACTTCTACCACTTCAGCCCACACTGATGTTGAGAAGCTCTGTTAGGCAACAATAGATGTTGGCAACAGTAGCAATTCAAACAACCGTTAGATTAGCAGAGGATCACTACTAAACAGATGTTCTCTTTGGGCAGACTTTACCTTTGCTAGATATTTAAAGTAAGAGATGTTGAGTATTTGCAATTGAGAGGATGAAATTCTTCAAAAAACTGTTGACTTACCAAATAATAAAAAAATAATAAAATTTCAAACCTCTGACATAAAAAAAACTCTTCATTTAAAGACTAACAGTACTCTACATCCTAAACACATACTTCTACCACTTCAGCGCACACGGATGTTGAGAAGCTCTGTTAGGCAACAACAGATGTTGGCAACAATCGCAAGTCAAACAGCCGTTAGATTAGCAGAGGATCACTACTAAACAGATGTTCTCTTTGAGCAGACTTTACCTTTGACAGACATTTAAAGTAACAGATGTTGAGTATTTGCAATTGAGAGGAGAAAATTTTTCAAAAAAAACTGTTAACTTACCAAATAATAAAAAAAATAATAAAATTTCAAACCTCTGGCATAAAAAACAATAAAAAAAACTCTTCATTTAAAGACTAACAGCTAAAAAATAGATGGATATCAACAGACTTTAGAAAACAGAGGTTTAAAAAACAGATAGACATCAACAGAATTTCTAACTATTTTTTAAGAAGGGACTTTTGATGTTTTGAATACATTATTATGCTTTCATCATCAGCAGATGATGATTTCGAGCAGATATTATCTTTTAGCAAACTTTAACTTTGACAAATCTATACAGTAACAGAAATTGATTCTTTGTAATTCTTCAAAAAATTGTTCAATCACAATTCAACATCAGCATAATCTAAATCAAACTCAGAGACAATTTCACATCTACATCAATATCGATCTGCAATACTCAGATGATATTAAAAATTACATAATAATACTTATGCACCCTAAAATTAGTAAAAATAAAATGCTCCACAAAGATTAATAGGATTAAAATTTAATTATGAGATTAAAAGATCAACAATTAAATCGAGTACTGAACAACGAAACTTTAAAATCTTACAACAACACCAAGAAATTTAAGAATCTAACAGCAAAAATTAAGTGCTTTTAGCTTCAACTCCATCGAGTACTGAACCTCTCAATGTATATCTTTGACCATCGATATGAACTCCACGAAAGTTGAAGGCATCGCCACCAGGTTTCTAGAAACCTGGTCTCTCGTGAACAGACCAAGATGCAGTCCATCAAAACACCTCTTCAGCTCTTGAAGAGTAGCCCTATCCTCATATACTTAATCCTCAACTTGCTTGATAAAGAGCTGCTTTAAATCATCGGAGCTTGCAGAAGTGTATGCATCTTATATGTATACATTCTATACATCAAAATTCCTAGCTTTATGCATCTTTTAATACAAAAAAGGCAGGAAAGAACAAACTGAATCTACTTATATATCTTATTAAATAAAATCTTATCTTACAGCAGAAGCAGATACTTTCTTGCGTTTAGTAGGAACCGCTGTAGATTCTACATCATCATCATCTGCCCAAATCATTCATAATCATCATTTAGTCATAACCCAGATTAATTTAACTATACATTTAATAATCTTTCTTTGTGTTTAATTTAATACCATCAATATCCATATTAACATTTTCTAAAACTATTATGGCTCCACAAATACTTCTACCACTGGTTGCTCGAAGAAAACAGAGCTGAAATATATCAACATTTTAAAATAAAATTATCAACATTATCAACAGTTTAAAAAAATCCACAAATCTAAAATAACCCGCAGCTGATTGTATGAATTTCACACAACCGTGATTAGACTGAAATATAAAGCGAGAATGTGGCACCGAATTCACTTGGGAACTTCAAAGTGACATGAAGACCAAGTACTCGCACCTCTTCCAAGAGTCTTTCTCTTGAATAAATTTCTGAACGAAATTTCCTAAAGTAAGGGAGACAGTAACGTTCTATATTTTCGTAGTATTCTCTTTTCGATTTATTGTAATTCGTAGTCTCATTTCAATCTCTTGCAATCCGAGACCATGATCATTAAAGAAATCATATTTTGTATCATACTTTCACAATTAAATTTGCATTATACGTAACACTCTCAAATGCGCGTTTTATACAAAACCGAGCCATACATCGAGTTTACATTTTCTTCAGAATATTAATCATACATAAATTGTTGTTACAAATACTTGCGTACACCTTAAATACCCAAAACATGCTTAACTATGAGCTTTTAGCATGAAATAACAACAAAATCAACCTCGGGGGGGGGGGGGGGGTCAAACTACACATTTATGGAGAAGGCTTCCCTCGCGTCGCACAGGGGAATACTAGTTTCCCTGTCGCAAGACACGACACAGCCGTTCTTTCAGTCAGATTGTTGGCAGCTCGCGAATTTGGGTTTAAATCCCGTTTCCATCCTCTCCAACTCTTAACTACCTCCATTAAACACCAAACCCTAATACCTACTTATAAATATACCACTTCTCCACCTCCTAAACACTTTCAACACCTCTAAATCACTTCCAAACTCTCAACTCATCAAAAATCTCAACCTGGACAGATTGTTCAAAGCTCCAAAACAGTGAGTTTTGAGCTTGTTTCTTCAACTTTTCTTCTTGTTTTCTTGCTTCTCCTTCCTTGGATGACCTCTAGAAGTGTTACCACATGTTTACCAAGGTAAACAAAGATGGTACATCACCATTTTAAGGTCCAAAGTTAGGATTTTTATCAAACCTTTATACTTGTATATTTCTTTAGTTTGTTTTCTTAGAACTTTTGACACCAAACCAAGTCAACAACTAATCTCTATGTTGAGAGGCTTGTGTTAAGGTTAAAAAACACAATACTTACAAGTATAGTCGTTAAATATTTCTTTAAAAATAAACTTTGACGTGATAGTTACAAATTCTGTTAAGTTAATCATTTTTTTCACATGTTTTCTTGCTTTTCCTTCCTTGTATAACCTCTAGAAGTATTACCACATGTTAAACAAGGTAAGCAAAGATGGTACATCACTATTTTAAGGTCCAAAGTTAGGATTTTTATCAAACCTTTATACTTGTATATTTCTTTACTTTGTTTTCTTGGAACTTTTGACACCAAACCAAGTCAAAAACTAAGCTCTATGTTGAGAGACTTTTGTTTAAAAAACATAGGTTGAATAAAATACAATGTAATATGCTTACAAATACAGTCATTAAAATTTTTCTTTAAAAATAAACTTTGGCGTGATAGTTACAAATTCTGTTAAGTTAAACATTTTTTCCACATGTTTTCTTGCTTCTCCTTCCTTGGATAACCTCTAGAAGTGTTACCACATGTTTACCAAGGTAAACAAAGATGGTACATCATCATTTTGAGGTCCAAAGTTATGATTTTTATCAAACTTTTATACTTGTATATTCCTTTACTTTGTTTTCTTGAAACTTTTGACACCAAACCAAGTCAACAACTAATCTGTATGCCGAGAGACTTGTGTTAAAGTTAAAAAAACATAGGTTGAATAAAATATAGTGTAATATGCTAACAAATATAGTCGTTAAAATATCTTTAAAAATAAACTTTAACGTGACAATTACAAATTCTGTTAAGTTGAACATATTTTTTCCAACTTGCTGTTATTTTTTTTATCTAATTGATAATATAAATTCAATTAAAGTGTACAAAGCCCTTTATATATCATTTTAACACAAATAAGCTAACTTGAATTATAATAATAGATATAAAATACATATGGAAGTGAGACAAGTTTTAATATAAAAGGTGAAAACTAAAACTTGGATTTTTTTAATATCACATATTTTTTTGTTTGACATTTTTTTTTATCATTTACACTATCCAGCTACATTAAATATTTAAAAATATCTTGAATCTCGTTCAGAAAAAACAATTACTATAATTATTTTTCTTTTTTAGATATTTTAATGGTCATAATTTCAAAGTTGACGTATTTGGAGACTTAAATAAAAGCTTCAAAATAAAAAAATATTTCGTTATTTTGAGACTCAGAAAATAGTTGTATTGAGACGTAAATAATTATTCATAATTAAATAATAAGTATCCATGATTAATTTTGTAGGAACCGTTCGTACAATCAAATTAAATAAACAAATTTAAATACAAGATTACAATTCAGAAATAAGAAAGCTGAAACACAAGTACTATTACAACTGAAAAAATCCAAAATACAAGAAAGGTGTAGAAGCAGAGTAGGACTGAGGCACGTGTTCAACACTCTTCCCTTAAAACGAGTACTCCTGGGAGGCTCGGAATTTGTTTTAAGGGAAGCGTGTTGAACACGTGCCTCAGTCCTACTCTGCTTCTACACCTTTCTTGTATTTTGGATTTTTTCAGTTGTAATAGTACTTGTGTTTCAGCTTTCTTATTTCTGAATTGTAATCTTGTATTTAAATTTGTTTATTTTATTTGATTGTACGAACGGTTCCTACAATCCACGCTGCGCGCGCGCGCCCAGGCGTGCATGCTCATGCGCGGTGCGTCCTCTTGGCTCAAGTCCATGCGCGCGTGCGCCACGTCACCTGTGAGCTTATACGAGCGCGCCACACAGTCGCGCCGTATTGGCTCACTCTGGTGTGCTGCGCACGACACAGCAGGACCCATGCACCATGCGCGCAACCGCGCGTCTCCGTGCCATGTGTACTCGCGCGCGCATGCGCATGACTGCCACGTCATGCGCCGCATCACCTACCACTTGGTCCTTGCAACCCTTGTGCTCCACCACGCGCACGCGGTCAAAAATACAAAGGCGGCTCTCAAGCGGCTCGCGGCGATGCGAGCGTGCAAAGTGCGCCATCAAAGCGCCACATTGCGCCTCATCGCCCAAGCCACGCGCGCGCGCGCGCGAGCGTGTGCGAGTGCGAGTTAGGGTGCTCCGCACCCTTCGCGAGGACACTAGTGTGTGCTTCCATGAAACAATAAGGATGGAGAGTTCCACCTTAAATACCCATTTAAGTTCCATCTCTCCTCCTATGTGGGACAAGGTGCTACTTTCCCTTTTGTTTCAGCATTCAATGTTTCAAACACCCAACTTTGAGCATCGATATCTCATTCATCTTAGCTCGGTTTTGGACGTGGTTTAGTTCGTTGCGAAGCTCTTCCAACATAGAACACAAACCCACAAATAAATATATAAAACCCGCTCATTTTATTATATTTATTTCTAGTCCAAAATAGGAAAAAACCATTTTCCTATATTTGTGAAAAATGCTATTTTCACCTATTTTTCCAACAATCCCCCACATGTATGGAAATGGATCTTTTCCTTACACTTTTCAACGATAAACTTCGACAGTTGAGTATTGCAAGATAGGTAGGTTTTAACCTTTGAACCTTCTTTTGTGAAGCGCACTTAGCTTACTAGCGGTGTGTAGACGCGATGTCCTTGAACATACCCCCATTTGTGTAAACGACAATACACTTCGCACAATACTCTCCCTGGTTTGGCCAACTCCTCATTGTCGTGTCCTATTATGGTCCTGGAACACTAGCCTGGTTCTGCGAGAGCTCTAGGATTTGAGCACCCCACAAATCCATTTGAAGCGACCCTACTTCTCTCTAACATAGGTGATTCCCTGAATCATTAAAAGCATCATGGTTATTTGATTTCCCGAAATCGTAAACCTTAATATGCTTAGCCTCCCTTCAATGTCACTGATTGGAATGGACTAGGAAGTATAAATAACTCCCTTTTTATTTAGTTTGGGGTACTCCCCCACAGTGACTCCGTTTGGTAATATGATTAAGTTGTCCTATTGAACTTAGATCTTGGGATCTCCAGTCAACTAAGTTAGGTTTCCCTCATATTCCCATTTACCACGGGCTTTAGTCCCATTCCTCTTGACGACGTTTCTACTAACTCTCTGCTTAAGCCTTTTGTAAACGGGTCCGCAATGTTATCCGTTGATCTCACATAATCAATTGTGATAACACCCGTTGAGAGTAGTTGTCGTATCGTGTTATGTCTACGTCGCATATGCCTTGATCTGCCATTGTACATCAAGCTTTGAGCTCTACCAATCGCTGATTGGCTATCACAATGTACACATATGGCTGGCAAAGGCTTTGGCCATCTTGGAATATCTTCCACGAATTGGCGTAGCTATTCCGCCTCCTCGCCTGACTTATCCAAGGCGATAAATTCAGATTCCATTGTGGATCTTGCTATGACCGTTTGCGTAGAAGACTTCCAAGCAATAGCAGCTCCTCCAAGTGTAAACACGTAACCACTTGTTGATTTGGAATCTTTATTATCCGATATCCAGTTAGCATCAGTGTATCCTTCGATCACTGCTGGTTGTCGGGTATAATGCAGTCCATAATCTCTTGTGTATCTTATGTATTTAAGCACCCTCGTGATAGCTTTCCAATGATCCGCGCACGGATTGCTGGTGTATCTACTTAACCTACTCACCGCGTAAGCCAAGTCGGGTCTAGTACATGTCATTAGATACATTAGACTGCCAATAATTCTTGAATACTCTAACTGAGCAATTCCATCTCCTTTATTCTTCTTAAGATGTTGGGAGGTATCAACTGGAGTTCGAGCTACACTCGTATCTCCCGAGTTGAATTTTTCAAGAATTTTATCCACATAGTGAGATTGACTTAACACAAGACCATCTTGGGTTCTTATGATCTTTACTCCAAGAATCACATCAGCTAAACCCATGTCTTTCATGTCAAATCTCGCTTTCAACATGCTTTTAGTAGCTTTGATAATTTTATCATTACTCCCAATGATAAGCATATCGTCTACATAAAGGCATAATATCACATAACCTTCATTTGTGTCTTTGAAATAAACACATTTGTCGCACTCATTTATTTTGAAACCATTGTCAATCATGACATGATCAAACTTTTGGTGCCATTGTTTTGGTGCTTGCTTCAATCCATACAAAGACTTGACGAGTTTACATACTTTACCCTCTTGACCTGGGGCGGAGAAACCTTCAGGTTGCTCCATGTAAATCTCTTCTTCTAAATCGCCATTTAGAAATGCGGTTTTAACATCCATTTGGTGAACTTCCAAATTTCTTAAAGCCGCTATAGCAAGAACCAATCTAATCGAGGTTATGCGCGTCACAGGCGAGTAGGTATCAAAGTAATCTAGACCTTCCTTTTGTCTAAATCCTTTAATCACCAACCTAGCCTTGTATTTATCAATACTTCCATCAGTTTTCATCTTCCTTTTGAATATCCAACGATATCCAAGTGGTTTACAACCAGGTGGAAGATCTACTAACTCCCAAGTATGATTTTGCAATATAGAATCAATCTCGTTCTTTATTGCTTCTTTCCATTGAGGTCCTTCCGAAGAAGAAACTGCTTCGCAATATGTATTGGGCTCGCCCTCAACCATATAGCTAACGAAGTCAGGACCGGAGGATTTTTCAACCCTTGGCCTTTTGCTTCGCCTACGATCACCCTCGTCAACCTCAGGTTGATCGTGTGTTTCATCTATCCGCGTAGATGAACTTGGACCCGCTTCATCTAACCATGTAGATGAACTTGGACCCGGTTCATCAAGTGCTGTTGATGAAGTTGTATGTGTTTGTCTTCTCAAAGGAAACACATTTTCAAAATACGAAACAACGTTAGGATTCACCTCCATGATAGTGTCTTTGTGTACATCAGGGTTCTTGGACTCATGTACAAGAAAGCGATGTGCACTACTTTGATGCGCATACCCAATGAATATGCAATCAACAGTTTTGGGTCCTATCCTAAGAGCCTTAGGAGGTGGCACAGTCACCTTTGCTAGGCACCCCCACACTTTCAAGTATTTGTAGGAAGGTTTTTTCCTTTTCCATAACTCATATGGAGTTTCGTCTCTCTTTTTGAGTGGTATCTTATTCAAAAGATAGTTAGCCGAGAGAATGGCTTCCCCCCACATGTCATGGCTCACCCCAGAACTTATCAACATGGCGTTCATCATTTCTTTCAATGTGTGGTTCTTTCGTTCCGCCATGCCATTTGATTGTGGAGAATAAGGAGGTGTACACTCATGTACTATGCCACTTTTTGCGCATAACTCGGCAAAAGGTGCAACATATTCGCCTCCTCGATCGCTTCGCAAAGCTTTTATCTTCTTTTGAAGTTGATTCTCAACTTCATTTTTATACAAGATAAATTTAGTTATTGCTTCATCTTTACTTTTTAGTAAATACACATAGCAATATTTAGTACTATCGTCAATAAACGTGATAAAGTACTTATTTCCACCTCTTGTGGGTACCGCTTTTAAATCACAAATATCGGTGTGAATTAAATCAAGGGGTTCGGTTATTCGTTCAACCGATTTGGATGATGTTCTTGTAAGTTTGGATTCTACACAAGTTTCACATTTATAGTGTGAATCAATATGGAATGTTGGTATACAATTTAAATTGATTAAACGTCGTATTGAATTAAAATTAACGTGACCTAATCTACCAAGTGGTAGGTGATGCGGTGCATGACATGGCAGTCATGCGCATGCGCGCGCGAGTACACATGGCACGGAGACACGCGGTTGCGCGCATGGTGCATGGGTCCTGCTGTGTCGTGCGCGGCGCACCAGAGTGAGCCAATACGGCGCGACTGTGTGGCGCGCTCGTATAAGCTCACAGGTGACGTGGCGCACGCGCGCATGGACTTGAGCCAAGAGGACGCACCGCGCATGAGCATGCACGCCTGGGCGCGCGCGCGCAGAAGCTTCCAGCATTGAATGACAGTGCAGTTTCAGTCCAGCTTCGTAACTGACGAGTTAATAAGCTTTGACTGAGAATTAAATGACGTATTAAATTGCATTGAAGACGTTTAATGCAATTTAAACCTCTCTTTAATTCGTTTTTGACTGTTTTGACTTAGGAGCTGTATATATACAGCTCCATACCTACTTCAGAAGCATACCAGTAACAACAACAGCAAACAACTCTCTCTAGACTACTTGTGATCTTCTTTTCTTGCAGTTTCAAGGTAACCTTCGGGTTGTAGGTCTACTCCGGCAGTACTACTGCTCCGGCTGTTGTACCCTGGGAAACAAAACGAGTACTCCTGGGAGGCTCGGAATTTGTTTTAAGGGAAGCGTGTTGAACACGTGCCTCAGTCCAACTCTGCTTCTACACCTTTCTTGTATTTTGGATTTTTTCAGTTGTAATAGTACTTGTGTTTCAGCTTTCTTATTTCTGAATTGTAATCTTGTATTTAAATTTGTTTATTTTATTTGATTGTACGAACGGTTTTGTTTTCACTCAGTTTGTGTTTCAAACCAGTTTTGTTTTCACTCAGTTTGTGTTTTAAAAACATATTTTTTTTTGGTTTTCATCTTCAAAGGAGCGACTTTGGTTGAAAACCATTCTGGTTACATTCAGAATTTGTCCTAAAAATTTGCTGAACTTTCTGATTTGGTCTTCAAAGTTGGACTTAGAAGCCAATTAGTAAGTTCTAAATATTATAAATTTTCTGTTTTTGGTCTTCAAAGTTGGACTTAGAAGCCGAAACAGTAAATTGTGGTAAAATTAAAATTTAGTAGTTTCCTTCTGGTTTGTGCGTAAATCAGAATTTTTTGACTAAAAAATTTTAATTTTAATTTTTTCAGAATGTCGACCTCAAACAACAACAATACGAATGTTGTAGTTGGAACCCCTGCCAACACTGTGGGAGCGTCCACAGTGGCAAATCATGCTGAAAGACCTGAGAAGTTCTCGGGTCTACACTTCAAGCGGTGGCAACAGAAGATGTTCTTCTACTTGACCACCATGAACCTTGCGAGGTTCTTGACGGAAACCGCTCCCCAACCTGCGGAAGGGGACACCGACGCTCAGGCTTTGAGCGCGGTAGATGCGTGGAAGCATTCGGATTTCATATGTCGAGGCTATGTACTCAACGGTCTCTCGGATGCCCTGTATAATGTGTACTATAATATCAAGACTTCCAAAGAGTTATGGGAGTCCTTGGAGAAAAAGTACAAAACGGAGGATGCGGGAACAAAGAAATTTGTTGTCGCCCGTTTCTTGGACTTCAAAATGGTTGATAACAAGCCGGTTATGAACCAAGTCCAAGAGTTGCAAATTATACTAAATGACATCCATGCCGAGGGAATGGTACTTAGCGAGACATTTCAAGTGGCAGCCATGATTGAGAAATTACCTCCTGCTTGGTTGGATTTTAAGAATTATCTTAAACACAAGCAGAAGGAAATGTCGGTGGAGGACCTTGTTCTTCGTCTTCGTATAGAAGAGGAGAATAGGATCGCCCTAAAAAACAGCCTTGTGCAGCCTAGTGCTAGTGCAAACGTGGTTGAGCATGGGCAATCCTCTAAAGGCGCAAAGGGTAAGGGGAAAAAGGACAAAGGGAAAGCAAAGGCTAGCAAAATTGGACCGAAGAAAGGGGTTGTGAAAAAGAAACCTCCAACGTTCCAAGGGACTTGTTACAACTGTGACGAGCCGGGGCATCGGGCTAACCAATGCAAGAAACCAAAGCGTGAGCGTGCGCACATGGTGGATGAAGACGGAATGCCTTTGGTGGCAATGATTTCCGACAAAAGTGCAATGATGGATGAGGTCAATACGGTGACCAATACTCCAAAAGGTTGGTGGGTTGATACGGGAGCGACCCGTTATGTTTGTGCAGACAAAACCCTCTTTACCACCTTCAAGGCGCTTGAAGGAGATGAGAAGCTGTATATGGGCAATGCAGCCACCGCCGACATCATGGGTGAAGGAACGGTGATCTTGAAGTGGACCTCAGGAAAGGAGCTCACTCTAAGCAACGTGTTGTATGTTCCGGACTTGCGGAAGAATCTAGTCTCGGGATGGTTGCTTAACAAGTTTGGATTTCGTTTAGTATTTGAGAGCGATCAATTTGTACTTACTAAACGAGGAATGTATGTTGGTAAGGGCTACGCCCAAAACGGCATGTTTAAATTAAATGTAATGGATGTCAAAAAGATGAATAAAATTGCTACTACTTCTACTTATATGCTTGAGTTTTCTGATTCAAATAAATGGCATGGTAGATTAGGTCACGTTAATTTTAATTCAATACGACGTTTAATCAATTTAAATTGTATACCAACATTCCATATTGATTCACACTATAAATGTGAAACTTGTGTAGAATCCAAACTTACAAGAACATCATCCAAATCGGTTGAACGAATAACCGAACCCCTTGATTTAATTCACACCGATATTTGTGATTTAAAAGCGGTACCCACAAGAGGTGGAAATAAGTACTTTATCACGTTTATTGACGATAGTACTAAATATTGCTATGTGTATTTACTAAAAAGTAAAGATGAAGCAATAACTAAATTTATCTTGTATAAAAATGAAGTTGAGAATCAACTTCAAAAGAAGATAAAAGCTTTGCGAAGCGATCGAGGAGGCGAATATGTTGCACCTTTTGCCGAGTTATGCGCAAAAAGTGGCATAGTACATGAGTGTACACCTCCTTATTCTCCACAATCAAATGGCATGGCGGAACGAAAGAACCACACATTGAAAGAAATGATGAACGCCATGTTGATAAGTTCTGGGGTGAGCCATGACATGTGGGGGGAAGCCATTCTCTCGGCTAACTATCTTTTGAATAAGATACCACTCAAAAAGAGAGACGAAACTCCATATGAGTTATGGAAAAGGAAAAAACCTTCCTACAAATACTTGAAAGTGTGGGGGTGCCTAGCAAAGGTGACTGTGCCACCTCCTAAGGCTCTTAGGATAGGACCCAAAACTGTTGATTGCATATTCATTGGGTATGCGCATCAAAGTAGTGCACATCGCTTTCTTGTACATGAGTCCAAGAACCCTGATGTACACAAAGACACTATCATGGAGGTGAATCCTAACGTTGTTTCGTATTTTGAAAATGTGTTTCCTTTGAGAAGACAAACACATACAACTTCATCAACAGCACTTGATGAACCGGGTCCAAGTTCATCTACATGGTTAGATGAAGCGGGTCCAAGTTCATCTACGCGGATAGATGAAACACACGATCAACCTGAGGTTGACGAGGGTGATCGTAGGCGAAGCAAAAGGCCAAGGGTTGAAAAATCCTCCGGTCCTGACTTCGTTAGCTATATGGTTGAGGGCGAGCCCAATACATATTGCGAAGCAGTTTCTTCTTCGGAAGGACCTCAATGGAAAGAAGCAATAAAGAACGAGATTGATTCTATATTGCAAAATCATACTTGGGAGTTAGTAGATCTTCCACCTGGTTGTAAACCACTTGGATATCGTTGGATATTCAAAAGGAAGATGAAAACTGATGGAAGTATTGATAAATACAAGGCTAGGTTGGTGATTAAAGGATTTAGACAAAAGGAAGGTCTAGATTACTTTGATACCTACTCGCCTGTGACGCGCATAACCTCGATTAGATTGGTTCTTGCTATAGCGGCTTTAAGAAATTTGGAAGTTCACCAAATGGATGTTAAAACCGCATTTCTAAATGGCGATTTAGAAGAAGAGATTTACATGGAGCAACCTGAAGGTTTCTCCGCCCCAGGTCAAGAGGGTAAAGTATGTAAACTCGTCAAGTCTTTGTATGGATTGAAGCAAGCACCAAAACAATGGCACCAAAAGTTTGATCATGTCATGATTGACAATGGTTTCAAAATAAATGAGTGCGACAAATGTGTTTATTTCAAAGACACAAATGAAGGTTATGTGATATTATGCCTTTATGTAGACGATATGCTTATCATTGGGAGTAATGATAAAATTATCAAAGCTACTAAAAGCATGTTGAAAGCGAGATTTGACATGAAAGACATGGGTTTAGCTGATGTGATTCTTGGAGTAAAGATCATAAGAACCCAAGATGGTCTTGTGTTAAGTCAATCTCACTATGTGGATAAAATTCTTGAAAAATTCAACTCGGGAGATACGAGTGTAGCTCGAACTCCAGTTGATACCTCCCAACATCTTAAGAAGAATAAAGGAGATGGAATTGCTCAGTTAGAGTATTCAAGAATTATTGGCAGTCTAATGTATCTAATGACATGTACTAGACCCGACTTGGCTTACGCGGTGAGTAGGTTAAGTAGATACACCAGCAATCCGTGCGCGGATCATTGGAAAGCTATCACGAGGGTGCTTAAATACATAAGATACACAAGAGATTATGGACTGCATTATACCCGACAACCAGCAGTGATCGAAGGATACACTGATGCTAACTGGATATCGGATAATAAAGATTCCAAATCAACAAGTGGTTACGTGTTTACACTTGGAGGAGCTGCTATTGCTTGGAAGTCTTCTACGCAAACGGTCATAGCAAGATCCACAATGGAATCTGAATTTATCGCCTTGGATAAGTCAGGCGAGGAGGCGGAATAGCTACGCCAATTCGTGGAAGATATTCCAAGATGGCCAAAGCCTTTGCCAGCCATATGTGTACATTGTGATAGCCAATCAGCGATTGGTAGAGCTCAAAGCTTGATGTACAATGGCAGATCAAGGCATATGCGACGTAGACATAACACGATACGACAACTACTCTCAACGGGTGTTATCACAATTGATTATGTGAGATCAACGGATAACATTGCGGACCCGTTTACAAAAGGCTTAAGCAGAGAGTTAGTAGAAACGTCGTCAAGAGGAATGGGACTAAAGCCCGTGGTAAATGGGAATATGAGGGAAACCTAACTTAGTTGACTGGAGATCCCAAGATCTAAGTTCAATAGGACAACTTAATCATATTACCAAACGGAGTCACTGTGGGGGAGTACCCCAAACTAAATAAAAAGGGAGTTATTTATACTTCCTAGTCCATTCCAATCAGTGACATTGAAGGGAGGCTAAGCATATTAAGGTTTACGATTTCGGGAAATCAAATAACCATGATGCTTTTAATGATTCAGGGAATCACCTATGTTAGAGAGAAGTAGGGTCGCTTCAAATGGATTTGTGGGGTGCGCAAATCCTAGAGCTCTCGCAGAACCAGGCTAGTGTTCCAGGACCATAATAGGACACGACAATGAGGAGTTGGCCAAACCAGGGAGAGTATTGTGCGAAGTGTATTGTCGTTTACACAAATGGGGGTATGTTCAAGGACATCGCGTCTACACACCGCTAGTAAGCTAAGTGCGCTTCACAAAAGAAGGTTCAAAGGTTAAAACCTACCTATCTTGCAATACTCAACTGTCGAAGTTTATCGTTGAAAAGTGTAAGGAAAAGATCCATTTCCATACATGTGGGGGATTGTTGGAAATTTGATGAAAATAGCATTTTTCATGTGGGGGATTGTTGGAAAAATAGGTGAAAATAGCATTTTTCACAAATATAATAAAATGAGCGGGTTTTATATATTTATTTGTGGGTTTGTGTTCTATGTTGGAAGAGCTTCGCAACGAACTAAACCACGTCCAAAACCGAGCTAAGATGAATGAGATATCGATGCTCAAAGTTGGGTGTTTGAAACATTGAATGCTGAAACAAAAGGGAAAGTAGCACCTTGTCCCACATAGGAGGAGAGATGGAACTTAAATGGGTATTTAAGGTGGAACTCTCCATCCTTATTGTTTCATGGAAGCACACACTAGTGTCCTCGCGAAGGGTGCGGAGCACCCTAACTCGCACTCGCACACGCTCGCGCGCGCGCGCGCGTGGCGTGGGCGATGAGGCGCAATGTGGCGCTTTGATGGCGCACTTTGCACTTCGCACGCTCGCATCGCCGCGAGCCGCTTGAGAGCCGCCTTTGTATTTTTGACCGCGTGCGCGTGGTGGAGCACAAGGGTTGCAAGGACCAAGTGGTAGGTGATGCGGCGCATGACGTGGCAGTCATGCGCATGCGCGCGCGAGTACACATGGCACGGAGACGCGCGGTTGCGCGCATGGTGCATGGGTCCTGCTGTGTCGTGCGCGGCGCACCAGAGTGAGCCAATACGGCGCGCTCATATAAGCTCACAGGTGACGTGGCGCACGCGCGCATGGACTTGAGCCAAGAGGACGCACCGCGCATGAGCATGCACGCCTAGGCGCGCGCGCAGAAGCTTCCAGCATTGAATGACAGTGCAGTTTCAGTCCAGCTTCGTAACTGACGAGTTAATAAGCTTTGACTGAGAATTAAATGACGTATTAAATTGCATTGAAGACGTTTAATGCAATTTAAACCTCTCTTTAATTCGTTTTTGACTGTTTCGACTTAGGAGCTGTATATATACAGCTCCATACCCACTTCAGAAGCATACCAGTAACAACAACAGCAAACAACTCTCTCTCTACTACTTGTGATCTTCTTTTCTTGCAGTTTCAAGGTAACCTTCGGGTTGTAGGTCTACTCCGGCAGTACTACTGCTCCGGCTGTTGTACCCTGGGAAACAAAACGAGTACTCCTGGGAGGCTCGGAATTTGTTTTAAGGGAAACGTGTTGAACACGTGCCTCAGTCCAACTCTGCTTCTACACCTTTCTTGTATTTTGGATTTTTTCAGTTGTAATAGTACTTGTGTTTCAGCTTTCTTATTTCTGAATTGTAATCTTGTATTTAAATTTGTTTAGTTTATTTGATTGTACGAACGGTTTAAATACAAGATTACAATTTAAGATTACAATTTGTTTTAAATTGTAGGAACCGTTCGTACAATCAAATAAAATAAACAAATTTAAATACAAGATTACAATTCAGAAATAAGAAAGCTGAAACACAAGTACTATTACAACTGAAAAAATCCAAAATACAAGAAAGGTGTAGAAGCAGAGTTGGACTGAGGCACGTGTTCAACACGCATCCCTTAAAACAAATTCCGAGCCTCCCAGGAGTACTCGTTTTGTTTCCCAGGGTACAACAGCCGGAGCAGTAGTACTGCCGTAGTAGACCTACAACCCGAAGGTTACCTTGAAACTGCAAGAAAAGAAGATCACAAGTAGTAGAGAGAGAGTTGTTTGCTGTTGTTGTTACTGGTATGCTTCTGAAGTGGGTATGGAGCTGTATATATACAGCTCCTAAGTCGAAACAGTCAAAAACGAATTAAAGAGAGGTTTAAATTGCATTAAACGTCTTCAATGCAATTTAATACGTCATTTAATTCTCAGTCAAAGCTTATTAACTCGTCAGTTACGAAGCTGGACTGAAACTGCACTGTCATTCAATGCTGGAAGCTTCGGCGCGCGCGCGCCCAGGCGTGCATGCTCATGCGCGGTGCGTCCTCTTGGCTCAAGTCCATGCGCGCGTGCGCCACGTCACCTGTGAGCCTATACGAGTGCGCCACACAGTCGCGCCGTATTGGCTCACTCTGGTGCGCCGCGCACGAAGTAGAGAGAGAGTTGTTTGTTGTTGTTGTTACTGGTATGCTTCTGAAGTGGGTATGGAGCTGTATATATACAGCTCCTAAGTCGAAACAGACAAAAACGAATTAAAGAGAGGTTTAAATTGCATTAAACGTCTTCAATGCAATTTAATACGTCATTTAATTCTCAGTCAAAGCTTATTAACTTGTCAGTTACGAAGCTGGACTGAAACTGCACTGTCATTCAATGCTGGAAGCTTCTGCGCGCGCGCGCATGCTCATGCGCGGTGCGTCCTCTTGGCTCAAGTCCATGCGCGCGTGCGCCACGTCACCTGTGAGCTTATACGAGCGCGCCACACAGTCGCGCCGTATTGGCTCACTCTGGTGTGCCGCGCACGACACAGCAGGACCCATGCACCATGCGCGCAACCGCGCGTCTCCGTGCCATGTGTACTCGCGCGCGCATGCGCATGACTGCCACGTCATGCGCCGCATCACCTACCACTTGGTCCTTGCAACCCTTGTGCTCCACCACATGCACGCGGTCAAAAATACAAAGGCGGCTCTCAAGCGGCTCGCGGCGATGCGAGCGTGCGAAGTGCGCCATCAAAGCGCCACATTGCGCCTCATCGCCCACGCCACGCGCGCGCGCGCGAGCGTGTGCGATTGCGAGTTAGGGTGCTCCGCACCCTTCGCGAGGACACTAGTGTGTGCTTCCATGAAACAATAAGGATGGAGAGTTCCACCTTAAATACCCATTTAAGTTCCATCTCTCCTCCTATGTGGGACAAGGTGCTACTTTCCCTTTTGTTTCAGCATTCAATGTTTCAAACACCCAACTTTGAGCATCGATATCTCATTCATCTTAGCTCGGTTTTGGACGTGGTTTAGTTCGTTGCGAAGCTCTTCCAACATAGAACACAAACCCACAAATAAATATATAAAACCCGCTCATTTTATTATATTTATTTCTAGTCCAAAATAGGAAAAAATCATTTTCCTATATTTGTGAAAAATGCTATTTTCACCTATTTTTCCAACAAATTTTATATTAAATATCTAAAAATGTATACGAGAAAACCAAAAGGTACATTATTTATAATGGTGACAAGTATTCTAAAGTTATTTTTATTTATTAGTTATAGATAGATAGAGATGGGTGGGTTATACTAGTGAATCATATTTTTTTTTTGTCAAACACTACTACAAAATAGAGCATAAGACGGTGTTCAATATTTGGTTTAGACGGTGTTATTTTAATAACCCCGTCTTAAAATCAATTCCTCACATGACCGTTGTGCAAATCCAATTAAAATATTCAACAAAATTCCATAAAACACCCTCTTATGCTTCAACCCCGTCTTATGGTTACATACGCACCCTTTAGACGGTGTTCCCTTTGAACACCGTCTTATATGCTCATGCTTTAGACGGTGTTATTTTAATAACCCCGTCTTAAAATCAAATCCTCACATGACCGTTACACCAACCCAATTAAAATAATCAACAAAATTCCATACAACACCGTCTTATGCTTAAACCCCGTCTTATGTGTACATAGCACCCTTTAGACGGTGTTACCTTTGAACACCGTCTTATATACTCATCAAATTCAAATCGCAGAAGCTCCAACAACACACCAAATCTTCATCTTTCTTCCAACTTTCTCACCTTCTTCATTCTCTCATCTTCTTCATCCAACTTTCTCACCTTCTTCACTTAATTTCATCATTAAGAAGCTTTTAAAGCTTTAAGGTTAGTTTCTTTTTTCTTTACATATGTTACTTAATGTTTTTTAGTTTTATAAATAGTTTTAAATGTGTTTAGTTATATGTTTTTTTGTTAGAAATTGAAGTTGTCTTTTGTTTTTCTAAGGCATTAATGTATTGTATATGTGTTTAACATTGTTATAATTTATTTTCAGTGATATATGAAAATTTTCTATCTTAATTTACATATAGATGTTATATATTTACATTTACATATACATATAGGTATATAAATATATATTTAGGTAACCCTTTAGAATTACCCGTCCAAAATTTATCTAATAGAGATAAATTTTGGATTGTCCCGTTCGGGACTGCTTTTTGAATATTCTATCTCATTTAGGATATGTATACATTTTAACGAACTGTCATTTAAGAAAAGATCGGTTGGTATTTCCTCTACTCTCACGGGTTTGCGGTTTTTCGCATACTTGGGGAGTTAAGGGGAAATACTGCCGATTTTTTCTTAAATGTCGTCTCGTTAAAATGTGTACTTCTGAGATAGAATATTCAAAAAGTGGGTTAGGATTCACCTCCTTAGAAAACCGGTTTACATCATACGTATACGCTCATATCATTTTTTGTTTATTTGAATTTTCAGATGGATCGCGATTGGATGTACTACCGAAATCGTACAGATGAAATATATATAATGGGTGTTCAAAGTTTTCTTAAGGCCGCCGAAGCTCATCGCGTGAATATGGGAGATCGATTAATATTTTGTCCCTGTGCATCGTGTACAAATTTTCAAAAATTTGATATCAAAGAAATAAACTTTCATTTGTTTAGATATGGTTTTATGCCTGGATATACTTGTTGGTCAAAGCATGGGGAATCTCTTGCTAATCGTAGCACATCGTCTTTCAAAATAGACAATGACAAAAAGGATAATAAAGAACAATATATTGATCACGAAAAATTCACTTTAAATGACGACAAAGACAACTTCAATGACATGTATAATGATTTAGAGACTAATATTGGTGATGATGAGCAAGAAAAATTAAGAAAATTACTTGAAGATGAGGAAAAACCGTTATATGCTGGTTGTAAGAAATACTCGAAACTAAGTGCTGTTTTGAGATTGTCTACCCTAAAGTCAACACACGGATGGAGTGATAAGAGTTTCACAGATCTATTAGTGTTATTAAATGACATGCTTCCAGAAGTTACCACTTACGTTATACCAAGCAAAAAAAATGATGTGCCCGATGGGATTGGAAGTTGAAAGAATACATGCATGTCCAAATGATTGTATGTTGTATAGAAACGAGTTCAAAAATGATCATACATGTTTTAACTGTGGCGCATCAAGGTATAAGCGTAAAAGCAATACAGATGAAGTTGACGATGATGTGACAAAAAATGGACCACCAGCTAAAATGTTGTGGTATTTTCCTATTATACCAAGACTGAAACGATTATTTGCAAACGAGAAGGAATCAAAATTGTTGCGTTGGCATTCAGATGACCGTATAAATGATGGAAAACTAAGACATGTGGCAGATTCACCTCAGTGGAGAACTATTGATTATATGTATCCTGATTTTGGTAACGAGATCAGAAACATACGGTTTGGGCTTAGTTCGGACGGGATCAACCCTTTTGGAAACATGAGTAGTCGTCATAGTACGTGGCCGGTTCTTCTTTGCATCTATAACCTTCCACATGGTTATGCATGAAAAAAAAATACATAATGATGTCGTTGTTGATTCAAGGTCCGAAACAACCTGGTAATGACATTGATGTTTATTTGTCTCCACTGATAGATGACCTTAAAACTCTATGGAACCCAGGTGTTAACGTGTATGATTCTTATAAGAAAGAATATTTTGATTTGCGTGCCATGATATTTTGCACCATCAGTGATTTTCCAGCGTATGGTAATTTGTCAGGATATAGTACGAAAGGTAGACTAGCTTGTCCTATTTGTGAAGATGACACAAGTTCAATATGGTTAAGTAATTGTAGAAAAACCGTGTACATGGGACATCGAAGATTCCTTCCGGAAAATCACGATTATCGGAACAGAACAGTGGAGTTTGATGGAAAAATTGAGCATGGAAAAGTAAGGGAAGAATTTGATGCATTTTCACAAGTAAGAAATTTAAATATCGTGTTGGGGAAAAAAACTCAGGGGAAAAAAACAAAAGGGAAAAAAACAAAAGGGAAAAAAACAAAGGGAAAAAAAACTCATCCTGAACCATCCAACATTTGGAAAAAAAAGTCTGTCTTTTGGGATTTGCCTTACTGGGAGCATTTACAAGTTAGACACTGCTTAGATGTCATGCATATTGAGAAAAATGTATGTGAAAGCCTGCTTGGATTATTGTTAAACATTCCCGGGAAAACTAAAGATGGGATCAATGTTCGTAAAGACATGCAAGAAATGGGAATACGTGAAGGGCTTCATCCTGTTCCGCACCCTAAAGGTTTTTTTCTACCACCAGCATGCTACACAATGTCAAACAAGGAAAAAAGAATGTTTTGTGAATGTTTACACGGTATTAAAGTTCCATCCAGCTATTCAGCAAACATTAAAAGGTTGGTGTCATTGAAAGATTCTAAATTGCTTGGTATGAAGTCTCATGATTGTCATGTTTTGATGACACATATGATTCCTATTGCAATCCGTGGATCATTACCAGATAAAATCCGACATACAATCACAAAGCTTTGTTTGTTTTTCAACACAATTCATTCGAAAGTAATTGATCCACAATCACTTGAAAGTTTGCATGTGATGGTTCACCTGGTAATCCATATTGTAAGAGAAATTCAGGCTTGTGGTCCTGTATTTCTACGCTACATGTACCCTTTTGAAAGATACATGGGTTTCTTAAAAGGTTATGTAAAAAATCGTAGTCGGCCTGAGGGTAGCATTGTTGAAGGATATACTTCCGAAGAAGTGAATGAGTTCTGTACAGGTAATAATATCATAACATTTATAATATATTAGTTTTATTACGTATAATTAACAATGCAATGCCTGACTTATCCACATGTTATTTGAATGGTGTCAAAAGTATTGGTGTTCCTCAATCTCGTCACTCGGGTAGACTTCAAGGGAGAGGAGGTGTTGGTATGAGAACAATATTCCCAAGTTACGATTCTTTACAACTTGCACATTTTGTTGTCTTACAACACATGGCATGTATTGCTCCTTACGTTAATGAACACATGGAAACATTACAGTCGACATACCAGGGTAGGACAGCATATTGGTATAAAAAAAAGCATAACGAAGAGTTTGCTAGTTGGTTGAAAAGTAAGGTAATGGCAAATGGCCAAGGAGATGTTGATATAGTTGTACAGAAGTTAGGTCAAGGTCCAAATATTAATGTAACATCTTACCAAGGGTACGACATTAATGGTTATACGTTTTACACCAAAGATCAAGATGGGAAAAGTACAATGCAGAACAGTGGAGTTACTGTAGTAGCCACATCGACCCAGTACGATAGGACGAATCGTGATATACTTACAAGAATTGCTAAAAATTCTTATTACGGTGTCATACATGAAATATGGGAATTGGATTATGGTTTCACCACCATACCTGTGTTCAAATGTAAGTGGGTGAATAACACTAGAGGCGTTACAGTTGACAAATATGGATTTACACTTGTGGACCTTAACACAGATGGCTATGCATCTGAACCATTCGTTTTAGCAAAACTAGTAACACAAGTGTTTTTTGTCAACGACCCGAGCAAACCAAAATGGGATATCGTAGTGCAGGGTAAAAGAAGTATTGTTGGTGTTGATGATGTCGTCGACGATGAAGAACACGACCAGCTTGACGACCTACCACCATTTTCTGTTGGTATTCAACCGGTGCATGATGTAATCGATGGTTCCGCCACGTACAAAAGAACCGACCACCACGATGGGAAAAGAAGATCCTATAACTAAAGTTTTTGGACCTGAGCATGGGGGCCGAACACGGGGCGTTTCAAGCACAATAGGTAATATATATATATATATATATATATACTAGTGGGAAACCCGCGCGTTGCAGCGGGATAGAAAATACAGCTCACTTGGTAAAAAGCAGAAGGTGTGAACTTGGATTGAGATGAGTTGGGTTGGTTAATCGAGAATACAACACATTGAATTTGTCTTAGAAAGTTAGCATTATAGATAAGAGTATAGATTATAAATAGAGATATAGATATTACCTACTAAAAGGTAAATTTTGTATAATATTTTACACAATCATTTTCTAAATACTCTCTGGAATTCTTTTTTTTTTTTATCAACCCTTTTTAAACATGGTTTCTCAAATTCAAATATAGAAAGAACTATATATTTTTTTATAATAATAAAGTATTGTTTTATGAAAACTTAAAAGGATGAACTGTATTTTGCTGTAATTCTCAAATAGATTCAAAGGTACATTTCATAACTTTAACTATGAAAACTTAAAATCATCAAATAGAATTGAAAGTTATATTTCATAACTTCAACGATTAATCAAATGGAAAAAATGAAAAACAATAGAAAAAACTTTAGCACGTCTATTGAGGTCTTTGAGATTTCTACAACTTTCAAAAGAATGCTGATAAAAATAATAATTATAATAAAAGAAAGAACACTCATACACCCACCTAAAAAACATAAATAAAACACATAATAGAAGCTACACCTCTGAATACGTCAACTATGTATGTATTAACAACCCATGTATATATAATGATGTAATATTATATGTTGAGTTTGTAGGTTATACACAAGTTAAAGGACCTTTTTTCAGCAATGCTATGGAAAGGGTGGAGGTGAGCCCGGGCATGCTCGTGTGTCGAAAAAGTCAATGTGTAGACGCGAGCCTGGGATTTCCTAGCTCCAGTTGCGGTTCGGGTGCATCACATGCGATATATCCAGATATTGAGGTGATATATATATGTATATGTTGAGCTTGTAGTGCCTTTAAATAAAATCAATATGTACATATATTTGTTTATTTAAATATTGTATGGTTTTGCAGAGTTTATCCCGTTGTGAATTATTATGGTGGTCCGGTGAGATGAGTGCTGATTTACCTATAGCCTACGGTCTTGTATATCCTAGTTCTGATCGATACTTGGATGACGACCTTCGCATGCATGAGCATTGCGTGAAGGTACAAGTCGATCATGTTCTTCCGTCATTTATGGGTATTCCGGCCCCCGACGAGACTTGTATAGAAGGTAAAATGCTATTGATGAACCAAACTTTAAGAAAGTTCATTCAATGGCCAAGAAAGGCAATAAAGGTATATTTAGTTGATAAACAAATTATATATATTACTTTATCTTTTATTATATTACCATTAACTATAATATTTATTTTAATTGTAGGTTTTGGATGCACAAACTCACCGTACATCTAAAGAATTTCATACCCCACCCCAAACACGCACGTGTAATTTGACACCGACTGTTGATCCATATATACCAAAGGTAGTTTATATTACTTTAGTTATTATTTATTTTATATTATAACAATGGTTTATTATTATAGATGCAGCTTTCCTCGGAAGTTCCTATTCAGTTAGGAATTAATGATTTTTTGACTGATGATATTTTACTACCCGATGGATTTTTGGACACAATGAATGCGCCTGAATGCCCTCAAAATCAAGATGTCGAACAACAAATGGTAATCAATCATTTAATCTCAGTTGTGTGCTATATAGGATGGAGATCATTTCAGAACTCTTAAAGTTTTTCAGAACTTTAAGAACTGGTCAAGATTAATTGATCAATGGTTTAAGTTAATAATGGAATTATTGTAATTAAAGGAATTGTGAGACATTTTAATAGCTGAAAAGGGTATTTTAGGAAGAGTAAAACAAATCAGTTCCTAATTTATCTCCATCTCTCTCTAACTTAAAATTCGATCTATCTTTATTTTATGTTTTAAGTAGCTGAAAGTGTATTATTGTAATTAAAGGAATTGTGAGTGACATTTTAATAGCTAAAACGAATTATTTGATATCTTAGGTTATGAGGCCTGTTGTTCAAAAGTCCCAAACGAAACAACCAAAGCTGAAAAAAGCTATGCCAACACAAAACAAGTCCAAAGGAAAAAAAACAGGTTCAAGCTAAATTGACATATCAAGAAAGACAAGCCGAAAAAGTGAAGTTACATTTGCAATTGATCGAACTAAGACCCGAATGGCATAAGAAGATGGTTGGTCGACTAGGTGGATACATCGGGAACGACTGGGCTACTACACTTCCATATTCAGCTGCTCCTGAGAATATGTTTCCTAGCAAAAGTGGTACCTATATTGAGGTTGAATCAATGTTAGTATTATTTGTCAAAGACTGGGTTGATCTCACCATTGTGTTTTGGTTTACATGGTAAGTTGTTATCACTATAATATTGTATAGATATAACTGAATTTATTAAGTTTTATCATATATTTTATTCTTGTTTTCAGGTACTTTTATAAGGAGTCAAAGGATAAAAAAGGCAACCGATGCGCCTTTTTAAATGTGAACGCAATCACAGGTGATATGTGCAAAAGAAATCCTAGAGAGGTTGAAGATCACATTTTAAGTTTAGCGACTCATCATATCGATAAAGATTTCATTCTTGCACCGCATTTGGCTGAGTAAGTTTCTTTTAGTTAACTTTCTTTTATTTTATTACTATGATTCACATAACTATTCTATAACGCTAATTTTGTAGCGACCATTGGTCTTTGTTCATCATCGCCCAACACACAAGACATGTGTATATTTTGGATTCAACAAAGATAAAAGGCGAAAAGAATGCTTCTAACTATCGTCTTTCAAGCCTAATTGCTACCGCCTTAGGATCCGAGTTCAACTACACAATGGTTAATGTATGTGTGTTTGCTATTTCTGAGTTGTTTGATTTTCTTTACTTTTAAATAATAATTTGTTAATTTATTTACAGTGTAAGCAACAAAAGGGTGGATGGGAATGCGGCTACATGGTTCTCCAACATATGTTTGACTTTGTCAATTTGTATCAAAACCAGTTTCCCGATGAAGTAAGTAAAATATACTTGTTTATCAATTTATTACTTAACTGTTTTTTTTTTTTTTTAAAACTTAGAAGGTTCAGATGTATATAACATGTAAATATATACATAGCTTTATTGCCGATGTTATTACCGATTTTTCTCTTTGCCTTTAGATTTAGTCTATAATATTTTGTAATAACTCTTTCTATCTATTTTTATTTTAGATGTGGCACGACACGAGAGAGGCAACGGATAATGAGATAGATGTTTTGTTGATGACGTTGATGCCGAAGTTTTTTAGGGAGTTAGGTATTTCGTTAGATTAGCGTATGTAGTTTATTTATGCAATTTAACGTAGTTTGTTATGTATTCACAAATGATTGTAATTTGACGGTTTATTTCCGAATTGGATGTCTAGGGGTTTATTTTTTATTTGAATATGTATTGTTTTGGTTTGATTTGAAAATGTTCCATTGGTGTATGTATATAGCTTGATGTATTTCCTGGAAAACCTTTTATATGTTTTTTTTTTCTAGCAAGCAAATGTATTTCTAGCAAATGTATTTCTGGAAAATGTTCACTAAACATCGTCTAATAAGACTTGAGGTATAAGCCGGTGTTCAAACTCTGAACACCGTCTAATAAGACTTGAGGTATAAGCCGGTGTTCAAACTCTGAACACCGTCTAATAAGACATCAAGTATTAGCCGGTGTTCAGACTCTGAACACCGTCTAATAAGTCATGAATTTTAAGCCGGTGTTCAAACTGAACACCTTCTAAAAAGATATGATTTTAAACCAGTGTAGTTTAAGACGGTGTTAAAAAACAGTGTTAAAACCCATTTCACCCCGTCTTATGCTCTATTTTGTAGTAGTGAAAACATGATGAACAAAATAAACTGTTTAATATTTAACTTTATAAATAAATGATTGAAATGTATTGCTTGTTTATCACTCTTAAAAAAGATAAAACATTTTGTTTATTTATAAAACTACGATAATGTATGTAACTAGTAGATGCCCCGTCCGCGTTGCGGGGCGATGGCAGAATAATTTTAAACCGATTAAAAAAGACCACTATAATTTTGCTAGGGAAAAAAAACAAAAACGATGATAAGACCGTAATTTTGAGCTCAGGGGAAAACTGTAATTTTTCAGGACTAATGAGCCAGTGTTAGGCAACACCTTGACACGAAAAAAAATAAAATCGAGTAAACCAATTAAAACAAAAAAACCTTTATAGTTTTGGTAAAAAAACTAAAACGATGGGAAAACGTAATTTTTAACTGAGGGCCAAATCATAATTTTAATTCAAGGATAAATCGTAAACTAAATGGACGAACGGGCGAGTGCCAGGAAGTTGCCGCCACGACTGTGATTTTGCACTGGGGGCAAACTTGTAATGTCACCAGGAAGGGAAAATGTTAATTTAAGTTGAGGGCAAAATCGTAACCTGGCTGTGAGAAAAAAAAACTAATGGCGAAAGTATCAATTTATACCGGGCAAAATCGTAATTTCTTGCCGATGGAAAAATTAATCGTAACCTGGCTGTGAGAAAAAAAAAACCTAATGGCGAAAGTATCAATTTATACGGGGCAAAATCGTAATTTATAGCCGATGGGAAAATTAGAATTTTTAGCCAGGAGTAAAAGCGTAAATTTATTTTTAAGCGTGGGAAAAAACATAACTTTGAACTGATGGTAAAATCATATATTTAAGGGAAAAAAACTAATGGCAAAAGTGTAAAACGAAACGGGTCAAATTCGTAATTTTTTACCGGAGGCAAAATTGAAATATTTAGCTGGGAGCATAAGCGTAAATTTATTTTTAAGCGGTGGCGAAAACATAATTTTTAACTGATGGCAAAATCGTAATTTTAAAGGAGATAAAAGCGTAAATTTGTTGGGCCAATAGGGGAATGTCAGGCAGCTACCTGGCACTATTATGGCTGCCGCCCTTTTTGTCCAATTGAATGGCGGCACTATTGTCGGCTGACGAAAGCATCTTATATTTGTAGTAGTTGTAAATGTAATGAATGCAAATATTAGAAATTTGAAACATTGATGAAAAAATTAAACTATAATTGTATGTGATAAATAATTTATTTTTAAAATAAATGAAACAAAGATAAAAAAAATTAAATACTTTAGGTTTTTGTTTTTGTTTACACGATAATTTTGTATTTTGTAAGAGACGAAATTCGGTATTTAAGATGTTTTGAATCTCCACCCAAATTACAATTGTTTCTAAATTAAAAAAAAAAAAAAACTAGTGGGTTACACCCGCGCTTTGCGCCGGGGCGACCCAATTTTTAATGTAAACGTTGACGCAATAGTAAAACTAACGTTAATTGCAAGAATTCGTTTGATATTAGTTCGGTTCATTAAGATACCGACACTTACCGAAAGAGAAAAAAAAGTCCTGATAGGACCAAAAACATACTGAGATGTGTTTAAATCGGTCGGAACAATAAAAACGAATATCATTCCGGTACTGACGTTGTTTAATCAGTATTAGACCGTTTGTTTTGTTACATGTACAACATCAGGTTCGATTAAAACTTAAAAAAGAAAAACAAAAACAAAAAGTAGAAAAAAAAATGGAAAAAAATCACAAAAATTAGTATAGCTAAAAAGTTAAATTATATAATAATAATAATCAATTTAAGATACACATTATAGATTTTAAAAATATCTATAAACGCTTTTCAATTTACCTCATAATAAGATGTTCCGCCACTAGGTAGATCAGGGTCAACTGGTGCCACTTGTATTTTTATGCATTAGATAAAACGAGTTTTTAAAACCAGTGCGTTGCGATGGAACCGTTAAACCTAATTAAAAATAAACTTAAAAATTTTAAACCAGATACGCGCGTTGCAGGGTGTTAAGTCGTCAATTTTAGAGAACGAAAGAGACCACCTAAAAAATATATAAATGTAATATGTCAATAATGTCTATTTAAATTATTTAATGTAAGAGTCTTTAACACTCAAGTAAATATTGTCTTATCCAATGGGGTGGTGGTATTGGCAAAGACAAAGTCTTTAAACACCTTGGGAGGACGGGAGGACGGGAGGTCTTAGGTTCAAGTCCCACAGACGATAGGAATAAAAAAAATTGCCGTTGAAAAAAAAGTAAATATTGTCTTATAAAGAATTCTGATGTGTGTGAATTGAGAAAAAAAAATAGTTTTGACAACGCATATAAAGATGAAAATTGTACCAAACACCATGATTTTGTATATATGAGCTCACATATAAACAGTTTTCTACTTATCTCCCTATCAAATCTCTGCAAACAAAATCAATATAATTATTATTATTATCCCTCTCTATGCTCAAATCCACTTGTAATTGTTATTGTTAATGTCATTAAAATTTTAAAAATGATAATTATAAAAAAAGAAAAATAGAAACGACAAAAAGGTAACAAACGGTGAGGGTATTTCAAAACAACACCACCACCCTCGATTGATTGAAGAACTCATGTCTACACAAAATTCCAACTCTAAATAACATGATTTAACCCACTTTTATTCTCACATTGTCCGCACTACCGTCAACCACCATCATGCTTCCTAAAGATTCCATTTTTCAACCACACTCCTCCAAAACAATTAACTTTTTACCAAACAATCATCACCTCAATGTGTTTATTCAAGTGAATTTCTTTTAATAAAAAGGAACAGATTATCCCCAACCTAACAACCACCCCCACAACATCTTTAATTATTTATTCGCTCTATGACAATCAAATTTTCGGGTGTCTTCTCCTATCAACGCTATCATCACCATAGCACAACCACCGCTTCCGATGGGCATCTGACTTGTTCCTACCTCTACCACCATTGCTCTATCTCTCTCTCTCCTTCTTTGAAGACAGTCGTCGAGCCATCCATAAATGCCTCACGTCTGCCTCGTCAACCTACCCATTACTACCATAGGAAGACCGTCTACCAACTCAAAATTTACTGTTTCTTAGTACCGAAGATAGGCAACGTTTGGGTCCGGCCGGAAAAGTTTCCGCGTCACTGTTGCAGCCTTGGAGGAACTTGAGTTTGAGTTTGAGAAGGATGATAGGTGTTGAGTGGTGATTGCTGATTTTTTTATTAGTCAACACCAGGGGTGGAGGTCATGTTGATTGTTGAAGTTGTCATGTGAAATGACAACCCCCCCCCCCCCCCCCCCCCCCCAAATAAGACAATATGCTATACAACTGGACCAGTAACATTCAACAAAATTGAACAGTAAATTTAGCTCACAATAAGAATTTGGTAATCTTTTCAGCATCAACCAACCACATTGCGTCACGTGTATTCTAAGCCTTTTCAGTTATTTGTAAAGGCTCGATAAGCCTTTTCACCTAAATCGAGATATGATGTATTTTATATATTTTTCCACCATGATTTTTAAACGGGTGTAGCTTTTTCATACGGTAATATTTTTTTAGAGTGAATTGCAAGTTTTGTCCTTTATGTTTGTAGCAAATTGTAGGCGGTGTCCTTTGTCTTTAAATTTGACGAGTTTTGTCCTTAACGTTTCAAAATCCTGCATGTTATGTCCTTTAGCCCTAACTCAGTCAGATTTTTTTGTTAAATATGGTCATGTGACTTGCACATGAGGGCATCTTTGTCATTTTAACTCCTTAGGGACTATTAAGTAAATAACTTGATATTCAAGGGATTAAGTGTGTAAGAAATAAAACATATTCTCTCTCCTCTCCACCCACCACCATCATCCACCTCCCACCACCAACACCCATCGCCGCAACTTCCCACCACTACCTTTCAGTCATCGCCAAAACCTCCCACCACCAACCTTCAGCCACCACATCCCATCTCCCACCACCACCAACACCCAAACACCACCACCTCTATTGCTCAGAGCTGAATCACCATCACCACCAAAAATTTACATGCTCAGTTTGCACCCCCTCCATAACAATACACAACAAATGCAATTCAAACAAATCATAAACTACTATCACAGTATCATTATAAAAACAAGAACAAATCTGAACCACTTTCACAAATAGATTCAAAAAATCAAAACAAGTATAGAACAAGAAAAAATCACCTGAAACCTTCATATATAATAACCATTCCCAAACATCTTTCGCATCGATTCAATCTTTCGAGCAGTTATTCAGTTGTTCAGTTCTTCAATCGTGAAAAAATAGGGCAAAATATGCAATCGAACTCTGTGAAGATCTTGGCTCTCGATCTGGTGACTGCGTTGTTAAACGACAAGGGTTTTGACACATCGAACGCATCGGAATCCGGTGAATCGACGGCGCCGATGGCGATGATTATGGAGAATCGTGAGTTGTTGATGATACTCACAACGTCGGTTGCGGTTTTGATTGGATGTGTTGTTCTAGTGTGGCGGAGATCGTCGATGAAGAAGTTCACGGGGCCGACGGTGGTTGTGCCGAAGAAAGTGCAGGAGGAGAGGTGGTGCTCTGAACTCTGAAGGTTAGAGTGTATAGGCTGGAGAGAGAGTGTACAGGTTTCTTTAATTATATAATTTTCATTATATTACATAAGAGTCCCTAGACATTAAGCATTTACACAATAGTCCATGTAATGGTGAAAAGACAAATATGCCCTCATGTGTAAGGCACATGACCATGTTTAACTAAAAAATCTAACTAGGTTTGGTCTAAAGGTTAAAACATGCAGGATTTTGAAACGTTAAGGACACAACTCGTCAAATTTAAAGACAAAGGACACCGCCTGCAATTTGCTACAAACATAAAGGACAAAACTTGCAATTCACTCTATTTTTTTTTTTAAAATACACCAAATAAAGATGATAAAATTAAGTTTAATTTGGTGTAAATTTTTTTAAAAATTATTATAATATTTTTCTACCACAATTTCGTATAACGTTTTCATACGATAATATTTTTAAATTACTAGTTGTATTTTATGCATTAGAAATGATAGCTGTACTCAAAGAAGGCCACAAGTAAGAAATTTCAACAGATCCCATTGTTATACATTTTTTTTGAACGCTGGTAAATTTTATAGAAAAAAATACATAATCAATATGCACGGTTGAGCCATGCACAACCCTTGTATAGGGAATACAAAGTTGGACACTTAATTAAGCATACATCGCATTGTACGTGTACACTGATTACATTTTATTGGTACCAATATGTGCCTTTGTGCTCGCTATCTTCATCCGGCTTGATATAGATGCATTCCTTGGCCTCTCTCCACATCGCCTTGAAAATCGGGGTCCTGTCGATCTTATAAAACTCACCCAAGACTGGCTTGATTGCGTCCCTTGCCTCCTTTGCATGATAATGTGGAATGTAGGAGATCAGATGATGCAAGACATGAGTGTGGGTGACATCATGGAAAACCCTATTCAGGAATCCGAAATCCCTATCAATTGTCGATAATGCCCCTCTAATCCAGTTCCATTCGGTTGAATCATAATGAGGTAATGAGAGATGGGTGTGGTGCAAATACGTGATCAACACGAAAAACATGTGTACACCTAGCACCGGAATTAAATACATGCATGTCACCCAAGCTGCCCCCTTCGCGTCTACAAGAAGCTTAGTTGCATACAAAACCGCGAGAATACCAATATCAGATATAACAACCTGAATCCGTTCACGCTCGGTGAAAATAGGACTTAGTGGATCAAAGTGGTTGGCGAACCTCCCGTATTTCTTGCCAGAAATGTTAGTCAAGAGGTACAAAGGAAACCCTAGAGTTAACCTGAAAACCAAAGTGAACACTCGACCTGGAGGATTGTTAAGAAGCTTTGAGTAAACGGCAACTTTGGCCTTGCGTTTAGGAATGTAAACTTCATCGTTATCAAGTGAGTTTGTGTTGGCATGGTGGTTCCGATGGCTGTATTTCCAAGAGAAATAAGGGGTATAAAGAGCAGAATGGAGGACGAACCCAACAGCGTCATCGATCAACTGGTAGTCACTAAAGGCATGGTGTCCACACTCATGACCAATGACCCATAGGCCAGTGAGGATGCTAGCTTGACAAAACCAGTAAACTGGCCATGCTAAGTAAGCCCATGGGGTGGGTAGAAGAGGGATGTATGTGTTGGCAAGGAAGTAAAAGACATAGGCAACAATGAGGTCGTGAACAACATAGTAAGATGAACGGATGACTGATCGTTCGAAGCAATGGGCAGGGATCGCTTTCTTTAGATCACTTAGAGTGAATGGTGGATCAACGGGGACACGTTCAAGGATATCTTTGCCCTCAGTTGGGTCTGACATCCGGCCACCTGCACCCATGTTGTTATATATTTGATAACCTGCATACACATATAACAAAAGCAAGATAAGATATATGTATACCAAATTAGAGATTAAAATATTAGAACTTTAAGCTCAAGAAATAAAGTGAGACCTCAGAGATGAGATATGATGTTTGAGTTCTCTTCTGCTGGTGAGTGTCTTTGGTGTTCTTCCTTCTTCACTTTTATAACCAAGGGTTGCCAAAAAGTTTGGTCACTAGCTATGCAATTGGTGACTATTTTAATCGCCAACTACCACGTTTTGTAATATGTGATAAATCAATTGTTTAGGATACACACCAAAGTAAGTACTATTATTAATTTGTGGGGTGATCACTTAATCTATAATATATTAAAAAGGAAAAGTGACGTACACAAACGTAATTTTACATGCGTACAAACTTTACAACAATATGTACAAGAAAATAAAGCATGCTTAGGGGGTTGAAATGATACAATTACCAAAGTTTTAAGACACTAAAGGGGTATTTTGGGAATTTAAGTGTATGGATGATTAATGATTCAGTTTCAGATCCATTCGATTCCTTTACCCTACTTTAATTCATGTTCTGGTTCCTCTCACCGTGACATTAGTGTGAAACCATGAGACAGAAATCCTACCTTCAATAACCCCTGCCCTTATCAATAACCCCGGCCGATTGAATCGCTTTGCTCCTGATTGAATCGTTTCTTTACTCCCTACATTTAAAAGAGAGGATATGGAAGGACTATATGTTCCATTTATCAACGTCTCTCTCTATCGAATCCAAGATAGTGCCTCTACGATGGTTTGATGATGAACGATGGGAGGCTGATGAAATGTGAGCAATGTTCCTCCTGTTTTGCTTAAATCAAGAAATCCAATAAAATGTTTAAATCGTGAAAGTGTCAACCCGATTTGCTGCTTTCGTTAGTACCTTGAGATGCCAGAGGGAGAGAGAGACCGACCCATCATGAAGAACCCGTTGTGAAAAGTACGTGGCCTAGGGTTACACGAGAGCTACCCATGTCTTAATTTCGTTTAATTTACGCCTGTTGTTACAATTATCACTTCGTTAACTATATTTTCTTTTTTGTGAGGTATTTGTTGACTGATTCAAATCTAACTGGCATGATGCACTTTATGTTTGTATGTATGATTAAATATCAAATTGTATTTGTGTTTTTTCAACGGAACTGGATCTTATTAGCAGTAGTTTTTTTTACTTAGTTATTTGCAACTGATTGGTGAATTCTGCGTACCGAAAGGATAGTTGAAAGGGTTTTATTAGGTAATTGTTTTGGTTGTGGTATCTAATTTTGTGAATTTTGTGATTTTCTTCTTTTTGCAGGATATGAGAGATTGCTATGACAGTTTATTTAGGGCTACCTTGAGCACCACAAACACTGCTTTTGGTAGTTAATTGATGTTTTCTTTTTATTTGGAATAAATGAATAATTGAAGTTTCTTTGTTGAAAACTGATTTTGTTTTATGCATTTTTTATTTGAGTCCAACTCAAATGGAATCTAAAATAATGAAACAAAAGTTATATGGTACGACGTACCGCGTACCGAATTGACGTTCCGAATGAACCTACCCCCTCGTACCGAATTTTAAAATTTCACGAACTACGGACCCGTTTTCGTTCCGCGAACCGGAGCGAACCGCGAACCGTGTGACTATGTTGTAAACTCTTTAAAAACATTACCCAATGTATAGTGGCTTAGGTGGATAACACACTCACATTTCTTTAACATGTACACACACTGCAGGAAGTGAATTTCAGTTGGTTGAAGAGACAAAATTTACCAATCTCTCTCTCTCTTAGTTGTTGTTGGGTATGGTTGTTGTTGTTCTCTCGCTCTTAGTTCCCTTTGGCTGAATTCTAAGCTAACAAGATTGCTCCATGACTCATTTGGAGGTAGCAAGGTCCTATTATGTTTTTTACTTACTCAAATATATTAAATTGTGAAAGTAGCAGTCATGTTCACATCCGAACTGTGATATTTGTGATATTTGTGATATTTGTGATAATTGGGATCCAACCTTTAGCGAAGAGTAGTGAATACTTTACTTGAAAGTGTATTGTATATGTGTCTTGTTTTTTCTTTTGAATTTACTTCTTGCTACTGAATTTATTAAATTGGACAGGCTCAGCAAGGACTCTCATAGTAATAATTGGCCCATCTTCTCGTCATCATACAGAACTTATTAATGTAGCAATAATGCAAGAAGCCTTAGGAAACGTCCATGTTTCCCTTAGGTACCTTCATGAGGCTCTCAAGTGTAAACAAACACTACATGGAACTCACCACATACAAGTAATCTCTTTCAATGCAGTTCTTATATTGTTTACTTATTGAATGGATCATGTGCAGTTCTTGTATTGTTTGCTTACTGAATGTATCATGTTTTTTGAAATTTTACATATTATTTTGTAAGATAGCTAGCTATGAATTTTATTATATAATTTTTTATTACACAATTTTACATTCTTCCTAAAAAGTAGATTGACTCTTCACTCTTGTTTAGCAAACCGCGAGTGAATATTTCGGTAAATATCGCCATACGCAAACACACAAGTTCCTACCGGCCACACATCACCACCAGCTCCGCCACTGCCAGACTATTGTTAACATTAGAAGGTTTCATCGGCCAAATTGATCATACAGAGGTTAGATTTTCTCTTTCATCATTTTACACCGTACCTCAATATCCCCAAATGCACGTGCCTAAAGTTTCAAAAAAATATATCACTGGCTGGGAAATGTTCATTGTTAACGCCTCTTTGGATGGTGCCTTTTGTTTCATCATATCTAATATATCTTTAAATGTTTTCTTTATATATATTTAAATTTTGTTTTTTACTTTCAGGAAGCAATTACATCATACAGATAGGATGGAACCCAAAAATTTACAAGAGACACTAGCTAAGTATTCAAACTGGTAACTATTGAAAAGTTTTTTGATGCTACTTATTAGCAATTTTTGGTGTTGGTTTAAGAACTTTCTTAATTGACATTTGCGGTCTTGCTATATTCTGTTTGTGAGGTTACTCCGCTATATTAAGTTCTTACACAATTCTACAATCGTATTTTCACAATCAATAGTCTTTTTACAACTTAACTAGCTTTGATTGTTAAATCATGGGTCCACTTTTGTTGATAATCGGTCAAGTTGCATATGTCATGGTGAACATTACAGGTTACAACTTTGATTGTAATAGGTCACATTGCAGGTTGCACTTTCTAGATTGCAGCTAGCATCTTATGACATATTGTTATTTTGGACTTTAAGTAAGAGTGAATGTCTCTTTAGGATTAGATTACATTTTGTTGGTAAAACTGTTTAGGTTGCGGTTTCGATTTCAAGGATAATATGGGAGATTACATGCAAAGAAGGAAATATTGCTTATAAAGGGGTCCATTCAACATATATTTTTCAAACTTTGCTCCATATTAACTTGTACATCATGTTTTAAGTGGTGCATTTGTTTAATTGACAAATCTATTGTTTTTTTTATAACTTTTATTTTCTTAAAATAGGGTATTGTAGATGGTAAGTGTTGGTGCTAAGTTGGTGATTTGTTCATGTCTCGCGTTATTGACTCCGCCGCAACGCGCGGGTCTCCCACTAGTTATTTAAAATAAACTTCCCAAACTAAATTCTTTCATTGCAAATTTATCAATACTAAAGATTATAAAAAAAGGCATTATAGTTTCATAAAGTATATATATATACTTTATGAAAGTATAATGCCTTTTTCTATAAAACCTGGGTTCAGGTAACGAATTGGACATTAATACGAAGTTGGTTTCCGAAATAAAGAGACTTTAAGATCAAATATATCAAATAATTCTTATTTCTTTATAAGTTCAAAGTCTTATATATAAAAGTGATAAAAAAATACTCTTACAACCATAATTAAGGAGTATTTTGATAAAAACTAGAAACACAATCCTTACATTACACTCTCTACGTATAGTCGAAAGTTAATATGTAGATTTTATATATTGCACTATCCATCACGGTTATATGTATATATGTGCGTTAAATGGATCGTGTTCGTGGTTGGTAAATCGAATCCGATAGAGCTAAAAATATCATACGAATACAATAATTGTATCTTACACACGATCAAACATTATATCAATATGAGCGAGTTACCAAAAAACAACTCATTTAAGCATATATGTAGGAATCCTAATAGAAGTCCACTCTATTTGAGAAAACTTAAGAAGCATTCTGTACTACACATTTTCCTAAGTTTTTCGTAATATACACATAGGTATAATTTAAAATTGACTATATATACATATATGTATATTGTCAAATCTTGAATTATACATGTATGTATATAGTCAATTTTAAACTATACAAATGTGTATATTACCAAAGGCTTAGAAAAAATGTGTGGTTCAGAATGTTTCTTAAATTTCTCAATTAGACTAATGCTTCTCACACGATCCTAACCTTATATATATATATATATATATATATATATATAGGGTAAGGTTCATGCGAGAACCAATGTGAACACAAAATAAAATAAAAAAAACACTCAATTTTTTTTTTTATATTTTTCTGAAAAAATCACTATATTTCGTTACCATATAAAAATAAAAACTTTTTTTTCGAGTAACAGTTATCCATGCACATGTGCATATGTATCATTACTTCGACAAATTCGGTAATATGTTATCAGGAATAGACAATTACACTTTAATTTACAATAACATTCGTAATACACTACTTTTTACATTACCAAAATTCAAAATGCACATGTGCATCATTAGGTATAACCATTATATAACGTGTTTTGATACAAAAAGTTTGTGATTTTGAATGGAGAAGTAGGCCTATATACATGTTTTTTGGTTAGTTATATCTAGTGGTTGATGGTTTGGTTATAGTTGTCAATTTATGATTTAATATGTTGATTGGATGGTATAAATGGTGTTTACATACATGTAATAAAGTGAAAATATTGGTAATGGCATTGTATTATGGATGGTAGGAGGTAATGGTATTGTATTATGGATGGTAGGAGGTAATGATAGTGTATTATGGATGGTATGATAGATGAAAGGTAAAGTGTATTCAAAGTAGTGTACCAAAACACCTTATTTCATGTTGATACATATAGATGCACATGTGCATTTCTAATATTTGTAATGTAAAAAGTATTGTATTACACATGGTAGTGTAAATGAAAGTGCAATTGTCTAATAGTTGTAATGAATTACGGAATTTGTCAAAGAAATGACAAAAATGCACATGTGCATGTTTGTGTATTATGGATGGAATGATAGATGAAAGAGAAAGTAGTGTACCAAAACACCTTATTTCATGTTGATACATATAGATGCACATGTGCATTTCTAATATTGTTAACGTAAAAAGTAGTGTATTACACGTGGTAGTGTAAATGAAAGTGCAATTGTCTAATATTTATCCTACACAACTCGTAATTTATCCTACACAACTACAAATTTATTCTACACTATAAATTAAGTTGTTTTTTTTAATTTGGAAAAACTATATATTTTGAAAATGAGTTACAAATTTAATTTAGTTAGTTATTAAAGGAGAAGAATACAAATTAATAATTTATGTAAGTTTACCAATATACTCTTATATGGCAACAAAATGCAAACCACAGGGACCCAGATGTAATAAGTTTGAGATTTGGACTAAAGTGGCAAAACTGGCCAAATCACAGGGACCAAAATGGCAGTTTACTCTATTAAAATTAAATGCAAATATTAAATGAAGTAAAATGAAGCATTTTTATTGGTTGAAACTTCGTTTTTTTCTTCTTACAAAAAAAATTCTTCTCATTTGAACCTTCCACTATATATATATGATAGGGATCATGAGTGAACAACATCCTTGTTTGTGAACTGTGTGAACTCATCTTGGCCCTTGATCTTGTTTAAATAATATAAGGGTAGGATTGTCATTACAATTTAAACTTAATTAGGAATTTAATTTTAATCTAAATTTGAATGTGATTTAGAATATAGGTTTCCATGTAACTGCCCTAGAATCTTGCGATCTACAGCATGTGATCATATATTTGAATTCAAGATTCACCAAAAAAACAAGTTGGCATCCAAATTCTAATTTTCAATCGACAATATCCTTCTTCTTTAATAATCTGCATTTATTTAATTCAAATGTTTTTTTTTTCATTTTAGTACTCATATCATGTGTTTTTTTTATAATGGTTAGACTATTGATTACTCACATTTATACTGTATAGCCACTTATGTAGTATTACACCTTGTCCAAAACACCAAATTTTGTATGAATACATAAACTTAAGATTGAGTGATATCCATACGTATGATGAGGGTTTTAACATGTCGTGTCTTATACAAGCCAACATCTCCAACAATAAAGTACACAAACAATAAATAAACAAAAAGATACTTAACCAAAACAAAACATTTAGTTAAATCCTCTAAAACAAAGTACCAGCAAGATAAACAAAAGTCTAACAACTTCTAAACCAAAAAACCAGCATTTTCTAAACCAGTTTCATGTACCAAAATAGAAAAATAAATCTAGGTAACAAAAGACTTCGTAGCCTTATCATATTCTTCTGCTATTGCCATTATTCTATCATTGATGTCCCTAGCTGCATAACATATTTTTTCCGTAGTAGCGTCCACTTCGCTTTACTTCGTCATAGCCTGTGTTACATAACACATATTCCTCCTACATTACATGTTACCCAAAACCGACATATGTGTGCGAAATATTGACAATCGCAAGACATATGTGTGCGAAATATTAACCTCCTCATAATTTAGCATAGAAGCAAAAAAATTGACAATCGCAAGACCAATAAGCATACTAGGTTGTAGATCTTTCGTATACAAATGCAGCAACCCGGTTCCAACTTCAGTTTCAAACATCATTTTCCTGCATATACACAGATGTACAACATCTTTTACCTTCGTGTACTAAAAGACACACTAGTGTATAACAGTATGTACACAGATGTACAATAGTATGTACACTTGTATACAACACTACGCACACTTGTATACAACAGTACATACCCCTGTATACAGCATTATGTATAGATCTTCAGCCTGAACGCACAAAAACAACAAAAACAATGTATATTTTAACAAAATTTTCACATTTATAATCTACAATTACAGTTACAAAACAACAAGAATGAATGTTAATAGTGGCAGTGGTTCGGTTAGCGGTTCGGATTCCGCAAGTAGAGTTAAATTAGAGAAGCCGGGTAGTAGGTCTAGGAATAATAGTAAAGTGGCAATCTTTCGGGACCGTGAAGTTGAGCGAAAGGATCCTGATTATGATAGGAGCTATGATAGGTGTGTTTTTATCTCCTACATTTACACAACAATGGGCCAGTTTGGTAACAAATTGAAATGGGTTTTCGGTCAAAATTTTTAAATATGAAACAGATGGGTTGGGCTGAACTACCAGCACTTTTTCATGTGTACATTATGCAATACACGTGTGTACAGTATGCGATACACGTGTGTACCTTGTGTACATACACATATGTATAACAGAAACATACATATGTGTACCAAGGAAATACACATGTGTACACCGGACTATACTGAAGTATGGTTAAAAATATAGTATAAAAAAGATATAAACTACACTGCAAATAAAATCCCAAAAAGTGCACATTCTACTTAACATATCAAGTCAATATGCAATATATGTTAAAAAAAATAATGTTTCTTACGCATTTGTAGATGCAACCTCGTTTAGTTCTTTTTCAACCCGCTCGTCTTTTCCGTTTTTTTCTTTGGTTTCGCAACCCTATAAAAAAACAACAGTTTGAAATTAGGCAATTATTTAACAGCACAGTTGCAAAGACACATTGAACTCTAACCAAGTCGGAAAAGTTTATATTATGCATATGGCACTTACTTGTGCCTCTACCTATTCAGATTATCAATTATGAAAATACACATGTGTATACTCATCTGAATCACGGAAATAATACCCAAAACAACTTAAAACACAACCCTAAGATAAGAATGTTCATAGCAGCTTAAAAAATATAAACATGTGTACACACTTATACCTTCGCCACATTATCAATCGTGAAAATACACATGTGTATACTCACCTCAATCACGGAACTAAACCCTAACCCCCTATCGGTATCGACGGAACATGTACAGTTAACATCAACATAATCGAAACAAATTTTTGCAAAACTTAAACACTAAACAACTTAAATCGGAACCCTAATACCATTTCAACATCAAAACGATCCAAACAATAATTCTAATTAATGATTCATAAACAATGTAACCAATTCCTGACGAATAGAACAACGACGATGTCTAATCAAACAAACACGAGGGATTACATCGGTGTACCTTGGTTGCTCGCCGTTCCGACGAAGACGATGATGACGGTAAAGAGTGTTCTTCGCCGTCGCCCTTTAATCTTCTATCTTCTGTCTTCTTTTATTTGATGAAAACACAAAAAAATGGAGGAGATGGCCGATCGATTACAGAGATGATGAACTTGAAACTGCCGATCAATTTTTGATGAAGAACCCTAAAACGGAGGAGATGGTCGATCAGAGACAATGAGAGAGAAATTGTGATATTTACAAAATTAGATTTATGAGAGATGATAAAACCACCGATCGATCTTTATGAGAGAGATTGTGATTGTGATATTTACATAATTAGATTTAATATACATTTACATTAATGCCCCTATCCCCCTTATTTACTGGTTATATTTTACAAAATATTTACTAAATTGCCATTACCATTAAATCTCATCATCTAAGAAATGAAGGGTCAAGATTTGTTCATTTTGTTCACAACTTAACCATTGTTCACTCTAGAACCCTACCCTATATATATATATATATATATATATATATATATATATATATTTGCATAGTAACGAAAAGCCAATAGTAAGTAATAACAGACCCTTGATTTTTTTTAATACAACAAAACTATATTCTAATTAAAGATAAAAAAACTAATGGTGTAAATTTTATATAAAAATGTAACATTGTATAAAAAAGCCACCAACCCCATGATATACACTATAAAAACATTGAGCCGGATTCATTTCAATTAAAGTTTCACTTATTTATCATAATGGCATTATATGATTTTCTTTCTTTTAAGCACCCTAACAAAATATACTGATTCTTCACTTAATTACAAAATTGTCATTGTGTGATTTTTTTCTCCGATTGAACACATAGTATCTTTTACAAATGATATGATTTACTTATGATATATGATGTTAAAATAAAGTAAGATGAATGAAAACATGTGATATACATAAAAGGTATAATTTTGTTTAGTTTAATATGGTCAGCGTAGGTGTGCCCCCAACAAGAAAGAATTTGTTTTTAGCAAAGGTGATTCGTCGTTACTGCTCATTTAATTGAAAAGAATCAACACTCCAGTTGTTTGCTAATAAATACAGAAGCATCTAGGTAAGCCACAGCAACAAAACCAAAAACAGAAAAAAAAAATTAAAGAAAAATAAACAGTTTTAATTCCCGGGCTAAAAGGTATCAAACATATTTCGATTGAACCTATTCTAGCAACACTGAAACCGTCTCGTCGAAATCTACGATCTTCGATTTTAAGTTTTTGCTTTTATATTTTTAGCTTGTAAATTTTATAATTTTTATTCCGATCATTGTTTCTTTTTATTTGGCATTGTGTCTTTTTTCTAATTCATTATGTTTTTTTAATGGCATTGTGTTATATTTCTCAGTATTGTGTGATATTTTGTGATCTGTTATATCTTTAAACATATTTTTCCTTTTATTTAATCTATATTTAATTTATTTCTTATATAAAAAATTATTTCTAATATTTCGTTTATAATTATAATTAAATTAAAAGTTGGATAATAAACAGAAAAGAAAAGTATATTGAATAAAGTAAACTAAAATTTGGATAAAAAACATATGATTATATAATAAATAAAATATCTTTTTCCTATTTTTTCCAACGACTATTTTTCCAGTAACAATAGATTCAATTTCGTCTTTCAACTTACATTTACATTTCTCAATTGTAACACCCAACTTTTAAAACAACATTACATAATATTTTAGTTGTGGAAAAGTAGGTCCAACTTCTTTTTTATTCATAACATCATCACTTTGTTTCACCATCAAACTATTAACTAATATTATTACACAAATTAGAATTTAGTTGAAAACCATCTCTTAACATCACAACCTTAAACTTTCACAAAAAATATAAATTTGTCTTTGTAATGTGTGTTCTTGAATCGGTCCGAGCGCTTGATCTTCAACCTTGCAATTCCATTTGTGAGCATCACCTAAGACATTACAACATCACACTTAGTATTGATAATATATATATATATATATATATATATATAAATCATATACACAAAAACCACTAAATAAAAGCGTAAACTTTATCAAAACTCAAAACCAAACTTAACTCCAACGTAGACTACACCGGAGTCGGCGCCAACTCAACATATGCTCCTCATTAATGCTCAGTGTAAGACAAAGCTTAACTAGTGTAACTCCCTTTGTCCAGCGTAGACTATGTTGGAGCATCAGGTCAAGATACCATTTTTATGAGTCAGCTTATCCGCTTAAACTTCGTGTAACCTGTTAACACATCCAAATCTCAGTACTTTCAACTACGAAGATTGTTAGTAAATTCTAACCACATTTTTTTACATTCATAACTCAAATCCCTTGATTCACAATTCATTTGTAAAAATGTAACATGTCAAAAATCCAACATCCATCTTGTTGTATCCTTTTAATCCTACGCCCTATTCATTTATTACACAATACACTTCATTACACAGTTGTGAAAATTCCAAGAGGTTATAGACTCTATTATATGAATCATGTAACATCTTAGGGTCTATAAGATTTAATGATAGTTATCATGTATCATGATACATTTCATTGATCTATTAAGCATCAAAGTATTCAACAAAACATACTAACACTTAATAAGATTATCTATCCACCTTCTTGACTAATTATCATTTGGTTAGTCATAATAGTACTTTTAACCCGTCACAACCCTATTAAATGTAATGTTGTCGACAACAATTTCATTGACAATCTGCCCGAAAAACCATATCAAACAATTTCATAAAAATTTATAAAAATGACATAAAATTTTCTAGGATGTTAACTAACTTCTAACCAAAACTCGTGCCGTAGTAAAATGTTTAAGGCCTTGGAACAGCCTCTACAAATAGCTAACCTATTTGTTGCCAACGACTATTTTATCGACAAATCAGCCATAAAACAACATCAGATGATTTTAGAAAAATTACCAAAGGTCAATCATGTTTTTATCTAACTTCTAACCAAAACGGTGCCAAAACAAAATTGGTAAGACCTCAAAACAGTGTTTGCAATACAGCTGATCTGCTAGTAACAACAGGTAAAAACTGGTGTTGCAGACATACTAAGACCTCTTAACCATGCATGTTTCGACATGAAACCTTTTCCAGAACCTAAACAAATGTCTAAGGAGTGTTGACATAAAAATTCATATGAAAATCAAAGTGTCTAATACCCGAAACAGCCCTTGACCCGTAAGTGTGCATTGTACACAACAACATCATCTTCAATCAAACTTATAAAAAAATGTGTGTGAAAGAAGTCTACTATAACATAAAAAAAAGAATTAGTTAAGTCCCATATCTGAGGTATGGATGACTTACCTTTGTCTTTTATGATTTTGCTATCTTGATTTCTTCATCCAACCCGTTGATCGCCAAGCTTCGATATACATGCTAGCTTACAAATCAATACCACACATTTTAGCATAAGTATTTAAGACGAATTCAACTTCCCATTGCATTAATTCCTTAGGTTATCATCCCATTGTACTCCTTTTTTAACTCATTGTAAAAAGTTTCTCTTCTTAAAAATTTCTAATGATAAATTCTTCTTTGAGACATTTTATCAAACACCTTGTATGCATCTAAGTTCAACCATTTTAATTTCATTCCTCCATTGTTCTAATTTACCAATTAAGCACTCAAGCAGAAACATTTAATAACTTATAAACTATATAACATCTTAAAATCACAATGTTACCCATATTCCTAGAATTAGGTCAAAACTTCCACTAACACGTTAAAAACTAATTCTTTAAAATCTAACCAATATACATTATTAGATAACAACAATTACTCTTTTTAAATAAGATTAATGATTTAGAAATTATTATATGACCATGAACCATCTATTTCCAGTTTATAGTATAATCCTAATTCATACTTAAACACCACATGTCACGTCCCCCGACCCCACCCTTGACGGAATCGGGAGCCGCGAACCAGTTCAGTGGTACCGGTGGTTATCTAGAAAAACATTGCAGCGGAAATTTCATCAGGACCGTGAGTTAGGAAAATTATCAGAGTTTAGAAAACAACGGATTTTATTTATTAAATAGATGGGATAAAACCATGTTTTGAACGGTAGCTTTAATATGGGATAAACCCGAATACATAAAATACTTTTCTTAATTTAATTAAATTGATAAATTAAGCCAGGTCTATAAGCCTTTTGGTGCCGTATCCAACTCTTATTCCGATCTACTGTAATTACCTGAAACGCGTTTTAAAAAGGTTTTGTCTGCAGGAAATACTGGTGAGTTCATTCATTTTTGTACAAAAACATATTTGTTATAATTCACAGCATTAATAGTTTTTACATTTGCTTCTTTAAGATTGGCAAAGACTTAATCACTGCAAAGTATAACTAGAAAACAGTGTTATAAGTTACAGTATTAAGAGCGATTACAATGTTTATATATCAACCATTTACCCACAGTATTTGTCACTCGACCACCTATTGGCTATCTCGTTGTCCAATGGTGTCTGTGACTATGGTCATATCACCCATTGGCTAACCCGTTGTCCAATGGTGACGGTTATCAAGTATTGTATACAAAACCCCACATACCGGCTGTAATTTGGAGATTACAAAGACTTAATCCCTGTAATTATAACTTTGAAAATAAACATGATTTTGAAAGCAATTTGGTAAAAAGAGAATGACTCACTTCATAAGCATGCAGTATTGATTTAACAAGCTTCTTGATTCTACTCCTTCTGATAAATTAAGTGTATACTTTATTGTTCTGAATCTTCTGATGATTTAACAACTTGTTTGATTGTATATTTGGGAGTACTAGTGGGAGACCTGCGCGTTGCGGCGGAGTCAATAACGCGAGACATGAACAAATCACCAACTTAGCACCAACACTTACCATCTACAATACCCTATTTTAAGAAAATAAAAGTTATAAAAAAAACAATAGATTTGTCAATTAAACAAATGCACCACTTAAAACATGATGTACAAGTTAATATGGAGCAAAGTTTGAAAAATATATGTTGAATGGACCCCTTTATAAGCAATATTTCCTTCTTTGCATGTAATCTCCCATATTATCCTTGAAATCGAAACCGCAACCTAAACAGTTTTACCAACAAAATGTAATCTAATCCTAAAGAGACATTCACTCTTACTTAAAGTCCAAAATAACAATATGTCATAAGATGCTAGCTGCAATCTAGAAAGTGCAACCTGCAATGTGACCTATTACAATCAAAGTTGTAACCTGTAATGTTCACCATGACATATGCAACTTGACCGATTATCAACAAAAGTGGACCCATGATTTAACAATCAAAGCTAGTTAAGTTGTAAAAAGACTATTGATTGTGAAAATACGATTGTAGAATTGTGTAAGAACTTAATATAGCGGAGTAACCTCACAAACAGAATATAGCAAGACCGCAAATGTCAATTAAGAAAGTTCTTAAACCAACACCAAAAATTGCTAATAAGTAGCATCAAAAAACTTTTCAATAGTTACCAGTTTGAATACTTAGCTAGTGTCTCTTGTAAATTTTTGGGTTCCATCCTATCTGTATGATGTAATTGCTTCCTGAAAGTAAAAAACAAAATTTAAATATATATAAAGAAAACATTTAAAGATATATTAGATATGATGAAACAAAAGGCACCATCCAAAGAGGCGTTAACAATGAACATTTCCCAGCCAGTGATATATTTTTTTGAAACTTTAGGCACGTGCATTTGGGGATATTGAGGTACGGTGTAAAATGATGAAAGAGAAAATCTAACCTCTGTATGATCAATTTGGCCGATGAAACCTTCTAATGTTAACAATAGTCTGGCAGTGGCGGAGCTGGTGGTGATGTGTGGCCGGTAGGAACTTGTGTGTTTGCGTATGGCGATATTTACCGAAATATTCACTCGCGGTTTGCTAAACAAGAGTGAAGAGTCAATCTACTTTTTAGGAAGAATGTAAAATTGTGTAATAAAAAATTATATAATAAAATTCATAGCTAGCTATCTTACAAAATAATATGTAAAATTTCAAAAAACATGATACATTCAGTAAGCAAACAATACAAGAACTGCACATGATCCATTCAATAAGTAAACAATATAAGAACTGCATTGAAAGAGATTACTTGTATGTGGTGAGTTCCATGTAGTGTTTGTTTACACTTGAGAGCCTCATGAAGGTACCTAAGGGAAACATGGACGTTTCCTAAGGCTTCTTGCATTATTGCTACATTAATAAGTTCTGTATGATGACGAGAAGATGGGCCAATTATTACTATGAGAGTCCTTGCTGAGCCTGTCCAATTTAATAAATTCAGTAGCAAGAAGTAAATTCAAAAGAAAAAACAAGACACATATACAATACACTTTCAAGTAAAGTATTCACTACTCTTCGCTAAAGGTTGGATCCCAATTATCACAAATATCACAAATATCACAGTTCGGATGTGAACATGACTGCTACTTTCACAATTTAATATATTTGAGTAAGTAAAAAACATAATAGGACCTTGCTACCTCCAAATGAGTCATGGAGCAATCTTGTTAGCTTAGAATTCAGCCAAAGGGAACTAAGAGCGAGAGAACAACAACAACCATAGCCAACAACAACTAAGAGAGAGAGAGATTGGTAAATTTTGTCTCTTCAACCAACTGAAATTCACTTCCTGCAGTGTGTGTACATGTTAAAGAAATGTGAGTGTGTTATCCACCTAAGCCACTATACATTGGGTAATGTTTTTAAAGAGTTTACAACATAGTCACACGGTTCGCGGTTCGCTCCGGTTCGCGGAACGAAAACGGGTCCGTAGTTCGTGAAATTTTAAAATTCGGTACAAGGGGGTAGGTTCATTCGGAACGTCAATTCGGTACGCGGTACGTCGTACCATATAACTTTTGTTTCATTATTTTAGATTCCATTTGAGTTGGACTCAAATAAAAAATGCATAAAACAAAATCAGTTTTCAACAAAGAAACTTCAATTATTCATTTATTCCAAATAAAAAGAAAACATCAATTAACTACCAAAAGCAGTGTTTGTGGTGCTCAAGGTAGCCCTAAATAAACTGTCATAGCAATCTCTCATATCCTGCAAAAAGAAGAAAATCACAAAATTCACAAAATTAGATACCACAACCAAAACAATTACCTAATAAAACCCTTTCAACTATCCTTTCGATACGCAGAATTCACCAATCAGTTGCAAATAACTAAGTAAAAAAAACTACTGCTAATAAGATCCAGTTCCGTTGAAAAAACACAAATACAATTTGATATTTAATCATACATACAAACATAAAGTGCATCATGCCAGTTAGATTTGAATCAGTCAACAAATACCTCACAAAAAAGAAAATATAGTTAACGAAGTGATAATTGTAACAACAGGCGTAAATTAAACGAAATTAAGACATGGGTAGCTCTCGTGTAACCCTAGGCCACGTACTTTTCACAACGGGTTCTTCATGATGGGTCGGTCTCTCTCTCCCTCTGGCATCTCAGGTACTAACGAAAGCAGCAAAATCGGGTTGACACTTTCACGATTTAAACATTTTATTGGATTTCTTGATTTAAGCAAAACAGGAGGAACATTGCTCACATTTCATCAGCCTCCCATCGTTCATCATCAAACCATCGTAGAGGCACTATCTTGGATTCGATAGAGAGAGACGTTGATAAATGGAACATATAGTCCTTCCATATCCTCTCTTTTAAATGTAGGGAGTAAAGAAACGATTCAATCAGGAGCAAAGCGATTCAATCGGCCGGGGTTATTGATAAGGGCAGGGGTTATTGAAGGTAGGATTTCTGTCTCATGGTTTCACACTAATGTCACGGTGAGAGGAACCAGAACATGAATTAAAGTAGGGTAAAGGAATCGAATGGATCTGAAACTGAATCATTAATCATCCATACACTTAAATTCCCAAAATACCCCTTTAGTGTCTTAAAACTTTGGTAATTGTATCATTTCAACCCCCTAAGCATGCTTTATTTTCTTGTACATATTGTTGTAAAGTTTGTACGCATGTAAAATTACGTTTGTGTACGTCACTTTTCCTTTTTAATATATTATAGATTAAGTGATCACCCCACAAATTAATAATAGTACTTACTTTGGTGTGTATCCTAAACAATTGATTTATCACATATTACAAAACGTGGTAGTTGGCGATTAAAATAGTCACCAATTGCATAGCTAGTGACCAAACTTTTTGGCAACCCTTGGTTATAAAAGTGAAGAAGGAAGAACACCAAAGACACTCACCAGCAGAAGAGAACTCAAACATCATATCTCATCTCTGAGGTCTCACTTTATTTCTTGAGCTTAAAGTTCTAATATTTTAATCTCTAATTTGGTATACATATATCTTATCTTGCTTTTGTTATATGTGTATGCAGGTTATCAAATATATAACAACATGGGTGCAGGTGGCCGGATGTCAGACCCAACTGAGGGCAAAGATATCCTTGAACGTGTCCCCGTTGATCCACCATTCACTCTAAGTGATCTAAAGAAAGCGATCCCTGCCCATTGCTTCGAACGATCAGTCATCCGTTCATCTTACTATGTTGTTCACGACCTCATTGTTGCCTATGTCTTTTACTTCCTTGCCAACACATACATCCCTCTTCTACCCACCCCATGGGCTTACTTAGCATGGCCAGTTTACTGGTTTTGTCAAGCTAGCATCCTCACTGGCCTATGGGTCATTGGTCATGAGTGTGGACACCATGCCTTTAGTGACTACCAGTTGATCGATGACGCTGTTGGGTTCGTCCTCCATTCTGCTCTTTATACCCCTTATTTCTCTTGGAAATACAGCCATAGGAACCACCATGCCAACACAAACTCACTTGATAACGATGAAGTTTACATTCCTAAACGCAAGGCCAAAGTTGCCGTTTACTCAAAGCTTCTTAACAATCCTCCAGGTCGAGTGTTCACTTTGGTTTTCAGGTTAACTCTAGGGTTTCCTTTGTACCTCTTGACTAACATTTCTGGCAAGAAATACGGGAGGTTCGCCAACCACTTTGATCCACTAAGTCCTATTTTCACCGAGCGTGAACGGATTCAGGTTGTTATATCTGATATTGGTATTCTCGCGGTTTTGTATGCAACTAAGCTTCTTGTAGACGCGAAGGGGGCAGCTTGGGTGACATGCATGTATTTAATTCCGGTGCTAGGTGTACACATGTTTTTCGTGTTGATCACGTATTTGCACCACACCCATCTCTCATTACCTCATTATGATTCAACCGAATGGAACTGGATTAGAGGGGCATTATCGACAATTGATAGGGATTTCGGATTCCTGAATAGGGTTTTCCATGATGTCACCCACACTCATGTCTTGCATCATCTGATCTCCTACATTCCACATTATCATGCAAAGGAGGCAAGGGACGCAATCAAGCCAGTCTTGGGTGAGTTTTATAAGATCGACAGGACCCCGATTTTCAAGGCGATGTGGAGAGAGGCCAAGGAATGCATCTATATCGAGCCGGATGAAGATAGCGAGCACAAAGGCACATATTGGTACCATAAAATGTAATCAGTGTACACGTACAATGCGATGTATGCTTAATTAAGTGTCCAACTTTGTATTCCCTATACAAGGGTTGTGCATGGCTCAACCGTGCATATTGATTATGTATTTTTTTCTATAAAATTTACCAGCGTTCAAAAAAAATGTATAACAATGGGATCTGTTGAAATTTCTTACTTGTGGCCTTCTTTGAGTACAGCTATCATTTCTAATGCATAAAATACAACTAGTAATTTAAAAATATTATCGTATGAAAACGTTATACGAAATTGTGGTAGAAAAATATTATAATAATTTTTAAAAAAATTTACACCAAATTAAACTTAATTTTATCATCTTTATTTGGTGTATTTTAAAAAAAAAATAGAGTGAATTGCAAGTTTTGTCCTTTATGTTTGTAGCAAATTGCAGGCGGTGTCCTTTGTCTTTAAATTTGACGAGTTGTGTCCTTAACGTTTCAAAATCCTGCATGTTTTAACCTTTAGACCAAACCTAGTTAGATTTTTTAGTTAAACATGGTCATGTGCCTTACACATGAGGGCATATTTGTCTTTTCACCATTACATGGACTATTGTGTAAATGCTTAATGTCTAGGGACTCTTATGTAATATAATGAAAATTATATAATTAAAGAAACCTGTACACTCTCTCTCCAGCCTATACACTCTAACCTTCAGAGTTCAGAGCACCACCTCTCCTCCTGCACTTTCTTCGGCACAACCACCGTCGGCCCCGTGAACTTCTTCATCGACGATCTCCGCCACACTAGAACAACACATCCAATCAAAACCGCAACCGACGTTGTGAGTATCATCAACAACTCACGATTCTCCATAATCATCGCCATCGGCGCCGTCGATTCACCGGATTCCGATGCGTTCGATGTGTCAAAACCCTTGTCGTTTAACAACGCAGTCACCAGATCGAGAGCCAAGATCTTCACAGAGTTCGATTGCATATTTTGCCCTATTTTTTCACGATTGAAGAACTGAACAACTGAATAACTGCTCGAAAGATTGAATCGATGCGAAAGATGTTTGGGAATGGTTATTATATATGAAGGTTTCAGGTGATTTATTCTAGCAGCTCCCTGATTACGAGTTCTAATTTCTAGACACAATGGAACTCGTATTAGTGTATTAACTCAATTCAACTTTAACGACAACTCACGAGACCAAAACCCTCACAACGAATGACAAAGGCATAGCCCAATTACGGGCAGCACTTAAACATCCATCGGATAGTTTCAATCGATCGGACATTGAATCGTACCAGTGACTAGAGTTATCATCCTAATACGGGCAGAGTTTCGGGATTTAGAATATAATACCCGAGCTATTACTTTGCTATAATAGAAGCTAAAAGAAGAAAAGAATTTAGCGACTTTGAATTGAAACTATCGGCTGCTATATATATATATAGGCTGGAAACAGGGCGCCTCGCGGCCCGCGTAACTTTAAAGGAACATTTACGCGGCCCAGGTGGGAGTGTGGATCAGATCGGAGGTTGCTGAGTCACCGGTGGTCGCGACACGTGTCATACCACGCGTCCCTTAGGCTTATCCGGTAATTGTCTTGCTGTCGCGGCCCGCGTAGACTAACCTAAAGTCTTACGCGGCCCGCGTGGACTCCAAATTTCTTGATTTCTTGATTTTTCACAAGGATTAGGTTTTTAGGGGTCCGGGTTTCCACTTGCAGAGCGTTTTAGGACATTTTCATGCGAGTCGTTACATCCTCCCCACCTTGTTTTAAATCTCGTCCTTGAGATTTGAGCTACGTTATTTCTTTTAGAGTTATATCACGTCTTAGTCAGTAAGAACAGTATTAAGGTAGATGGTACAAAAATATCAAATTTTGTGAATATGAGTTTTACAATAAATTGGACTCAATAATTCAACTGAATAATTCAAGAAATCGATGTCACCCGAATGAGATGAAATGATATAATTTTCAAAGTGACTAGGTTCAAGTCAAAAGATATATGATCAATAGATGTGAATTTTTACAAGTTGTAAATGACTTTAGAAACAATAAAAGTCATTGTCAAAGGAAACTTACTTTGATTGTCAACTGAGGACGACTCGGAATCAACAAGCTCGAATGAAAATAGAAACATGAAAATAAAGTGTCAACTATTAAACCATGATATGAGAAAAATTAATATGTGGACATTTTATTGAATAGCAAGGATACACCGATATACAACAGAGTTTAGTGTATCATTGTCTTATCACATAGTTGTATTAAGACCACTTTCAAGGATGAGTCAAACGAAAGGTATATAGATTAGCTCAAGCTACAAGTCTATACCGACGCCACAAGGTGTCGTAGTGATCGAAATAATAATAACGGTGACCGGACGAGTTCACCGTGTTTGAAATTAAATGAAAGTTCAACGAAGTAAGTTCGAATGTTTGTTTCAAACAAACCTAGTAAGATTTTCGATTGAATTTGAAACAATTGAATAATGTTTTTCGATTGAAGATGATAAAGCAATAATTATTACGAAAGGCTCGATTGATGCTGTAAGAGCCATTAAAAGATACACTGAAATATGACATGAATTTGTGTATCAATATCTTAGCACACGATTGTGTTAAGATTGCTTTTATAGGATAAACCAACAAAGCGGATTCAATATAAATAAATAAATAAATAAATAAATAATTAAATCCATATATGATGTGTGCAAACGAGATTAGCGTAAGCTTCAGATTTATGAAAACGCCACCACAAGGTGATCATGATTAAAGAAACGATTCAATGAAGTCGAAGACCAAACAAGCATGGTATGATTCAAGAGAATTGAAGTGCTTGTTAAGATTATTTCGAAGATGATGGCTTCAATTCATCATATGGGACTTTGAATTGAATACGTAATGCGAGCAAAAACAATTGAACTTGGTTTAAACACAACGAGTTTTTTTTTTTTTGTATTAATAAGAAAGTTCGGACATGGTCACAACAAAAACCATGTATGCCAAAGGAAATTAAGTTTTTCAAGAAATTCATTGACTCGATATCAAAGAGTCATTGTTTTGCAATAATGCGGTTCACAGTGCAAAAATCAAGTATAGTGAAATGATATTTGAGTCTGGATAAAACAACAAATTGGAATGAAGCCCTCAAGTGGTCTTCATAAATCAAACGAACCACATGCGCAACAAACAGTGCATGTGTAATGTGTGGATTTACCAAGAAATGAAACAAATCAATATTTGCTACTATAAAAGAAATCCTCATGGTATGATGACCATTGGGGGGAGTAGCAATGCAAAAGTCTATTCACAGAGGTCAGAATTTTAACAAAAGAATTTTAAGAATTTTATCTGCAAATTGTGGGTTATAACCGTTGTTAAGTGACATTACCAGGGAATGTCAAATAAAATGAAATAGGGGAATTTGCAAAGGTATGTGACTTCTTTTTGCAGCGTTAAGAATTGGATTAGACTATGCACCGATTGTTGTGAAATCTTGTTCTATCGTACCTCAGCAAGCTTCATGTCGTTTGTGGGATCACGTGGCCCCATGCTGCTTTTTGGTTAGTAGTTCTTCCACTGACGGGATGCCCAATTATACTTTCCAAAGGTCTTGCCTTGAAAGTCGTGTGTGATATACTTCGACATCTATGGACGTATAATTTAAGTTTCATATGTTTTCTTGTGCACTAGCACAACTTTACATGTTTTGTACTTGCGTTAATAGTTTATGGTAACGTATTGGAAATTCTTTATACTTTTGATGGCGTCTCAACTTAAAGGGTTTCCATTGTTTATATTGTCGCAAGAGTTACGAGGCAGATGATCAAACGAAATAATGTTTGATATCGGAATTATAGATATATGCAAGAGATTCCTGATAAAGAAATCTAGATTTATTATTGACACATATGCTTGTACTTTATTCTTAATTGACTTTTGGAATTCCTTATATATATACATATCTATATAATCATATATTTCACATGCTGTAATATACATACCCTTCATAAGGTCAATGTATTTAACAGATTCTTATTTCCAAAAACAAGTCAGATATCAGGTCATGATACTATTTAGGGAAATCTTGTAACTTGTTTGACATATTATATACCCCGTCTTATCCGGTTCTCGCCGGAGAGGTAACCCCATTATATCCGGACAAGCTGGAGAGTCTGCTACACCATACCCAGTCTTGCCGGAGAAGAAATTTATATTTCCCATAAATAGTATTTTTCTTAAATCATGATTTGGAAAGTGCATTATGACTTTCAACAAGAAGCAGGAAATTAGTATTTACCTGACGGATCATATTTTAGAACAAAGTAGTACCAATAAATAGGAAATAACAGTGGTCAAGTGTTATTACTTATTTATTATACTTGCAACGTTCTAGTTATCATTCTCACGGCATACCAAAACCCCATCACACTTTACAAATATTTAGTTTATCTCGAAGCTTATACTAAGGCATCTTTTCTTATGTTCAAGTCTAAATGCTATCATGTGTGCTACCAGTTAATAGTAATTTCCTAACTCTTTAGGTATTATTATCACAACACCTATTGGCTTAAATCAATGGCTCTGATACCACCTTTTGTCACGTCCCCCGACCCCACCATGGACGGAATCGGGAGCCGCGAACCAGTTCAGTGGTAACGGTGGTTATTTAGAAAAACATTGCAGCGGAAATTTTATCAGGACCGTGAGTTAGGAAAATTATCAGAGTTTAGAAAACAACGGATTTTATTTATTAAATAGATGGGATAAAACTATGTTTTGAACGGTAGCTTTAATATGGGATAAACCCGAATACATAAAATACTTTTCTTAATTTAATTGAATTGATAAATTAAGCCACATCTGTAAGCCTTTTGGTGCCGTATCCAACTCTTATTCCGATCAACTGTAATTACCTGAAACGCGTTTTAAAAAGGTTTTGTCAGCAGGAAATACTGGTGAGTTCATTCATTTTTGTACAAAAACATATTTGTTATAATTCACAGCATTAAGAGTTTTTACATTTGTTTCTTTAAGATTGGCAAAGACTTAATCACTGCAAAGTATAACTAGAAATAGTGTTATAAGTTACAGTATTAAGAGCAATTACAATGTTTATATATCAACCATTTACCCACGGTATTTGTCACTCGACCACCTATTGGCTATCTCGTTGTCCAATGGTGTCTGTGACTATGGTCATATCACCCCTTGGCTAACCCGTTGTCCAATGGTGACGGTTATCAAGTATTGTATACAAAACCCCACATACTGGCTGTAATTTGAAGATTACAAAGACTTCATCCCTGTAATTATAACTTTGAAAATAAACAAGATTTTGAAAGCAATTTGGTAAAAAGAGAATGACTCACTTCATAAGCATGCAGTATTGATTTAACAAGCTTCTTGATTCTACTCTTTCTGATAATTAAGCGTATACTTTATTGTTCTGAATCTTCTGATGATTTAACAGCTTGTTTGATTGTATATTTGGGAGTATTCTGATAGTTAAACATATAGTTTAACAGAATGGAATACGTATTTGTGTAAAACCCAAATCAAACCTAACGGTAGTCACGAGATTCGAACCTTAGCAAAATTCACAAAGTATAGCATTTTGGATTCCGTTTAACGAAATTCACAAAATACAGTACTTTGGCATTTGTTAGTTGGTTCCTGAATCGATCGGACAGAACATCGCATCGGCGATTATTGGTTAGAACACTAACGTATAGAGAGAATAATAGAATAAATGAGCCAAGGAAATGAATTCCTAAGCTTCCTATTTATAGGTGAGAAGATAAGTCTTACCTCTATATAGAATTTCCCTATATGAGTTTTCCCGAGATAAAGCCTTCCCTAAATAACACTTTCCTTAGATAATACTTTCCCTAGGTAATACTCTCCTTAGATAAAATCTTCCTTAGATAATATCTACCCTATATATATATATATATATATATATATATATATATATATATATATATATATATATATATATTCATGTTTATCTACTTAGGTGATTAATAAATCTTACTTAGCTTAATTAATCTTGCTTAGCTTAATTAATCTTGCTTAACTTAATTAATCTTGCTTAATTGACTAATTAATCATACTTAACTTAATTAATCATTCTTAACTGATGAATTAATCTTACTTAACTTGATTAAGTTTAACTTATTTATTAAGGTTTCTTAATTTCTAAGTTATCTCAAGAACTAAGTGTACGTAATTAGTATGTTTAATAAATTTATTTAACTACGAAATTTACTTAGCTATTAAATATTCTAGCAGCTCCCTGATTACGAGTTCTAATTTCTAGACACAATGGAACTCGTATTAGTGTATTAACTCAATTCAACTTTAACGACAACTCACGAGACCAAAACTCTCACAACGAATGACAAAGGCAAAGCCCAATTACGGGCAGCACTTAAACATCCATCGGATAGTTTCAATCGATCGGACATTGAATCGTACCAGTGACTAGAGTTATCATCCTAATACGGGCAGAGTTTCGGGATTTAGAATATAATACCCGAGCTATTACTTTGCTATAATAGAAGCTAAAAGAAGAAAAGAATTTAGCGACTTTGAATTGAAACTATCGGCTGCTATATATATAGGCTGGAAACAGGGCGCCTCACGGCCCGCGTAACTTTAAAGGAACACTTACGCGGCTCGCGTGGGAGTGTGGATCAGATCGGAGGTTGCTGAGTCACCGGTGGTCGCGACACGTGTCATACCACGCGTCCCTTAGGCTTATCCGGTAATTGCCTTGCTGTCGCGGCCCGCGTAGACTAACCTAAAGTCTTACGCGGCCCGCGTGGACTCCAAATTTCTTGATTTCTTGATTTTTCACAAGGATTAGGTTTTTAGGGGTCCGGGTTTCCACTTGCGGAGCGTTTTAGGACATTTTCGTGGGAGTCGTTACACCACAAAACCCCAACATAGTCTCATTGTTTAGTCGTCGACATTGGGTGTTTATATAACATGCAAGTCGATTTCTAATGATAGCAATCCATTTCTAACTCAAAACACAAACGTTTTTCAGCCTTAACACAAACAGCAACAAATAATTCACCGAAGAACAAGAACAAGATTTTCATGTTTGATTATTTTTGCTGAATTCGCAGCCCCTAAACCTAGCAAGATTGATAAATTCAAGTCTCCTAAAGCCCTAATTTTACTCCCTTCTTTATTATACGTATTCTAACCTTAATTTCTTTTTAACTCGGTTCTGCCCCTTCATTCTTTGTGCAATGATTCTACCATCAAACAAACACACATTCTTGAAATTTGACAAGAAAATGATACTTATGTATCATCTGGATGGATGGATTACTCTATTTTTCACACATCAATTGATGGATTACTCTATTCCAACTTAACTTCCTTTTTGTTAATACGATCATAACTAAGGTCACAACCGTGTAGGACAACGTATATAAATTAGTATCTACTAGTCATATATGTATATTATGTAAATACTAGCGGTAAGACCCATGTGCAAACATGGGTGGCTTTTAGAAAACCATGCATAACACATATAAATGATGAATATGGTTATATTTATAGACTTATAAATAGATAAGTCAGTCGGTAAATACTTAAAGTTTAGAGTATAAAAAATACAAAAATATACAATTTATTAATCTTTTGTGAATGAAATAACATTTGCATTCAAGCATGGTCCTCTCCAAAAAACAATGTTTTAACTCAACAGTCGTTTCAAACCCATTCAACCTCCACAAAACACTATTTTAACCCAACAGTGGTTTTAAACCACCGTTTTAACCCAATAGCGGTTTCAACCACTGTTTTCTCCTCAAAACTCTGTTTTAACCCACAGTGGTTTCAAACATCTGTTTTCATCCATATGTTGACCAAAGCCAACAGATGTATCAACCACTATTTTATTTTCAAACATCTGTTCACAACAACAGAGTTTTCATCATTTAAACAGACCTTTGCCAATATTACAAGCTTTTAAACTCTCAAACCTAAATATTTATTTAATTAATTTAAATAACAAACATGATTAATAATTTTAACACAACTAATTTTATAAAATATGAAAGTGTCAAACAAAGGTAACTATATAATAAACAAAGTTCGAAACACCAAACACCATTCAGTAAAATACAGCATAATAATTTCTAATCAATGGGCGAAACAGTAGTCTCGATAAATAAAGCTCCTTTTGGACCATTGTAGTTGTCAATATGTTGGAGGTATTTCAAAACTTCATTGCTCAGATCAAATTCAACCATATCCCCCCAAATGCTTGTTATCAGCCACTTGTTGTTTTCAATTATATTAGTCCTTCGGCGCCTATCAACGTAATCAACTACATGAGGTTATTGAAAGCAAACACCTTGATCCTGCCTTCTTCTTCACATCTGAGCAAATCAGTAGTTAGCTCAGCAGACTTTCCAACAACAATCAAATGTAGCCTCTTTGCGATGGTCAAAAAATGCCCTTGGCAAGGATTGACTACGATACTCTCGGGAAAACGAAGCTGTAACACCTCAAAAATACAAATTCTTATAATATAATAATGTTGTGAATAAATAAGAAAAATAAACTCACTAGGAATGATATTAACCTAGTTAGATGATGAGTTGTGAGTAGTTAAAGAGTTAAAAATTATAAAGAATGAAAGTTGAGGGGCCAAAAGTGTTTAAATGAAAACTAATATTAATAAAACAAAAAAATTAAACTCAAAACACACTTGTGTGTGTTGCTGAGATCGATCAGAAGCAGGGGGCGATCCCAAGCTCCCCAAAACCTTAGTTCTTGTCAAAACCTCCAATTTGAAGGTTCAAATCAAGTCCAAAATGAAAATCGAGCATAGATTAGTGATCCCCATTGCAAGGAGATCATAAGGTATGTAAAATTTGATAAAAAATCTCTACTTGAAATTCTCATGAATTTAGGGAATTCAAAATCTGTGGATGCATGAATGATATGTAGGTGAAATAGGAACATTGAAGTGTCTAGGAGTAAACCCTAGACAAATACATGTTGAAATCATACTTAATTTTAGCGAAGTTCATGAACACCATTGTAGGTGGTTAGTGGGTGGAGTAGAACTTGATAAACCCTAGGAAATTTGGGGTGGTTCTAGTGAAATTTGACATGTATGAAGCAATTTCAGAATCCTAGAGGCTAATATTCATGTAAGGTAGTTGATTGATGAAAATATAGGGCTATATGACAAGTTATGAACTTGCTAATACATCATGTAAATTGTTGCCCTTAAAGTGTTTGTATAATTGCCTCAAAGAAGGCTTAAAACTGAAATTTGAAGTTAAACCGCATAATTGTTATGTTTCGGCAAATTGTGCGACATATGATTTAAAAAGAGTTCTAAACATGTTATGATTGGACTCTATAGGGAAGGACACCGGAGCGTCGAGTGGACAAGCCGGTGGCGACTTGCGTTTGAAGGGCGTACTTTGAAGGTATGTAACTTGATTCGTTACACTAAGTGAATTGTCATTAAATTATGTATAGTTATATAGTAGAATAGATGTTGCGTTGATTTTAGTGACCATGTTGTCACTTGAATCAATAGGTTAAGAATTGGCAAGAAACCATTTGGTAGTCATTATATTGGAGGATTCCATAAGATGAGCCAACGGGTTGAATAATGGAGTAAATAGTAATACTAGTGCTTTAATAGTTAGCAATGGCGATAACAATCACAAGAGCATTAAACCATGAGATTGGTAAGGAAATGCGGGTGATAATAAGCCCCGGATGTTGGGTAAAAGGCGCCATAGGTTTACTAGTGAAACAGTAGTGAAATGAGTGAAGTTGGAGTGGGTCGAATATATGCATAGTGATTTTTAGTCGTTCGGCCCGTAAGACAAATTTTCGGTACGGTAATTATAATAGGCACGTCGGTAATGAATTTACAGATGTATAGGAAAAAGAATCACCTAAAACGGACTTACGAGTCAAAAGTTATGTCGATTTGAAGTATTAAATGTTAAAAATTAGGTGCTGGGCTGATATACAGCTCCAACAAGCAACATTCTATCGAAATCACGTCGTGGTGCTACGCACGGCCAAACATTAAACCCGTCGCGCGACGCGACGGTGCTGGCGGCACGCGACCACCAGTGGTGATCTCCGTCGCGCGGCGCTACCGTCCAGGATGGATGGATTTTGTTGTTTTTGCATTGTTTTGAGCATGGAACTTAACCGGACTTATATTTAAGGTGTCAAAACTAATCTTTTGTGTGGTTTTGACTTTAGGTGATGAAGAACTAAATCCGGATGGCGATCAACCACGATTCCAAGAACCGAACACAATCTTTTGAGCTTCCGCGATTACTTAAATATGATCAAATCTATGACTATGTAATTAACACTTAAATACTTGTTCTTTTGTCTTGGGATTTCTTAAACTAGTAGTACTTGTCCTAGATGTTAACTTGGTTTAAATTTCCTTATGTTTGATATAAAAATCAAGGATTTTGGTTTACTAAGGCTTTGTTTATAATAAAATCTTATGAAAACAAGTAGAGTGTTACAAGTTGGTAATCAGAGCTTAAGGTTGTCAACAAAGTGTTCGGTTCAAGCTTGATTGATTGTCCGGTAAGAATTAATTATTTATGTTAGTAGATTTTATCTTATGTAAGAAACGAGATGTGAGTTAATGTGCATGGGAAGAGCGTGTTAACACACTCAAACCCGGAAAGTGCACCAAATGTGAATGGTTAAAGCAAGTTACGAACTTGGCTAAACCAAAGCAAATAAAGTTATGTTATATATGAGATGTTTAACAATTGACGTAAACATTTCAGTTTCAAGATGTCGAAAGGGAATGACGATGATCCAGTGCCGACAAGCACTGAACAAATGAAAGAAACAATTTCCGAAGAAGTGGGAAAGGCAATTGAGGGTAGTCTATCTGGGTTCATAGACAAAATTGAAACCACGGTGTTATCATTAGTTGAAGAACGAGTCAAAAGGTTGGAAGATAGTGTCAACCTTATGAAAGAGAAATCGGGAGAACGTAAAGGATGTTGGTACAAAGAATTTATAGCGTGTAAACCGCCAATCTACAACGGGGAGGTTGACCTGATAATTTGCCAAAGATGGCTGAGCGACGTTGAAGGGGTGTTTGAAAGGACCCATTGTGACGTGAGTGATTTTGTTGCTTACGGAACGGGTCAATTAAAGGGTCAAGCCAAGGATTGGTGGGACAATAGAAAGAAGGGGATAGGAGCCGAGGCGGCAAAAGTTATGACATGGGACGAGTTTAAGGTGCCATTCCTTAAGCACCACAGTCCCAAGGTGGTTATCAACAGGATCAAAGAAGAATTTATCCAGTTAAGACAAAAAGGAGAATCAATTGATAAAATCACGGGTATCTTTATGGATAAACTGAGATTATGTGACGAGTTAGTCACCACTGAAGAGCAGAAGATATACTACTATTACAACATGCTGAGTGCTGAATACCGGGAGTTCATGACTCCCTCAAAGTATGAAACCCTCACAAAAATTATCAACACCGCCCGGGAGCGGGAAATCGAGTTGAAGAAACAAGTTTAAAGGGGTGAGCGAAGGGCACAGGATGTAAATCCAAGCCCTACAAAGAAAGCTCGAACTGTGGAATTGGGAAAGAAAGTGGATGCTAAAGGTGGGTCGCCAAGTTGTAAAGTGTGTGGAAAAGGGCACAAGGGAGAGTACCATTTCAAAGACAAACCGTGCCCCATATGTGTTAAAACGGGGCACACGGCGTCTCTATGCCCGGGTAAAGTCTCGGTTTGCTACAAATGTTATCAGCCCGGCCACAAAAATTCCGAATGCCCAGATTTGGTTGGAAAGAGAGACACTAAAGAATCTCCAACGGAAGCTCCAAAGGCGAAGGCTAGGTCCTTCCAACTTACAGCAGTTGAAGCAAAGACAGAACCCGATGTGGTCTCAGGTATATTCGCAATAAACTCGATCCTTGCACGTGTATTATTTGATACGGGTGCGAATAAATCCTTTATTTCACATGGATTTATTCGACATCCTTCATTTGTATTAACAAAATTACCTATGCCTTTAGAGGTTGAGATAGGAGATAATAAAAGTTTTATAGTGTGTGATGTCTGTCAAAGCTGCAAATTAAGTATCGATGATGAGGAATACTTGATAGATCTAATTCCGATGTCTATGGGTGAGTTTCAAGTGGTTGTAGGGATGGATTGGCTATCTCGACACCACGCAAAGGTCGTGTGTTTCCGTAAGGAGATAAAGCTAACATCTCCAAGCGGAAAACACGTCACAATCTATGGCAAAAAGGGAAGCAATCCTATAATATGCTCGATGATTAAAGCTCACAAGCTCATGAGGCATGGATGTAAAGCATTCATGATATACGCGAATGAGCCCGAGAAAGAATTACCGAAGATTGGAGACGTACCAGTGGTACGTGACTTTGAAGAAGTATTTCCAGATGATTTACCAGGAATGCCGCCCGAGAGGGAGGTAGAGTTCGGAATTGAATTAGTTCCGGGCGCGAAACCCGTAGCAAAAGCACCATACCGACTTGCACCATCGAAATTACAAGAAGTAATGTCGCAGATTCAAGACTTGCTCGATAAAGGATTCATAAGGCCGAGTGTATCTCCTTGGGGCGCGCCCGTGCTATTCATGAAAAAGAAGGACGGAAGCATGCGTATGTGTATCGATTAATTGATACCCGCTTCCGAGAATAGACGATCTATTCGACCAATTACAAGGTGCGAACTGGTTTTCAAAAATTGACCTTAGATCGGGGTATCACCAACTAAGGGTCAAGGAGGAGGATGTACCGAAGACGGCTTTCCGCACGAGATACGGACATTACGAGTTCCACGTGATGTCATTCGGGCTGACAAATGCACCCGCGTCTTTCATGGACCTCATGAACCGGGTTTACAAGCCGATGTTGGATAAATCGGTAATCGTGTTTATTGATGACATTCTGGTATACTCGAAAAGTGAAGCAGAACATGCACGCCACTTACAAGAGGTACTAGAGACACTCAGGCAAGAAAAGTTGTATGCGAAATTCTCAAAATGCGCCTTCTGGTTGCGAGAGGTGCAATTCCTCAGCCATATCATAAGCGCCGATGGAATATTGGTAGACCCTTCAAAGATAGAGGCCATGTCAAAATGGAGCCCTCCGAAGAATCCTTCAGAAATTAGAAGCTTCTTAGGGCTTGCGGGGTACCACAGGAGATTCATTCAAGATTTCTCCAAGATTGCGTCGCCGCTAACTAAGTTAACCTGGAAAGAGGAAAAGTTCATTTGGGGTGTCGAAAAAGAAAGAGCGTTTCAAACGTTAAAAGATAAATTAACTCAAGCTCCGGTATTAACGTTGCCGGACGGAGTCGAAGACTTGGTGGTTTATTCGGATGCCTCACTATCGGGGCTCGGATGCGTTTTGATGCAACGGGGCAAAGTTATAGCTTATGCCTCGAGGCAACTAAAAATACATGATAAGAAATATCCCACGCACGACCTCGAATTGGCTGCGGTGGTGTTTGCGTTAAAAATATGGAGGCACTATTTATATGGGGTAAAGTGCACCATATTCACCGATCACAAGAGCTTAAAATATTTCTTCGATCAGAAGGAGCTAAATATGCGACAAAGGCGATGGTTAGAAACGGTGAAAGATTTTGACTGTGAAATACATTAACACCCCAGAAAGGCAAATGTGGTGGCGGATGCCCTGAGCAGAAAAGCAGATTATGTCCCAATACGAGTAAGGTCGATGCAGCTTGTTGTGACCTCGGGCATACATGAACGTATCCGAGAAGCGCAAGTAGAAGAAGTGAAAGAGGAGAACTGGAAGAAGGAAAGAATAATCAGACAATTAAAAGATTTGTCGGATGGAAAGGACGGGTTGAAGACTCGATCCGGAAGAATATGGGTTCCAAATTCTTGTGGGGTTAAGACGCTTCTACTCGATGAAGCTCATAAATCCCGATATTCTATTCATCCGGGTGCGACCAAGATGTACAATGATCTGAAACAAAATTATTGGTGGCCCGGAATGAAGAGGGATGTAGTAAAATACGTAGAGAAGTGCTTGACTTGTTTACAAGTCAAAGCGGAACACCAGAAACCATATGGAAAACTGCAACCTTTGGAGATCCCGGTTTGGAAATGTGAACATATCACTATGGACCTATTGACCAAACTACCTAAAACGATTAGGGGATTCGACGCTATATGGGTGATTGTGGATAGACTAACGAAGAGCGCTCATTTTATTCCTATACGCGACACATATACTTCGGAAAATATGTCCGAGGTATATACAAATGAAATAGTGGCACATCACGGAGTACCGGTATCTATTGTGTCGGATAGAGATACCCGGTTTACTTCAAGCTTTTGGCGAGATTTTCAAGAACAAATGGGAACGAAACTATTCATTAGCACAGCCTACCATCCTTAGACGGATGGGCAGAGTGAAAGAACAATACAGACGCTAGAGGATATGTTACGGGCATGTATCATCGACTTCGGCGGAAGTTGGGATGTTTATCTACCGTTGGCCGAATTTTAGTATAACAATAGTTACCATTCGAGCATTGGCATGGCACCTTACGAGATGCTATATGGTAGGAAATGTAGAACCCCGGTGTGTTGGGGTGAAGTGGGACCACGTGAACTGGCCCATAAAGATGTTGTCTAAGCCACTAATGAGAAAATTGAAGTGGTACGAGCCCATTTGAAAGCAGCCCAAGATAGGCAAAAGTCTTATGCCGATAAAAGACGAAGACCGATTGAATTTCAGATAGGCGACATGGTAATGTTAAAGGTTTCCCCATGGAAGGGCTCAGGTTCAGAAAGAGAGGGAAACTAAGCCCGAGGTTTATTGGGCCATTTAAAATCATTGAACGGGTTGGCAAGGTAGCCTATCGCCTCGAGCTACCTAAAGAGTTGAGTGGAATACATGGCACGTTTCATGTATCACAGCTACGAAAATGTCTAGCAGAGGAAACAGCTTATATCCATTACGACGATATCGAGGTGGATGATAGCTTGAATTATGCGGTAAGGCCATTGGAGATTTTAGATCAAAAGGTTAAGCACTTGCGAAATAAACAAATCGATCAAGTCAAGATCAAGTGGGAGTATAGGAAAGGTTCAGACACTACATGGGAGTCAGAAGAGGAGATGCGACATCTCTACCCTACACTATACGGTATGTACTCTGGTTTCAGGGACGAAACCCGTTTTAAGGGGGGTGGACATGTAACACCCCGAAAATACAAATTCTTATAATACAATAATGTTGTGAATAAATAAGAAAAATAAACTAATTAGGAATGATATTAACCTAGTTAGATGACGAGTTGTGAGTAGTTAAAGAGTTAAAAATTATAAAGAACAAAAGTTGAGGGGCCAAAAGTGTTTAAATGAAAACTAATATTAATAAAACAAAAAAAAATTAAACTCAAAACACACTTGTGTGTGTTGCTGAGATCGATCAGAAGCAGGGGGCGATCCTAAGCTCCCCAAAACCCTAGTTCTTGTCAAAACCTCCAATTTGAAGGTTCAAATCAAGTCCAAAACGAAAATCGAGCATAGATTAGTGATCCCCGTTGCAAGGAGATCATAAGGTATGTAAAATTTGATAAAAATTCTCTACTTGAAATTCTCATGAATTTAGGGAATTCGAAATCTGTGGATGCATGAATGATATGTAGGTGAAATAGGAACATTGAAGTGTCTAGGAGTAAACCCTAGACAAATACATGTTGAAATCATACTTAATTTTAGCAAAGTTCATGAACACCATTGTAGGTGGTTAGTGGGTGGAGTAGAACTTGATAAACCCTAGGAAATTGGGGGTGGTTCTAGTGAAATTTGACATGTATGAAGCAATTTCAAAATCCTAGAGGCCAATATTCATGTAAGGTAGTTGATTGATGAAAATATAGGGCTATATGACAAGTTATGAACTTGCTAATACATCATGTAAATTGTTGCCCTTAAAGTGTTTGTATAATTGCCTCAAAGAAGGCTTAAAACTGAAATTTGAAGTTAAACCGCATAATTGTTATGTTTCAGCAGCAAATTGTGCGACATATGATTTAAAAAGAGTTCTAAACATGTTATGATTGGACTCTGTAGGGAAGGACACCGGAGCGTCGAGTGGACAAGCCGGTGGCGACTTGCGTTTGAAGGGCGTACTTTGAAGGTATGTAACTTGATTCGTTACACTAAGTGAATTGTCATTAAATTATGTATAGTTATATAGTAGAATAGATGTTGCGTTGATTTTAGTGACCATGTTGTCACTTGAATCAATAGGTTAAGAATTGGCAAGAAACCATTTGGTAGTCATTATATTGGAGGATTCCATAAGATGAGCCAACGGGTTGAATAATGGAGTAAATAGTAATACTAGTGCTTTAATAGTTAGCAATGGCGATAACAATCACAAGAGCATTAAACCATGAGATTGGTAAGGAAATGCGGGTGATAATAAGCCCCGGATGTTGGGTAAAAGGCGCCATAGGTTTACTAGTGAAACAGTAGTGAAATGAGTGAAGTTGGAGTGGGTCGAATATATGCATAGTGATTTTTAGTCGTTCGGCCCGTAAGACAAATTTTCGGTACGGTAATTATAATAGGCACGTCGGTAATGAATTTACAGATGTATAGGAAAAAGAATCACCTAAAACGGACTTACGAGTCAAAAGTTATGTCGATTTGAAGTATTAAATGTTAAAAATTAGGTGCTGGGCTGATATACAGCTCCAACAAGCAACATTCTGTCGAAATCACGTCGTGGTGCTACGCACGGCCAAACATTAGTGACCATGTTGTCACTTGAATCAATAGGTTAAGAATTGGCAAGAAACCGTTTGGTAGTCATTATATTGGAGGATTCCATAAGATGAGCCAACGGGTTGAATAATGGAGTAAATTGTAATACTAGTGTTTTAATAGTTAGCGATGGCGCTAACAATCACAAGAGCATTAAACCATGAGATTGGTAAGGAAATACGGGTGATAATAAGCCCCAGATGTTGGGTATAAGGCGCCATAGGTTTACTAGTGAAACAGTAGTGAAATGAGTGAAGTTGGAGTGGGTCGAATATATGCATAGTGATTTTTAGTCGTTTGGCCCGTAAGACAAATTTTCGGTACGGTAATTATAATAGGCATGTTGGTAATGAATTTACAGACGTATAGGAAAAAGAATCACCTAAAACGGACTTACGAGTCAAAAGTTATGTCGATTTGAAGTATTAGATGTTAAAAATTTGGTGTTGGGCTGATATACAGCTCCAACAAGCAACATTCTGTCGAAATCACGCCATGGCGCTACGCCACGGCCAAACATTAAACCCGTCGCATGACGCGACAGTGCTGGCGGCACGCGACCACCAGTGGTGGTCTCCGTCGCGCGACGCGACCGTCCAGGATGGATGGATTTTGTTGTTTTTGCAATGTTTTGAGCATGGAACTTAACCGGACTTATATTTAAGGTGTCAAAACTAATCTTTTGTGTGGTTTTGACTTTAGGTGATGAAGAACTAAATCCGGATGGCGATCAAGCACGATTCCAAGAACCGAACACAATCTTTTGAGCTTCCGCGATTACTTAAATATGATCAAATCTATGACTATGTAATTAACACTTAAATACTTGTTCTTTTGTCTTGGGATTTCTTAAACTAGTAGTACTTGTCCTAGATGTTAACTTGGTTTAAATTTCCTTATGTTTGATATAAAAATCAAGGATTTTGGTTTACTAAGGCTTTGTTTATAATAAAATCTTATGAAAACGAGTAGAGTGTTACAGAAGCATTTTGAAAGTCTCAGAAAGAACATCAAAAGCAACTATGTTCGTCTCACCTGGTGGATACCAATAATTTGAAACCATGAAATATATGGTTTTACCAGAATAAATTCCGGGAGACCATGAATAACTGCTTGAACCATAATTGTTTACGCTCAAGAAATTTATTGTTCTCCATGACTCACGACGTCGTGAGTAAACACGAGCAGTAGCCACATGACGGTAACATCTGATGTGAAGCACTTTCAGATCATTGGATTCATCAAAATACATTCCACCTGTATCAGAGTTTCAATCATGACTATTATTTAAGTAGTCGTCAGACAAAAACTTATAGCGCCTGACTGTTGGATTCCAAAGGATCGGCTCACAACAAATCCGTTCATTGCAAACTAACAACAACCCATGAAATGGCGATAGAATATGTAAGAAGGTAGGGTGGACATTGTTAGGAAAACTTATGGTTTTGCTTGTAACGACATCCAAATTACCAGCTACTATGTTGTCAACGACAATTGACGTGTCTTTAAAGGAGAGTAGTTTCTTTTGTAGTGAATCTACACTTCGGAAAGAATGCATCATCTCAAATGCATGACTTGACAGCTCCCTATGAAAATTTTTGGAAAGACATTTCAAACGACCGATAGCTTCTGCTGGGAGCCTTGTGAAAATTTCGTCAACGATCATTTGAAACCCAATGTTTTCCATTTTGCGGTGAACAAATGTGTGTTTGAAAGCCAACGAGATTGTAATGATATTGATAAACAAAAAACTTTGAAGATGATTGAGTAGATGGATGAAAGCGGTAATGATGAAAGCAGTTTCCCAATGTATTTTATATACCCAATGTATTTTATATACCCAATGAAGGCGGTTATGATTAAATAGATCGTCATTCTAACTTACTGTTATAGAATATGATGCGACGATGGTTAGGCTTTTAATGCAAAACATTTCAAAAATAAGTTTTCATGGGAAAACTATAAAATTAAATATCAAGAAATCCAAAGGGCAAATTTTAAACCTTCAAAAAAGAAAAAAAACAGGTTATCATAATTACAATTAAGCTCTTCATTTACCATAAGACGCATTTTAAACACTATAAATGATTATTTACCATTATTCGCATTTCAAAGCTTCAACAATTGTGTTTTAAAATTTTCACATTTCTTGACTTACGAAACATCTGTTCAGGCACAATTCAACATCCTCATAATCTAAATCAAACTCAGACACAATGAGAAGAATGCTTTCATCATCATGCTTTTATAAAGATTGCAATTACATCTAATAGCCTAAGAAACTCCCTAAATCTACTATTAGCCTAAGCACTATTACATTAAAAACCTCTGTTGAGCAGGATCTATTGAATATCATCTGTTGTTCTTTAAGATCTGTTGACTCATAGCAGACCTTTGCTTCTTCAAACTTTCTTCAGACTATGTCTTCATCAGCAGAGGATCACTTGAAACAGATGTTCTCTTTGGACAGAGTTTACCTCTGACAGACATTTAGAGGAGCAGATGTTGTGTATTTGTAATTGAGAGGAAGTTCTTTAAAAAACTGTTGACTTACCAAATAATAAAAAAATAATAAAATTTCAAACATCTGGCATAAAAAAATAATAAAAAAATCTCTTCATTTAAAGACCAACAATACTCTACAGAGTAAACACATGCTTATACAACTCCAGCAGACACAGATGTTACGAACCTCTGTTAGGCAACAACAAATGTTGCCAACAGTACTCTTCATTTAAAGACCAACAATACTCTACATAGTAAACACATACTTCTACAACTTCAGCGGACACGGATGTTGGGAACCTCTGTTAGGCAACAACAGATGTTAGCAACAGTAGCAAGTCAAACAGCCGTTAGATTAGCAGATGATTACTACTAAACATATGTTCTCTTTGGGCAAACTTTACCTTTGCAAGAGATTTAAAGTAATAGTGTTGAGTATTTGCAATTGAGAGGAGGAAATTCTTCAAAAAATGGTTGACTTACCAAATAATAAAAAAAATAATAAAATTTCAGACCTCTGGCATAAAAAAAAACAATAAAAAAACTCTTCATTTAAAGACCAACAGTACTCTACATCCTAAACACATACTTCTACCACTTCAGCCCACACTGATGCTGAGAAGCTCTGTTAGGCAACAACAGATGTTGGCAACAGTAGCAAGTCAAACAGCCATTAGATTAGCAGAGGATCACTACTAAACAAATGTTCTCTTTGGGTAGACTTTGCCAAAGATTTAAAGTAACAGATGTTGAGTATTTGCAATTGAGAGGAGGAAATTCTTCAAAAAACTATTGACTTAACAAATAATAAAAAAAATAATAAAATTTCAAACCTCTGGCATAAAAAAACAGTAAAAATAAACTCTTCATTTAAAGACCAACAGTACTCTACATCCTAAACACATATTTCTACCACTTCAGCACACACGGATGTTGAGAAGCTCTGTTAGGCAACAACAGATGTTGGCAACAATAGCAAGTCAAACAGCCGTTTGATTAGCAAAGGATCACTACTAAACAGATGTTCTCTTTGGGCAGACTTTACCTTTGACAAACATTTAAAGTAACAGATGTTGAGTATTTGCAATTGAGAGGAGAAAATTCTTCAAAAAAAAGCTGTTAATTTACCAAATAATAAAAAGAAAATTCAAACCTCTGGCATAAAAAAACAATAAAAATAACTCTTCATTTAAAGACCAACAGTTAAAAAATAGATAGATGTCAACAGACTTTAAAAAACAGAGGTTTAAAAAACAGATAGACATCAACAGAATTTTTAACTATTTTTTAAGAAGGGACTTTTGATGTTTTGAATACATTATTATGCTTTCATCATCAGTAGATGATGATTTCGAGCAGATATTCTCTTTTGGCAAACTTTAACTTTGACAAATCTATACAGTAACATAAATTGATTCTTTGTAATTCTTCAAAAAATTGTTCAAGCACAATTCAACATCAACATAATCTAAATCAAACTCAGAGACAATTTCACATCTACATCAATATCGATCTGTAATACTCAGATGATATTAAAAATTACATAATAATACTTATGCACCCTAAAATTAGTAAAAATAAAATGCTCCACAAAGATTAATAGGATTAAAATTTAATTATGAGATTAAAAGATCAACAATTACATCGAGTACTGAACAACGAAACTTTAAAATCTAACAACAACACCAAGAAATTTAGGAATCTAATAGCAAAAATTAAGTGCTTTTAGCTTCAAATCCATCGAGCAATGTATATCTTTGACCATCGATATGAACTCCACGGAAGTTGAAGGCATCACCATCAGGTTTCTGGAAACCTGGTCTCTCGTTAACATACCAAGATGCAGTCCATCAAAACACCTCTTCAGCTCTTGAAGAGTAGCCCTATCCTCATATACTTAATCCTCAACTTGCTTGATAAAGAGCTGCTTTAAATCATCGGAGCCTGCAGAAGTGTATGCATCTTATATGTATACATTCTATACAACCAACTAGGGTAGCCCAGTTGGCCACCGACACCCACCTCTTCCCAGAGGTACCGGGTTCGAGTCTTGGGAGTGGCATATGTCGCCCAAGGTAAGAACTGGGCATGGGGAAGTCACCGCGGAGCTAGCTTGGTCGGGTAGCGGCTCCCGGAGTGAGATCACTACGGCGGTTGGGAGGACCGCGCACTATCCCCCCCTACATTCTATACATCAAAATTCCAAACTTTATGCATCTTTTAATACAAAAAAAGGCAGGAAAGAACAAACTGAATCTACTTATATATCTTATTAAATAAAATCTTATCTTACAGCAGAAGCAGATACTTTCTTGCGTTTAGTAGGAACCACTGTAGATTCTACATCATCATCATCTGCCCAAATCATTCATAATCATCATTTAGTCATAACCCAGATTAATTTAACTATACATTTAATAATCTTTCTTTGTGTTTAATTTAATACTATCAATATCCATATTAACATATTCTCAAACCATTATGGCTCCACAAATACTTATACCACTGGTCGCTCGAAGAAAACAGAGCTGAAATATATCAACAGTTTAAAATAAAATTATCAACATTATCAACAATTTTAAAAAAAATCCACAAACCTAAAATAACCCGCAGATGATCGTATGAATTTCAAACAACCGTGATTAGACTAAAATATAAAGCGAGAATTAGATTAGATTAGTTCAAAATTTCAAATTACAAAAAAAACATACTTTAAACGATGTTGGAACAATGATATTGGAACAACTGTAGAACAATCATCATCATCATCTACTCAAATCATTCACAATCATCATTTAGTCATAACTCAGATAAAAAACAATTACGAAAAAATCAAAAAAAAAACAAACATAATTATATAAGACATTACCATCATCAAGGCAAACGACATATCCCCAAAATTTGTTCTGAAAGTGGGTCAGAGAGAGCTTCGGTTTTCTCTTTTCCTTTATGAACAAATGTCGAGTATTAAGAAGAAGGGATTTGAGCGAGAGATACATTGGAAGTGTGGTTTGAAAATACAAAAGCAGAGAAGACGAGTGTGTAAATATGAAAAGGGAAATGAGGAAAAAAAACTTTGTATAAGAAGATGATTGACAGAAGTGAGTGAGTGACATGCATTAATTGCAAATTACGTATCCCCATTCATTTTGAATTTGAAATTACCGGCAATTTCAAAACATCTGCTAAGTTATACGCATCCCAAAGGAAGAACTTTCAACCTCTACTGGCTTTAAAGGATAAATATGGGCAGAGGTTTTGGGAGGCAGACTTTTAGATATATTTTAAAATGATTTTATATATTAGGCTTTATGATGCAGTAATGACATAAGAAAAGCATTGTTGGACAGCCTCTCTGGCTGCCACATCAGCTTTTCTTATGTCTTTGGGATTTCTCCTTTAATAGAAAGTATAGATACTATTTAAACATATTATACTATTAAAGATATTTTTCCATAATTATAAATCTTATAAATATCAAATTTGGGATGTTACAATAATTCACATTTCACTCCAAAAGCCATATTAATTTAGAGATATGGGTGGCGGTTATCCAACTGCGATCGAACTAGCAAGACCTTCAAACCTTTGAAGATTATCCAATCAATGCTCAAACCCTCCACATTCAAACCCTCAACGATCATCCCATCGACACTCAAACCCTTCTACCTTCAAACCCTCCAAATTTAAACCCTCAAGTGGCAAACCCTTTTCCTCTAGAAATCTACCATCCTTAGCAACATACCAACTTAATTGTGGAATAGCTAAACTTGATGTATGATTATATCTTTAGTCAACTACGATTTAATGGACTAAGAATTGGTGAGGGGCATCGTACTCCAGTGGCAAAGACTCCTACAATGACAAATTGTCCTCCTATGGCAAACCCCCGTCCAACACAAGAAGTCCCAAGTTAGGTTGAAGGGTACGAAACCGACCAGGGGGTGATATACGTACCAAGGTCAGATGATGAAATATATTATGCGTCTGAAAGCTCTAGTTATCGATACGAGAGGTTGGACAGGCGTGACAGTGATCGTGACTGTTCATCGCTTAATTCTCTGTTTGGTTGTAAAGTAATGTTTTATATGCTTTATGTAATGTTTTATTAGGGACTAATTATGTGGTTTATTGTTTTTAATTTGTTATGTTTAATTTTTATTTTTGTGTTTTAAATAGGTCTACTGTTAAACTTACTTGTTTTTTATTTATAACTAGTAGTTGCCCCGCCTGAGTTGCGGGGCGATGGCCGAATAATTCTAAATCAATTAAAATAACACTATTATAATTTTGCTAGAAAAAAAACTAAAACAATGATAAGACCGTAATTTTCGACTCAGGGCAAAACTGTAATTTTTCAGGACTAATGAGCGAGTGTTAGGCAGCTCATTGACACCGAGAATAATTAAACGGGGTCAACCAATAAAAAACACTTTTATAGTTTTGCTAAAAAACTAAAACAATCGAAAAAACATAATTTTAAACTGAGGACGAAATCATATTTTTCATTCAGGGATAAAATCGTAAATTAAATGGACCAATGAGGGAGTCGCAGGCAGCTGCCGGCATGACTGTAATTTTCACTAGGGGAAAAATTGTAATTTAACCAGGAAAACAAACAAAAACGATGGAGAAAATGTAAATTTAAGTGGAGGGCAAAATCGTAACTTGGTTGTGAGAAAAAAACCTAATGGAAAAACTGTAAATTTAAACAGGGCAAAATCGTAAATTTGAACCGATGGCAAATTTGGAATTTTTAGCTGGGAGCAAAAGCGTAATTATTTTTATGTGGGGGTAAAAACATAATTTTGAACTGATTGCAAAATCGTAATTTTAAGGGAAAAAACTAATGGCAAAACTGTAAATTTAAACGGAGCAAAATGGTAAATTGGAACCGCTGGTAAAATTGATATTTTTAGCTGGGAGCAAAAGCGTAAACTTATTTTTAAGTGGGTGGTAAAATCATAATTTTGAACTCATGGCAAAAACGTAAATTTAAAGCGGAATAAAATCGTAAATTTGTTGGGCTAATAGGAGAGTGCCAGGCGCTACCTGGCACTATTCTCTTTTCCCGCCCATGTGAAACCACTATTCCCGCCCATCTTCTTTGTATACGTTGAATAATACACCTCAATGCTACTGTTCATTTCATTGGTTTTTTAATATAAGCGCCTGGCACTATTCTCTTTGCCGCCCATGTGAAACCACTATTCCTGCCCATCTTCTTTGTATACGTTGAATAATACCCCCTCAATGCTACTGTTCATTTCGTTGGTTTGTTAATATAAGGATAATTTAATAAATTATAATAGCAATTGAGCTTGCTTTAATAAAAACTAGGTGTAGGACCCGTGTAACCACATGGGTAGTTTTAGTAATGATCGAAATCAAATACTAAAAAACAGATTATAGGGTAAATTACACTTTTCGTCATTTATGTTTGTATCGGATTGCAATGGATGTTCTTTAACTTCAATAATTACAGTCGCAGTCCTTTATTTGGAAAACCCGTTACACCTTAGGTCCTTTACCACTAACCCAGTTAAATTTATCAGTTAAGTATAGTTATGTGCAAGGCACATGAGCGTATTTCAGTCATTTTACAGTGCCCTTTTATTTAAATATATTTATAAATAAAACCCTATCCATTTGTTATTGTTGTTCTTCTCCACTTACCATCACAACCAACCTACCACCACCAATATTATTGTCACCTCTTAGTCTCTCACCTCTCTCCCTCTCTTTCTCTAACACCAGATCCCACCACCACTGTTATAGTTACACACTTACACATACACTCTCAATCTCTTCTACAATCCCATTTACCACCCACCACCATCATTGCTACTGCCTAACCACATATCCCTGACAACCCGTTAGCAAAATATGATGTATCCTCCACCCTCACTCAAAATCTATAACCAGCCCTTCTTAAAAAGTCAAATAATAATCAAATATCAAATGAGCAATCTTTAATTTTTATGATATGTGACTGTTTCTAGGGAATCTATAATTTTTATGATAAGTAAACTGTTTCTAGCAATCTTTAATCAAATATCAAATGATCAAACTATTAGAGTATATAGAGGTGGTTAGGTAGTTAGAGCATGTGAGTTAGTTGAGTTAGTTAGCATGATTAGTTATATAGTTGTTCTCCTATATATAGAGGTGCTTGTATTGATATTCTTACCACTTATGATATGAGATTGAGTTTCTTGAGCCTGATATTGTCATTATGGTATCAGAACATCGTTTTCCGGCAAGCTCCTGATTCCGTTTTGTTTTCCGGCCAGTTTTCCGGCAATAATATTCGATCTGTTCTTCTTCCCCGATCTGTTTTCCGGCCAGTTTTCAATTCTGCTGTTATTTCTTCTTCTTTTCATCTCTATAACGTTTGTTGTTGATCATCAATGGCAACATCAACCTACAATTCTCAGCTAACACAACTCAATATTGATAATTTTCTCACCTGGAAACATCAAGTATTAACAGTGTTGAAGACTCATGGTTTATTACAATACCTGAATAATGATATCACACCACCAATGAATTCAGAAGCAACAGAAGTGTGGCATAAATCTGATAGTTACGTATTAGCTTTTCTCACTGCTAATATATCTTCTCCATTGCTTCATCTGACTAGAGATATGCAATTTGCATCTGATTTGTGGAAACAAATTGAAAATTTCTTTTATCAAGATGAAAAATCGAATTTGAATACTAATAAAGGTTGGAATTTCGGTATAAATGGTGTTGATGGTGAAAATTTTGGATCTAGGGTTTCGCCGGTTCCGTCGTTGTATAACGAATCTTCTCAGGTGGTTTTGCCTTCACGAAAATCTTCTCAGAAATCAGTATTGGTTTCGAATTGTGATGATGAATGTATTGAATCTAGGGTTTCTGGTCAGTGTTATGATGACAGTGATGTGGTTCCGTAGTTTCTCAGTCGATGTTGCATTCACACAAGTTTTCTCCTGATATTGGTCTAGGTGCTGCTGGGCTTATTTCCATGTCTCATTCGGCCCAAGTTGATATTTTAGAGTCTAGCCCAAACAATGTTATACAGTCTTTTGTTTCACAACCCAATAGCTCCATGGGGCTTCCTGATACTACTGTTTTTGGGCCTGTGCATTTCTCTACATGGGATAGTCATACAAGTTCTTCTCATTTTGGATTGATAGCTGATTTTTCGGGTAGTTGTGAGCGCGTGGATTCTTGGATACCCGATTCCGGTGCCACTACGCATATGACCGCTGATTCTTCTATTGTTTTTTATGCTTCTCCCTACACTGGCTCTGAGCGAGTCATTGTAGGCAATGGTATGGCTCTTACTATTTCTCATATTGGCACTGCTTTACTTCGTTTATCAGATCGTACTCTTACTCTTAGACATGTTCTTGTGGTTCCTGGCTTAGCCAAGAACCTTTTATCGATCACGCAGTTAGTGATTGATCATCCCATAGCTGTTGTTTTCTCATATCTAGTATGTCCATTCAGACTCTTGATGGACAGCTTCTTCATCACACACGTGGTAGTCTGCATCAGCTGTATTCACTTGATGCTTTTACTTCTGTATCTCGTGAGACTTGGCATTCTCTATTGGGTCATCCGTCTGATGATGTTTTGTCTAGATGTTTGTTCTTACATCTAACAAACAAAACCACACACACACATTGTACTGCTTGTAGTGTTTCAAAATCGACTAGATTGCCTTTTACATCAGTTGTATCTCATTCTACTTCACCTTTACATATTATACATTGTGACATTTGGGGTGCCTCGCCTGTCATGTCTAGAGATGGATACAGATATTTCATTATTTTCATTGATGATTTCAGTCGATTTACATGGATGTATCCTTTGACTTGTCGTTCTCAAGCGGTTGATTGCTTTCGACATTTCAAACCGCTTGTTGAGAACCTTTTCTCCTGCACCATCAAGCATCTTCAGTGTGATGGTGCTCCTGAGCTCATTCGTGGATCTATGGCTCGTTTTCTTTCAGATTCTGGCATCGCTTATCGCATTTCATGTCTCTATACTCCCCAACAAAATGGGGTTGCTGAGCGGAAAAACCGCCATCTTTCTGAGGTAGCTCGAGCTTTATTGTTTCATGCTCGGTTACCAAAGAAATTCCGGTATGATGCATATGCCACTGCTGCCTTCCTTATTAACCGGTTACCATCACCGGTTCTTCATCACTCATCTCCTTATGAGGTTCTTTTTGGATCTCGTCCCGATTACTCTCTTCTTCGTACTTTTGGGTGTTTTTGTTATCCGTTTCTAGGTGATACTCGAGCGGATAAACTTTCACCCAAGTCTACTCCTTGTATCTTTGTTGGCTATGCTCCATCTCATCTTGGTTATCTTTGTTATGATCCTTATATGTCTCGTACGTATACTTCTCTACATGTTCGATTCCATGAATCGATTTTTGACATTCCGGGGAGTTCTATTACTCCCACAGCTTCTTCAGATTCTATTCCTTTCTCCATTCCTCCTCCTTCGCTTTCTGTTTCTTCTCTTTCTTCTTCATCTTCTCCTATTATTCATTCCTCATCTTCTCATGTTATTCCCTCTCCTGATATTACTTCACCTTCTTTTCCTCCTTCTCCTCATCCTCCTCCTCCTTATCCTCCTCCTCCTCCTACTACTCTTGTTCCGACTCACCCGATGGTTACACGATCTCGTGATCATACACGGCAGCCGCGTCAGTTTCCTGATCATGTTCTTTTTCATGTCTCTACTACTCCCACCACTGAGCCTTCCACATTTCGACAGGCTCAGCAGTATTCTGTTTGGTGGGATGCGATGCGTGCTGAGATTGATGCTCTTCATGCCAACCAGACTTGGCGTCTGGTTCAGGCTCCCACTGACGCCAACATTGTTGGTTGTAAGTGGGTTTATAGGATTAAACATAATCCTGATGGATCAGTGAGTCGTTATAAAGCTCGGCTTGTTGCCAAGGGCTTTCATCAGACTGAGGGTATTGACTACACTGAGACTTTTAGTCCTGTGGTCAAACCTACTACTATTCGTCTAGTTCTTTCAGTCGCTTTCTCTCGATGGTGGTCTATTCGTCAGGTTGATGTCAACAATGCGTTCTTACATGGGGATCTTTCTGAGACTGTGTATATGACCCAGCCCCCAGGCTTTGTTGACTCATCTAGACCACATTATGTTTGTCGCCTGCAGAAGGCTCTTTATGGCCTAAAGCAGGCTCCTAGAGCTTGGTTTTCCAAGCTATCCACCGCTCTGCTTACTGATGGTTTTACCCAGTGCCTTTCAGATCTATCTCTCTTTGTTTACAGTCGAGATTCGATACTCTGTTATGTCTTGATCTATGTTGATGACATCATTATTATTGGGAGCTCATCTGATTTTATTACTGGTTTGATTGGGCGCTTACACTCTCAGTTTGCGCTCAAGGATTTGGGACAGTTATCGTATTTTCTGGGTATTCAGGCTACATTTTCTGAGGATGTCTTACATTTATCACAGCAGCGCTACTTACTTGATTTGTTACAGCGCACGGGTCTTGCCGATTGTCATCCATTATCTACACCTGTCTCTTCTGGTAGACAGCTTTCTCGGCACACTGGTGATCCTTTGTCTGATCCTACTGTGTATCGGAGCACTGTCGGTGCTTTACAATATCTTGTGTTGACACGACCAGAGATTGCTTATGCGGTCAGTAAGGTGTCACAGTTTCTTCAGGCACCTACTGATCGACACTGGGTCGCTGTCAAACGGATTTTGCGGTATCTTAAGGGTACCATTTCTCATGGGTTGTGTATACGTCGGTCTACTTGTGTTGATTTACATGCTTATAGTGATGCTGACTGGGCTGGGTGTCCTGATGATCGCCGTTCTACCACAGGTTATTGTGTTTTTCTTGGGTCCAACCTCATCAGTTGGAGTTCCAAGAAACAACATACAGTTGCTAGGTCGAGTACTGAGGCTGAGTATCGAGCTCTTGCTCATACAGCTGCTGAGTTACGATGGATTACATCTATACTACATGAGTTACATATCACGATGACTTGTCCACCGTCTCTTTGGTGTGACAATATTGGAGCTACATATCTTGCAGTCAACCCAGTGTTTCATCAGCGCACCAAACACTTGGAGATTGACTTGCATTTTATTCGGGACATGGTTTTGGGTGGTAGTCTACATGTTCGGTATGTTCCCACTACATTTCAGATTGCAGATATTTTGACCAAAGGATTGTCTGGTGATCATTTCGACAGTCTGAGGTCCAAGTTTCACGTGGATGCTCCACGTTCAGCTTGAGGGGGCATATTAGAGTATATAGAGGTGGTTAGGTAGTTAGAGCATGTGAGTTAGTTGAGTTAGTTAGCATGATTAGTTGTATAGTTGTTCTCCTATATATAGAGGTGCTTGTATTGATATTCTTACCACTTATGATATGAGATTGAGTTTCTTGAGCCTGATATTGTCTTTACAAACTTTCCAGACAACAACTACATCTAATTATCTAAACCAAACAATTTCAATCCAACTCTCCAAACACACACTTAATCACAAACACCCCAATCAAAATCACGAGTACGCCGGTGACTGTTACACGGTAAGGATTTCACGCATACAGTTTGTTTTCGTTAAGTTGTTAAAGGACGGGAACAACGACGAAGAACACGAACTGGCAGAACAGTCACCGGCATAAACAAGCTAACAACCTCCCTCCGTAACGGTTGCCGGAGAACACTAAACACAAACCGGCAAAACGGTCGTCGATAGAAGGGGTGGGTGTCGCGTGGAGGATATCGTTGAAGAGGAAGGGGTGTGGTGGGGTAGGGCAGTTGCAGGTGGCGGCTGTCATGGAGAAAGAGAGAGTAGGGTTTATTGGGTATGTGAGAGAGATAAAGAGGGGTAGAATAAAACTTGCTTCAAAAGTTTAGTTTAATTACACAAAGAGTCCCTAAAAGGGTAAAATGACGGTTGTACCCTCATATGGGGTCCATGTGACACCATCTAATGTTAAAATAAATTGGGTTAGTGCTAAAGGACCTAACGTGTAACGGGTTTTCCAAATAAAGGACTGTGACTGTAATTATTGAAGTTAAAGGGCATCCATTGCAATCCGATACAAACATAAAGGACGAAAAGTGTAATTTACCCCAGATTATAATATATCATTTAAATTTTGGTCTTTAGTTCTATATGTTTATAAAATAATGTTAAAGACAGTATGTGTGACCACCCGGGTAGCTTTAATAACCATCGAAATAAATAAATGACAAAGTGCATATCTTGTTTTAGAGCATTCTATAACCATATTTTTATTTCCCTGTCAAAGACTCAAATAAAAATAAACTTAATAAACATTTAAAATTAAAAATAAAAAATATGACAACACTAATGCAAGAAATACATTATATTATACATAATTATAAAAGGTAATCAATTTGCTGCCAAAGGGTCGTTAGGATTTACTTAGTAAATACATTCAGTTGATAGCCATCAAATTAAAAAATAATCAGTTCACTCCTAACGGGTCATTTGGATTTGCTTAGTAAAAATATTCAGATGATAGCTAGAAAATGTTGACAGAATACATACATAGTTTTAGAACAGCTTTGCTAGAAATAAAATAATACAAATCACAATTCACACACAAATTAAGATCACTTCTTGATCAATGAAATTCACTTCACATATAACATAACACTAATGAAGATACATATATATAATCAACAATAACTTTCAATTCATTAAAATGAACAACTGTAAGTATATACTTACAGGTATAAAAAGATTCCACAGGCCTTCTTTCTTTGCAATCTCTTTCAATTTTTCCTCTTGTGGATGAATCGTCCAACGCATGGACGATTGAGCGAGCTTACTGAACTCTTGCTCCATTGGATAAACATGTTCCTCGATAAATTTAATCAGTTTTTCTCTTAAATCCTTATTGTGGAATCGGTGCTAATGACACACCTCTATAACGGACACCATTTTAGAAACCCATGAATCCATAGTCTCTTTCCATTCGGGAAAACCCTCGGGTATAACCGGCTCAGAGTTCAGCTCCTAAACAAACAAAAAAATGCAAATTCACATCTCTAATTAAAAACACCAATAATTAGGTTAATTAAAGTGATCAAAAAACTATGTTGAACCTTAAACTTGGTTGTTGATGGTCGAGAACCGATTCTTCACAATCATGAAAATCACTTATAAAATGAAAAGGTTAGGACTTATATCGTAATGATTCAAGATACCTGAAAACCAATTTACTCAGTAATCAGTATGCAACTTTTTTTTAACCTAAACTATAATATAATTCATTTCAAATTAATATATAACACAAAGCTTTTTACCTTGTTTTATTGATATTAAGCACATACGAATCATTTCAATTAAAAGGAGGATTTTCAAAGTTGTGAACAAAAGCTAAATAAATAAATAAAACCCTAATTGTTGCTGGGATCAGAATGAAAAGCAATAGAATAATAATGATTACTGAATATATACATAAATTAAGATCCGATGTTAAGGAATTGAAGGTTGACAATTATGAGCAACAGTAACAATTTGATCAAGACAAAGTTCTAATGAGATCATTTTATAGTCATCTAAAGTGTTTTCTTAATGCACATCATTTTATATAAATAATTAAGATTGTTATTGAAATAATATTGAGAAGGAAATGCCCAAATAAATTAAAACCATAAACTTCAAAAAGATATACATGCTTATAAGACTTTGGGTCACAAAAATCAGGTCTGTTTTACCAAACCTATATATACATGTTTAGATCGATTAAGTAGATACCTGTTTAGATCAAAGAACACACCAGATTTTAGGCAAGATTGATGGAATCAGAATCGCTTTTTGATAGTTAGGGTTTCAATTACAAATAGCAATTGACCTGCTCATCAATTCTGTAACATAGCAAGCAACATTCAAAACAATGGACCAGAAATTTCTTGATGAAGAAGGTGAAATTAGGGTTTGAATACATCATGTACCAAAACTGGATATAAGTAGATTGTACTACATTAAAATATTGGATTCGAAACCAACAATGGTTTAACTCATTGTTTTAACCCAACAGCGGTTTCAAGCACTGTTTTTACCCAACAGCGGTTTCAAGCACTGTTTTTACCCAACTGTGGTTTCAACCACTGTTTTAACCCAACAGTGGTTTAACTCACTATTTTAACCCAACAGCGGTTTCAAGCACTGTTTTTACCCGACAGTGGTTTCAAGCACTGTTTTTACCCAACAGTGGTTTAAAGCATTGTTTTTACCCAACAGTGGTTTAACTCACTGTTTTAACCCAACAGTGATTTAACTCACTGTTTTTAACCCAACAGTGGTTTCAACAATTGAAGGCCAGTAGATAACATCGGGCATCCTGTTAAGACCCAACAGTGGTTTAACTCACTGTTTTAACCCAACAGTGATTTAACTCACTGTTTTTAACCCAACAGTGGTTTCAACAATTGAAGGCCAGTAGATTAGATCGAGCATCCTGTTAAGACCCAACAGTGGTTTAACTCACTGTTTTAACCCACAGTGGTTTAACTCACTGTTTGACCCACGTACATAAAAATAAGCATTCAAATTTCCTAATTTTTGCATTAACCCACTGGAATAAGAAATATGAATGTTTAGTATATCTTTACAATATAATCATACTTGTAATACCTTTGAATTCATCATCCTCAGAAATTTACTCAGGCAACTTCATTAATTCATTGACTGAAGCTGCTTGGTGGTTACTATTAACAGACTGTCTTTACAATGCTTGTATCTCTCTCTTCAATTTAGCAGACTCTTGTTCAGCCTGTGAAAAAGACGAAGGATTTTGTTCATCAACCATAAAAGAACATATATATCAAACAATAACCAAGATTTATATTACCAAGATAAGTTTTGTTCTCAAGGAATCCAACTGTGCATCAAGATCAGAGTTACCAACAGCTTCAATATCCATTGCATCACCATCAGATGCTTCATCCTGCAGACAATAAGATATTGAATATAGTACAAAGATATATGTATGATGATTAAGATATCCAAGTTTTTAACTTCTGGAGACTTTTATATCTCAACTCATGTTATCAAAATATAAATATATATAGCCTTTCTCAAAGTAACTCTTTAGATCGAAATTTCAATATATATATATATATATATATAGGGGATGGATCATGAGAAAACTAGTTTAAATGAGAAAACCAAAAAACTAACCAAAAAAACCTAAAAACATACCAATAATTTTTTTTTTTTTTTTTACAATTTTTTTTTAAAAAATCGCTACTTTTTATGTATGAAAAAAAAAATTCAAAAAAAAATTTTTTTTTTTTTGGTTGTACTGCACATGTGCACTAATACATAAAGCTTAACCCACCCCCCACCGACACCCCCCAAAAACCTAAACCCCCCCACCCCCACCCCCCAAAAACCTAAATTCACCCTCCCACAAAAAGCCTAACCACCCCCCAAAAACCTAAACACCCCCACCCCCCACCCTCCCGAAAACCTAAAACTAAACCCTAAACATAAACCCGAAAAAAACCTAAACCCCCCCCCCCCACCCCCACCCTCCAAAAACCTAAACCCCCCTCCCCCCACACCCAAAAACCTAATCCTAATCCTAAACCTCCAAAAAAACTAACCCTAAAAGCTAAACTAGACTCAAAAAGCTAATTTTAAGCATGTAATGCAATAAAAAAACCTAACCCCCCCCCCCCACCCCCACCCCCCAAAAACCTAAACCCCCCTCCCCCCCACACCCAAAAACCTAATCCTAATCCTAAACCTCCAAAAAAACTAACCCTAAAAGCTAAACTAGACTCAAAAAGCTAATTTTAAGCATGTAATGCAATTGTAGTACATGTTATATTGCACATGTGCACTACTATAATAATAGTATTGAAAACAAGACGACACCATAAATCTTTTTTTCAATGTCATAAAAAATATGCTCGAATATACTTGAATGAAAGATACAAAAATTTGTGATCTTATGGTACCATTTTTGTTTTAAAATGATAACGTATGGAGAAATGGGAAATGTTTGAAAAGTTATATATTTTTGTTTCCAATTTTACCCCTCCTTCATTAAAAGTCCCCCCTCCTTCATTAAAAGTCTCCCCCCTCCTTTTTTAGTGGTTTTTAGTTAGTTTTCTAGTTTTCTCATTTATATCTAGTTTTCTCATGATCCTCTCCCTATATATATATATATATATATATATATATATATATATATATATATCATTGCTTTTCTTATGTCACTGCATCTTCTTCTTGTCAAGCGAGTCGTCGGTTTTCTCATCTGGTACATTCGTTGAATTCGTAGACTCAATCGTCGTGTTTGAAGATTTTTTTGCCACACATCTTCTTATTCTGTAGCATTCAATATAATAAAACATAAATTTAGAATACAATGTGAATACAAATCAAAGAATTCAAATAGACTACAAAAATTGTTTTGGCGGATACTAATTTTGCTCAAAACTTAAAGGACATAAAATGCATTTTACCCATTTTTTTAACGTGAAACTTACCTTCTTTAACTCTGGTTTAGGAGGAGTTTCACGGTAAAAACTCGGAATCGGTGTTGCTTTGAACATAAGACTCTTTCTTAACATCTTAATCTCGGCGTCTTGATGTTCCTGGTACAAAAAATGAAAAATAAAATACAATTTCTTGTTATAATCTACCACAAAGGGGTCCACGACCTTTAACCTTTAAACGTGTAGCAAAACTTAAATTTACCTTTGTTTTTGCTTGCAGTGTGTTTTTTTCCTCTTCTTTTGCATGGATTTTCTCCTCGAGCTTCGAATACAACTGCCAAAACCAAAATTTTAGGAACAAAATAAATAAATTAAAGTCATTGAACTAATCATAGTTATGATCCACAAAGTTAAAAGAAAAGTCAATTTCCAACCGCTTTACGTTTTTCGGCTCTTTCGTTACACCTAAAACTAAAACTATAGGCTGGCAAGGTTCCCTGTCTTTGTGGCTTCTCATCTCCTGTTGTGGAGCTTCTATTCAACAAAATTAAGGACAAACCGAGTATCTTCACATTCAATTTCGATTTGGAATATAAAGTATATAAGAATATACAAGATGCTGAAGTCTTGTATGAATTCTTTAAACGTGTAGCGAAACTTAAATTAACCTTTGTTTTTGCTTGCATTGTGTTTTTTTCCTCTTCTTTTGCTTGCATTGTGTTTTTTTCCTCTTCTTTTGCATACAACCTTTGTTAAACATGTGTGATTTACTTTAAATTGTCACCTGTTTGATTAACTTAGAGTCTGCACACAATGCCAAGCATCGCTATCACCATCCTCTGCCCAAACCTGAAAATACATGTAAACAATAGCACTGATTAACTAAAAGCACAGGTAAATTTCCCAATTCAAAAGGTTTTCAGCAATAACTACCAGCCCGTAAAAATTTATAGTGGCCCGAATCGACAGAATACTTTACCAAACTGATATCTGCAAGGAAAAATGGACCGTCAAACTTCCGAAGAGCGGATTCCAAATAATCAAAAGCAGCACCTGATAAAATTTCAAAACGTTACATTATAACAAAACGTAGATACAAAATGGCCATGTCACGTATTTGATAGATTGATTAATACAAAAGGAGTTATAACAAAAGTTTTGAGTCATACCAGCTTCTTTCACAACATCTCCTTGTTCCAAGAATCAAGACTTCAAAGAATCAAGACTCTTTCACAACATCTCTTTAAATCTTCTATCTCCATGTTGCAAGAATAAAGACTCGACTTCAAAGATTCTGAAACGGTTTTCGCTTCTTCCAGAGCGAAGACGACTTCTTTGTTTTCACCCTCAAACTTTATAGATAGTATAGATACCAAACTTGACCCATAAATACGTCGACATTTATTGGAACTAATAATAAAAAGAAATGCTTACAGCTAATCCTCGACAGTCGTTACCGACACAAACTGTTTCGTTTATAGCTTCTGCGACACCTTTTCCATCATCATAGAGCAATCTCCTGCAAAACAGGTTATTCATTTTTTATATATGTATACATACATATATATAGTTGTTAACTGTGAGTGCTAATGACATTATCAAGGAAAGATGTACCTATGAAGCATCAACTCCAATTCACCGTCAACAATGCTTGATCCACCAACGGATCTATCTACCAAAACCGAGAGCTCACTTTTTTCATCTTTTAGGTAAATTCCAAGATTGATCTGGAAAATAATTTAACTTACGTTGAACATGTGTAATCCAGCTCGAGTAACGTATGAAAATTAATCAAAAAGTTAAAAGAACGCACGGGATAATAGTTTCCTGCAATAGGTTGATTCATTTCAAGATCCCAGTCTGCTCTATAGTCTCGAATCTGCCATTAGAAAATTAACTTAAATTATGATTTATGACCAAAATATGTTTCTTCAAAATCATATGCTTAATGATATTCAATAATATGATAAAAAAAAATGCATAAATTATATATTAAATATTTGATCAAATAGGAGTACTGCAGCATACCCATTCAGTGAAATCTCGACCGTTAGAATCAGTGTAAAATGTTTCGTTACTCTTTATGGTGGTTGAGATCTTGGTCGCAATCTCTTTCCCAACTCCATCACCAATAGGTATGGGACCCACCTGAAATTAATATTATTAGCGATATGCCGATAAACATGTTCACAAAAATAATAATAATAATAGTAGTAACAAAGTATGTTGATCTTACAGTGAATTCGACTTCAGCATGTTCCTTATTTTTGTACACTCTAGTGATCTACCCAAGCATGAAAAGAAAACCTCAATATTAAAAATAAATTTATGTTTGATGGATTTTAAAAAAAAATATATATAATAAAAAGGATGTTAATCAAATCATTTAATACCTGGCAAATCCAGCCTTTTATTTTCTGGTGTACTTCATCATAGATTGGCCCCCTCAAAACTGTTATATTCTGTAATATCATTGAACATTATTAATCCGGCACTCGTTACATACATATCATACAACACGTTCATTCGAAGAAATTTTATACCTGCTTCTGCGAGCCAATAGGATATGTACCACTTGGACGGAAAATGTATGCTCCAGATGCCTAAAACAAAATAAAATAAACCCTTATGAGGGAGCTCATTTTTAACAAAAATAATAGTTATAATAAAGTTACCTGTAGCCCCGTCGTTCCATCAACTCCAGCATAAAAGCTATATGATTGCTTCAAAGAGGCATCAATCTTTCATGACACAACATCAGACATGTTAGATACACATTAGCAATTTAAACGATAATCGACTATTTCAAATATCAAGCATAACAAACAAATAATCATATTACATGAAACTTTGTGACTACAACATGTTATTAGTGACAAGAAAATGAAAAAATATCGAACGAAAAAAAATGAAAATGTACTTACTGCGCTTCGAGAATATATTAACTCCAAGTTTCCTGTTCCTATTTCTATATCATCTTTTTGCGCTCCCGTATGCGTGTAGACCTCTTCTTTAACAGGGGTTGAAGCTGCGCATAGTAATTTTTTTTATCAATAAACGTTGTTCAACATTCAAATCAATTTATTTTAAACAAAAAATAGTCATTATACCTGCTTTTTTGGTACTCGAAATGGTGTATGTGCTAAAACCCAAAGGCTGACATTTCCCAAATAAAAACTAATGTGAATCATGATTGTTCTGGAATAAAATAAGAATTCGACATTGCTTGAAATAACTGAAAAAGAAGACCATTTTATTTTAAGATTGTGATATACCAAGAGCCCTCTTAAGCCCTAAATTAGCAGTGCAAATTTCAAACAAAAATTTGGCTAGTCGTTTTATCTAATACCATCAAAATCACCTTAACTACCAAAAGCATTCGATCCCCAACTATAAGGACACCCCAAACATAAGGTGTAGGGTTTGATGAATTGAATATGCTCAGATTAGGGTTTGTGATTTGAAAAAACCTAAAAAAAATTGTAAAACCTGGATTACCTGAACTATTTCTTCAATCAGAAAAAGCCCCAATAACAAAACCCTAATTCCTAAAATCCACAATCATAAACAATCTAATAAACAAAAACAATAACAGTTACCGGGTCAAAAGGTTGAAACAAATCAGCTCCATAATCAGCGGATTAACCCAGTTGCGGCTGACCCTGTTGAACAACACCCATATCAGTATCATGTTCTTCAAGTCCCTAAATTACATTTGCCTGCAATTAAGACAGATCTATGTAATGAACTAAACAACCATAATCAAGTGTAATCGCCAATCAAAGTGAACATTCTTCTGTTTATGCATAAAACAATATTGTCTCTTGAACACAATAAAAACAAATTAACAATCACAACCTTCTACATTTATACACACACATAAACGAATAACTCAAACCAAATTAATCAGAAAAGGCCCCAATAACAAAACCCTAATTCCTAAAATCCACAATCACAAACAATCTAATAAACAAAAACAAAAACAATAACAGCTACTAGATCAAAAGGTTGAAACAAATCAGCTCCATAATCAGCGGATTAACCCAGTTGCGGCTGACCCTGTTGAACCACACCCATATCAATAAGTAAAGATTAAAAAAACCGAAGGTGTTCGGGAAGACGAAGGTTTTTCTGCAACGATTTTCTAGAGAGAGAAATTAGCATAGATTAGAGGATTTCATAATTTTAAACCTGTTGATTGAGATGATTGTAATCGCCGGAGACAGGGTTGAAGATGGATTGAAGGTTGTCGCACAGGTTGATTGAGATCCGGAGGAGGCGATTCAATTGAAGATGGAATTTAGGCTTAGAAATCGCCAGAGGGAAGAAGGAAAATTGTGGATCTGATGTTTGTGATGAGATTGGGCGGGATGCATAATACATATCCCCATGTCTTTTTAAAATTCAAATTACCCCCCTTTAATTATGTACAATATATTATTTAGATTAATATAGATTACAAAATACAATAAGGAATTATGACATCAGCACTGACACTTGGCATAACTTAGGAGTTGACACTAAGGCAGATTTACATCAGCCCATTTTCTCTTATTATAGATAGTATAGATTGTTTTAAAATCAATGGGGGACCATCAGCTCTCTCCGGACGCAACCACTTTTGATTCCGCCCCATACGGACTCCATCCACTTTGTACCTTGCTCCAAACCACCATGTTCTTGTTGGCCAAGATCTCTATTGAACATGATGATAAATACAAATAAACAACTTGATTTACGATATGAATGGTCGTATGTCACATGCTTTGATCAATGGTGACTAATAAATATACCTAAACCATCGTGATTATTGATGTATCGACACACCTATTTATAATCAGTTTCCAATGTTAGCTTTTGGCACATACACCCCTTGACTATACATAATTACATAATAAACACTAAATACAACATTAATCTATTTACATGAATGACCTATTAACTTTTACTCATACCTTCAACATCTTCATTCTTCATGAAAATGAAGTGTTCATTGGATCGGAATTCAATTTATTCGATTTGTTCGTATCGGTTATCCAACTAAGCCGGTTATTGCTTGGTTTATTCAATTGAATTAGGTTCATTTATACAACTACATAAAATTTGTGGAACTGATAACGGATCCGAAATCCGAAATAACATTTGAATTAGGTTTGGATGCAGTTCTATTCTTGGTTATGTTTTTTGCACACCCTTAATTATTTGTGAACAAAATGAAAAATAATTGTAATTATGAAAAGTTATAATAGATATCAAACCACATCACAAATTTATTCTGACTGTTAAAATGCTACATTTTTGTTTATTTACTCTTATAGGTTTCAAATTAACTCTTACACTATAAATAATATACACCTTTAAGCATATAGTTATATATTCATCTTATAACTTTTGTTCGTTAGTTTTTATTTTATAAAACTAAATATGTGATATAATGTGTTTTTTATTTTTTGAAAACGTATAGACCCGGTGATCATCGAATAAATTTATTTTTCCAAAGAAAAACAACTAAATATGTTTCCAATTAAGATTTATTTATTTATTTTTGTTGTATTACACATTTATATTTTTCACTTCAAACTTGTCTTTTACTAGTTTTTTATTCTGGGTTATGCAAATATAAATATACCTAAAGACAATGTTGCAGAAATCGGATTAGGCGGCCGATTAATCGGTGCCTAGGCGGCAATCGGAGATCTACCGCCCGGATTTTGCCAAGTCGGTCAACTTAGGCGGTAAAATTCAAAATAAGTCAAAATCGGTAAAAAATCGGCTGAAATCGGACTAGTCGGTCAAAAAACAAGTCAAAATTGAATCATATTAGGTCAAAATCGGACCAAATCTGTTAAAAGGAATGAGTTCTTACCTCGATTCGAACCTGCATCTGTATCCATCATTCAAAATCGAACCCCATTGAACAAATAATTGTCTGATGAACGATGAAGAGTGGGAAAGAGTGGCATATGATGAACGTGGGTAAGAGTTTAGGTTTTATTATGTTTGGGTTTTTGAACATTTAACACCCCTCTATCTTTCACTAATTTACATATGGTTCCCAAAGTTGTATATTTATATAGGAGTAAAATGCACGGATAGTCCATGTGGTTTGTCAAAATAACACCTTTAGTCTCCAACTTTTGAAAATTACACCCATGCTCCTTGTGGTTTGCTCGGTTGTAACTCGGATAGTCCCTATAGTGGATGGAGGTTAGTTTTCTCTGTTAAGTGGAAGTGAAATGACTAAAATGCCCTTATCATTCACCACCCCCTCCCTTTTCTTTCTCTCCTCACTCGTTTACCAGAATTCCACCACTACCATAAAACCTCCACCACCTCCAACCTCCTAACACCTCTGTCGGCCACCACTTCCTTAAACAACAACTGAAACCACCACCCTCCACCATCACCAGATTTATATCCAATTCACCCTCCAACAACAGATGTGGCGGTGGTTGGAATAGAGGCATGGGTTTCCGATTCGGTTTGCAGATCTGATCGGATGATGGTTGGATGGTCGGAATGCGTCGCCAATGGCGGTAACGGCACCGGAGGAGGTGGAATCACCAGGAAATTGTTTGGTGAAATGCAATATATCTGTTCTTAAAATTGTATTTTGTTTTTCAAAGGCATTACATGATGAAGTTTTTGTTGGTTCTGACCTAGAGACATAGAGAGGCATGGGGTGGAAGAACGCGACATCATTTAGGGTCCCGATGAAGTCTCTGTTGGTTCCGATGGGCAAGCAAGTTCTTGAAACCTTACGATTGTTTAGTGAACCAGAGGTGACGAGGTTTTCTCAATTGTTTTTAACTTTCTGTTCACCAATCCAATTGAATTGATTATGATGTATTGTTACGGATTTTATGTCACGTTAGATGTAAAGATTCATATGTTTCAATTGGGGGTGGTGAATGATAAGGGCATTTTAGTCATTTTACTCCCACTTAACAGAGAAAACTAACCTCCATCCACTCTAGCGACTATCCGAGTAACAACCAAGCAAACCACAGGGAGCATGAGTGTAATTTTCAAAAGTTGAGGCTAAAGGTATTATTTTGACAAACCACAAGAACTATCCGTGCATTTTACTCTTTATATATAAAATTAACTCTATATTTATATAAATGGGTGGAGATACAATAGGAAGTTTATTTGGCTAGGAAGGCTAGGAAGTGATCTTGACCATCCATTTAGTTAATAAAGGGCTAAGATTAAAAGAAAGAAATTGAAGCAAAAAAAAAAAAGAGGCGCGTGGGTTTGTTAGGGGCATTCTAGTCAATCCAGCACAATAGTTTCTCTCTCCTCCAATTCCCCCCATTTTTTAAACGTTAATAACTTTTTCATACGATATTATTTTTTTATAAAAATTGCACAAAAAAAACGAGCGTTTTTTTATCTTTAAAACGAGTATACTATTGCTAAATTTTTGAAATTTTTTTTTGAAAACCCAGTTGCGTAAAACGCAATGGAGAAAACCCAGTTGCGTAAAACGCAATGAAAAAAAAACGTAAAAAAATGACTTTTTCAAAAACGCAATGCACCAAAAACACAAAGAAATGTCTTATTTCTAAAACGCAATAACCAGAAAACACAAATAAATGTCTTATTTCTAAAACGCAATAGCCTAAAAACACAAAAGAATGTGTTTTACCTAAAACGCAATGGCCAGAAAACACTTAAAAATGTCTTATTTCTAAAACGCAATGGCCAGAAAACACTTAAAAATGTCTTATTTCTAAAACACAATGCCTAGAAAACACATAAAAATGCCTTATCAGAAAACACTTAAAAATGTCTTATTTCTAAAACGCATTGGCCAGAAAACACTTAAAAATGTCTTATTTCTAAAACGCAATGGCCAGAAAACACTTAAAAATGTCTTATTTCTAAAACACAATGCCTAGAAAACACATAAAAATGTCTTATTTCTAAAACGCTATGGCCTAAAAACACAAAAGAAATTGTTCTCTCTAAAACGCAATGAACTGAATACACATAAAAATGTGTTTACCTAAAACGCAATGAGTAAAAACACTTCAAAAATGTTTTATTTCTAAAACGCAATGACCAGAAACTGTTGTTCACAGAACCAGAAACTGTCTAAAACGCAATGACCAGAAACTGTTGTTCACAGAACAAGAATCTAACTAAAACGCAATGATCAGAACATGTTGTTTACAGAACCAGAAACACTGTCTAAGAATGCAGTTTTCCAGAGCTCAACCCCAGCCAGGGGCTCTGCCCCTTGGACCCCGTCAGGGGCTGCCGCCCCTGGGACCCCGCTACCAGGGGCGCTGCCCCCGGACCCCCGCTAAGATCATAAAACGCAATGAATAAATTAAAAACCCAGATCGTAAAAATGAAATTAAAGAATTTCTTACATGGATCGAAGTGATTTCTTCAACAATTGACGAAGTTTGAATGATTGAAACACTTATCAGCGCTCGAATCGAGTGATTATCTCTAAAATCACCGGAAAAACGAGATTTTTTTATGAAATTAAACTGGGTTTTCTTCAAAAAAAAAAAAAAAAGCTGAAGAATACGTTGATCGGATGTTTGAATCATTGATTGGTGATGAAAATCGCACTATAATGTAGTGATTATTGAGATAGAAAGTGAAGAAATGGTTGAAGATGATGGGTTTTGAAGTTAGTGGGTTTTGAAAAGGTAGAAGAAAGGGTTGGATTGACTAAAATACATTTTTTCTTTATTTTAAATGTTGCCACATGTCCTAATCATATTGCTTCCTACACTTCCTAGCCAAAATAAACTTCCTATTTGATCTTTTCCCTGTATAATTTGTATAAAAAATCCATTCCAATTAATCTCGATTGATCCGTAGGGGCTAGGGGTGCAAATGAGCCGAGCGGCTCGCGAGCTACTCGAGATCGGCTCGAAAAAAAGCTCGAAATGAGTCAAGCCTTATCGAGCCCGAGCCGAGCTTGAGCCTAAAATAAAAGCTCGTCTGTTTATCGAGCCCGAGCTCGAGCCTCGCATGTGAAGCTCGTTAGGCTCGTCGAGCCTTATCGAGCCTTAGTGTAAATGGGCCGAGTCGAGCCGAGCTTATTCAAACTTGTTTACAAGCCGACCTCGAACCTAAAAATAAGCTTATTTAGTAAACGAGCTCGAGCCCGAGCTTCACCTATCGAGCTCACGAGCCTAAAAAGTCTATTATTTATATTATTTTTATTTAATATATTAATTAATAGATAATAAACGAGCCGAGCCCGAGCCGAGCTCGAGCTTGAGAAAATACAAACGAGCCGAGCTCGAGCCTTGAAAACAAAGCTCGAATCGAATCGAGCCGAGCTCGAGCCCGAGCTCACATAAAGTTAATCGAGCTCGAGTCGAGCCTGGTCAAGCTCGGACTCGGCTCGGCTCGTTTGCACCCCCAGTAGGGGCTAGCGCCTAGAGATTTCAACATTGGCTAAAGAAAAACAACTCTAATCTAACCCCCTAAGCTTCAATTTTTTATTCTGGGTTATGCAAATTTGTTTGCCGATAGTTGGTGGTGGTAGTTGATAGCATCAAGTTTCTTCGATTCCCTGCTCACTTTACGAGTTTCATCGGTGATCAAGTTTCTCATCATTCCAGTAAGACTTTCTTTCAACTTGTAATCTCGACTCTCTTGTAAACTATCCAGTTTTTAAAGTATATTATCTCCAGCCCTAATCAGTTGTTTAGTAATTTAATTTAATTTATTTCATCTTCTTTCTCGATTTGATCTGTTTCATTGCAAATTCATGCACCCCTATAGTTTAATTTGCTTGTATATTATTGCAATCTGATAATCTTTCTGATGCCCGCCAACTGTTTGTTTGAATGTTTGTGATTATGGCAACAAGGTGGTTCTTTATTGAGCTTGGAGTCATGGATTCAGATCACACAGGTCCCTAATCTTTTAATAATCTGTCAACTGTATCTTCAATTATTGTTGCTTCAATTCATCTTTTAAATTTGCAGGAATTGCTGTTGTGTTAATGGGAGTTAGTGGCGCCGGAAAATCGTGAGTTTCATCTTGATTTTGCTGTAATTTGTTTGAAATTCTTTATAAAACTCTTAATTTTCATGGGTTATGTAGAACTATAGGCGAACTGCTTGCAAAAGCTCTAAATTGTAGCTTTGTTGATGCTGATGACTTCCATCCGCAATCAAACAAAGGTAATAGTTTTCAAAACGGGCTCTTGTTGCACATATTGTGTGATGATCTTGGTCATTTGTGAAGATAGAAATATGTGTATCAATAAACAAAGAAGATGAAGAAGGGGATTCCTTTGTCGGATGAAGACCGGACCCCATGGCTTGAAGTGCTTCGGGATGTTGTGAATGCAAATTTGGTCAGTGGCAAGACTGTAATTCTTGGGTGTTCTGCCCTCCAAAAGCAGTATAGGGAGATTCTTAGGTCAGCTGACCCGAATTATCGAGCAGGTGCATATGACCTGTGTGTTGTGAAGTTTGTTCTGTTGGATGTTGGGGTCAATGTGCTAATGGACCGGGTTCAGAAACGAGCTGCAGAAGGGAAGCATTTCATGCCGGTTGAACTGCTGCAGTCTCAAATAGATTTGCTTCAGGTTGATGAGTCTGAAGGGATATTTAAAGTTGATGCATCATTGATTCCTGAAGCTATTGTGGACGGCATAAAAGGATGGCTTTTTTTATCATGAATAGCATCGAGGGGTTGGTAAGAAACGGTGAATTTTATAGAGGGTCGTTAATCATTTAATATATAACGAATTTGAAGTACAAAATTATAATACCAGATAACTGTTATATTAAATATTGATGCATAAACTGTAATGTATTAATGTATATGAATAACCCTCTTTCTAGAAAAAGGGTTTATTACTTATTAATTTCAAAAAGGAACACGAATCAAAATGCAGACAGTTAAAAAAAAGCAGCATCAGTCAAGGAGACGGCTGCGGACATAGGCACATCCGCCAAGTCCGGCATTGAAAAGACCAAAGCCACCCTGCAAGAAAAGGTTTTCCATCGCTTTGTTTCTCCATAGTTTAGGATTACTTATACAACTCTTCAAACGTATTTATCAAAATACAGGGTGAGAGAATGACTTCACATGACCCGACTCGACAGGAGATGGAAACGAAGAAAAAGGAGGCTAGAATAAATCAAACAGAGTATGAGAAACAGGTGGCACGCAAGCAAAATGCCACACAGAGACTGGCGACTGAAGCCGTTGAGACGCACTCCTACTCTGCCACCAGAGCCACTGGCCATCCTATGGGGAGCCACCAGATGTCATCCTTGCTGGGACATGGAACCGGAACGCCTGTTGGTAGTGTTGTGGAAGGAGTTGTTGGGTCTCACCCAATTGGAAGGGACATGGGCACCGGTACCACTCTGGCTGGGCATAACACGAAAACTGGTGGTGGAGGTGCTGGCGGATATAGCACTAAGGGAGCACAGCGTTGATTTAATTCGAGTTTGATGTAAATCTTTTCGTTTGCCAACTATGTGGTTAGATAATTAAATTAATAAGAAAATAGAGTATTGTGACATTGTTTATTCATTGTGTTTCAATTTAGGCTCGAGAGTGCTTAAGCTTAGCTTGGTTCGATCTTTTAGCAGGTGAATCCCAAGTAGATCATGAGCAAGTTGGTCTCGTTACACCCTGATGTAGTAATATGCGGAACTACAGAGGGAGACCAATGTATCCACCTCCCATGGACGCTTGCCTATCGTGTACAGATAATGCGGACCCTGATGAAGAATTCGACACCATTCCAGCCTCTGATCTTCCTGATATGACAAGTATGAGATATGATGGCTTGAGGGGTCTATCTGGAAGGATTCAGGTACTGGTTGGTGATTTAGCGACGCTAGGAGAGAGGGTTGAGTCTTTACTCAGCTGGAGAGACCCCATAGCTACTTTTCTGTAATTTGTAATGTTCTGTTTAATGGCTGCTATTGTTCTATATGCCACACCTTTCTATGTTGTGGTCATTCAGTCATTCATTTATGTGTTGTATCACCAGAAGATACTACCTTCGGTCCTGATCAATTTCTTTAGAAGACTGCCAACTAGAACTGATAGCATGCTTTGAGAATAGCCATCTGTTTCACTGTTTGTACTTGAATCTTTGACAGCATGCTTTGAGAAAAGCTATGGGTTTCACTGTGTGTACTTGTATCTTTGTTAAAATGATTAAGTGTCTTGGTTCGTGTATACATCCAATAAAATATTACTTAAAATCATTCTACGTTTTTATAAGAAACAAGTTAAAAAATTGTCCAAATTCTTTTAAATACTTGTAACCTGTTTAATTATTTCATTTAAATGTAATTAAAATATTGTTTGAGTGTAATATTTCTTATATGAAGAATTATTTATTAATATGTTGAAGGTGGAATAGTATCAGTAGTTACTACATCAGGGTGTAACGAGACCAACTTGCTCATGATCTACTTGGGATTCACCTGCTAAAAGATCGAACCAAGCTAAGCTTAAGCACTCTCGAGCCTAAATTGAAACACAATGAATAAACAATGTCACAATACTCTATTTTCTTATTAATTTAATTATCTAACCACATAGTTGGCAAACGAAAAGATTTACATCAAACTCGAATTAAATTAACGTTGTGCTCCCTTAGTGCTATATCCGCCAGCACCTCCACCACCAGTATTCGTGTTATCGTTATGCCCAGCCAGAGTGGTACCGGTGCCCATGTCCCTTCCAATTGGGTGAGACCCAACAACTCCTTCCACAACACTACCAACAGGCGTTCCGGTTCCATGTCCCAGCAAGGATGACATCTGGTGGCTCCCCATAGGATGGCCAGCGGCTCTGGTGGCAGAGTAGGAGCGGGTCTCAACAGCTTCTGATAGATATGAATGCTAAAACAGAGATGATGAATTCAATTGTTGCTGATTGTATTCAATGAAAAGAAATGATCCGAAGATCTACAGGATAACTACCACAAGTGGTCCCAGGGCTAAGCCCTACTCATGCACAAGGCAATGAGCCTATCAACTAGCTAATTCTATTCCCCCCCCCCCCCCCCCCCAGATAACTACCACAAGTGGTCCCAGGGCTAAGCCCTACTCATGCACAAGGCAATGAGCCTATCAACTAGCTAATTCTATTCCCCCCCCCCCCCCCCTCCTAACATGACTAATGCCTTATTTATAAAAGTATTAGTAACACTAACCCCCCCTTCCACTATTACAAAATACTATTTAAGCTAAACTTAACATACGATTCCTATCAATACTCCCCCCATAACACAAGCCTTGTCCTCAAGGCTTGGTAGAAAAACCCCATAACTGTGTGAGTACCCCTATCCGATTGTCCATCATCCGAGTGTTCCAGCTGAAAATGCAGCCCTTTCGAATTCATCCGGTTCATCATCGCCAAGCAACATTACAACGAAGTTTACCATTGGGACAAGTATGAGTAGGAACTATAAGGCTGTCCACAACTTGTAGCATTGTCCTTTCTTCCGACTGTTCCTCCCACTCGGTGCGAGATAAGGAGCGAATACCACGATCACGAGAACCGGCCAGCCCCAAAGCCATTAACCTAGAGGCCAGAATTTCCAACAGGTTTGGATACCCTAGTACCCCCATGAATTATGTCTGAACCCGGAACCTTCCAATGGCATGCCCGACAGGTTGAGAATACCGAAAACGCGACAACAAAGAACTGGAATCTGATGGCCGAAGCATCAACTCGACATCCTTGGCCAAATACATAGCATCCAAACAAGTAATGGGGGCGATGCAAACGAACATGTTGTTTGACATCCTCTTTCAAACCCGCAACGAAGTAGCCAAGAGTTTGAGACTCCGGTAAAACGAGGAACCAAGGATAACACGTACTCAAAATCATCGATGAAGTCATGAATAGAATCACCTTGTTTAATGGTAGCCAATTGCTCATTAGGGATTGTGGATCGCTAAGCCGCTGAAAACGTGACAATAATTCTGTTTGGAAATCAGGCCCAAGTGATCGCCGCGACGCAACTGCGTGAGAATGGTGAACCAGGACTGAGCTACCCCTTGTCATACTCAATTGAATGAGTTTGAGACGCAAATTATCCGGCGTCTCGTTGATCTCGAAAAACAAACAAGCCTTCGTAATCCACCCCTGAGGATCGAACCCGTTGAACTCCGGTAATTTAACCTTCTTCACCGCATACAGGAAGACCATGCGAAGGACCCTGAGATCCACCACCGGAATCGAAAATTCCAGAACCGGACGACCCGTCATCTGCTATCTTCTTCTCCCTGTTGTCGTACAAAATTTGCCATCATCTTACGGAACTCGAATTCTCCAAACGATCCGCCTCTAGAGCCGCAGCTATGGAATCCAAACGCGACGACTGAGTAGTCAAATCGTCCTGAAGTTTGTGAATCAATTGCTCATTGAGCATCCAAACGAGCGTTATGATTCACCATATTGAAACGGAAATTTGAATCGGAAATGAATCAGGAACAGAAAATAGAGAAGAGCGATGAAAATAAATCGGAAATGAAATCCGATAATGAAATCGAACGAAGAAGAAGCGGAAATTGAAGCAGATCTGGAACGAATGGAATTAAAAAAATGAACGAAGTTGAAGCGGAAGTTGGATCTGATTGGCAGATAGATCCGAAAATTGAGGAATATCTGATTCAAATTGAAAAAATATCCGGCGTTTCTGTTGAAGATATCGGGACGTTGGATCTGAAACAAATTGGAATTAAAATTGAGCGGCTTTACTTACTGAAACACAGATCCAGAAAATGGAGGAGAGATCGGATTGAAGATCTAGATCTGATAACAAGTAGAACCTGCGAACAGACAAATATGAATCAGAACAGAAGCGGAGGTCAGGCAGGTCGAGAATTGAAGTATAGAATTTGTAGAGCAGAAGGAGCAGTGTCGGCGACCAATGATAGATATGAAATGCTAAAACAGAGATGATGAATTCAATTGTTGCTGATTGTATTCAATGAAAAGAAATGATCCGAAGATCTACAGGATAACTACCACAAGTGGTCCCAGGGCTAAGCCCTACTCATGCACAAGGCAATGAGCCTATCAACTAGCTAATTCTATTCCCCCCCCCCCCCCCCCCTCCTAACATGACTAATGCCTTATTTATAAAAGTATTAGTAACACCTAACCCCCCTTCCACTATTACAAAATACTATTTAAGCTAAACTTAACATACGATTCCTATCAGCTTCGGTCGCCAGTCTCTGCGTGGCATTTTGCTTGTGTGCCACCTGTTTCTCATACTCTGTTTGATTTATTCTAGCCATCCTTTTTCTTCGTTTCCATCTCCTTTCGAGTCGGGTCATGTGCAGTCATTCTCGTCACCCTGTATTTTGAGTATTTTGATAAATACGTTTGAAGAGTTGTATAAGTAATCCTAAACTATGAGAAACAAAGCGATGGAAAACCTTTTCTTGCAGGGTGGCTTTGGTCTTTTCAATGCCGGACTTGGCGGATGCACCTATGTCCGCAGCCGTCTCCTTGACGGATGCTGCTTTTTTTTTAACTGTGCATTTTGATTCGTGTTCCTTTTTGAAATTAATAAGTAATAAACCCTTTTTCTAAAAAGAGGGTTATTCATATACATTAATACATTACAGTTTATGCATCAATATTTATATAACAGTTATCTGTTATTATAATTTTGTACTTCAAATTCATTATATATATCAAATGATTAACGACCCTCTATAAAATTCAGCGTTTCTTATCAAAATAATCATACATGACTAATATCTATAAGCAAATACCAACCCATCGGTGCTATTCTTGATCAAAAAAGCCACCCTTTATGCCGTCCACAATGGCTTCAGGAATCAATGACGCATCAACTTTAAATATCCCTTCAGACTCATCAACCTGAAGCAAATCTATTTGAGACTGCAGCAGTTCAACCGGCATGAAATGCTTCCCTTCTGCAGCTCGTTTCTGAACCCGGTCCATAAGCACATTGATCCCTACATCCAACAGAACAAACTTCACAACACACAGGTCATATGCACCCGCTCGATAATTCGGGTCAGCTGACCTAAGAATCTCCCTATACTGCTTTTGGAGGGCAGAACACCCAAGAATTACAGTCTTACCACTGACCAAATTTGCATTCACAACATCCCGAAGCACTTCAAGCCATGGGGTCCGGTCTTCATCCGACAAAGGAATCCCCTTCTTCATCTTCTCTGTTTATTGATACACATATTTCTATCTTCACAAATGACCAAGATCATCACACAATATGTGCAACAAGAGCCCGTTTCGAAAACTATTACCTTTGTTTGATTGCGGATGGAAGTCATCAGCATCAATAAAGCTACAGTTTAGAGCTTTTGCAAGCAGTTCGCCTATAGTTCTACATAACCCATGAAAATTAAGAGTTTTTATAAAGAATTTCAAACAAATTACAGCAAAATCAAGATGACACTCACGATTTTCCGGCGCCACTAACTCCCATTAATACAACAGCAATTCCTGCAAATTTAAAAGATGAATTAAAGCAATAATAATTGAAGATACAGTTGACAGATTATTAAAGAGAAGACAAGATTAGGGACCTGTGTGATCTGAATCCATGACTCCAAGCTCAATAAAGGTCCACCTTGTTGCCATAATCACAAACATTCAAACAAACAGTTGGTGGGCATCAGAAAGATTATCAGATTGCAATAACATACAAGCAAATTAAACTATAGGGGTGCATCAATTTGCAATGAAACAGATCAAATCGAGAAAGAAGATGAATAAATTAAACTATTAAACAACTAATTAGGGCTGGAGATAACACACTTCAATAACTGGATAGATGACAAGAGACTCGAGATTAAAAGTTGAAAGAAAGTCTTACTGGAATGATGAGAATAAGAGTAACTTGATCACCGATGAAACTCGTAAAGTGAGCAGGGAATCGAAGAAATTTGCATAACCCAGAATCAAAAATTGAAGTTTAGGGGGTTAGATTAGGCTGGAGGGTTAGCTTTATCACGTCACCTCACCCCCACGTCACACAGGGGCTTTAAAGCCCCTTCCTTTAACTTACAGGGTAAGTATAAAGCCACCCTTTAAATATAGCGCCCCCTTTGACCAACGCCTTCATCGTTCAAATCAATTTCCCCTTGTTAACGCGCTGGCGAGCATAGGATGGCGCCCCCTTCATTCACTGCCGCAGCGTGGCCGATGGCGCCCCCGGGGCGCTATGGAGAATGAGGTGGCAGGTGGCATTAAGCCACACCCACCGGCCTTAGAAGTTGAGGGTTGTCAATGATCTATGGATCAAGTTGTGCAAAACTTGCGTTTCTCTTGAGATGCAGGTTAACTCTCACTTGGTGTAGAGTGAGGCACTGGTGGGCGATGATAAGAGACCTACATAAATCTGGGTTCGGTCCTTGAGCCAAACGGGTTTTACCGGTAATTTCATCGTCGTGTCTACGGACGGGTGGG